>QEPC01001041.1:7906349-7942637 GCA_003113815.1 Sphenodon punctatus | reverse complement strand
CCCCCCCCCCCCCCCCCAGGTGTTTGATCTCAAGAAAAAGAAACCTCCACTAATCCTACAACATGGGAAAGGAAAAGACCCACATCAACATTGTCGTCATTGGACACGTTGACTCTGGCAAGTCCACCACCACTGGCCACCTGATCTATAAGTGTGGTGGCATTGATAAGAGGACCATCGAGAAGTTTGAGAAGGAAGCTGCTGAGGTGGGTTTGCTTGCCCCAAAATAATATCTAGTAAAAAACAGTTCATTTTACTGCTGGCCCCAAGACACTGTTTTTGTCAAAACTGCCTAGTAAATGGTGGTATGCGGCTTCTGTTAAATACATACCCTCAGCTACACATGTGGGATGGGGAGGGAGGATCAGCTGAAGGGACTATGACTCCTTGGTGATTTAGTCAGCTCTTATAGTTAATGCTTTCGTTTCATTTAGGTCACACTTGAGTTCTGTCTAGCTAAGAGCTGTGTTCAGACTTGCCCCTATGAATGTGTTCCCCATATCTTAAATGTGGGAAATATTTCCAGTTATTGACTGTATTTCATTTCATATAGTCCACTTTTATTTATATGCTAGTATAAAGTGGAATGGGCTTTATATAAAAGACTTAAAGAATTACTTGGAAAAGCTGTAAGGGTAACATAACACAGTGAATGTGTAAGTTATTTGATATGAAAAGATCTTCCACAGGACACTTGATATGGGAACTTAGCTTTGTAGGCCTAAGGTTAAAGATGTGTTAAGCATAATTGATGAACTGTTGGAGATTGAAGTGTCTGGATAAGTAGCTGATAACAGATTGGAATCTCTCACTGTTTATGCCAAGTGCACTCAGGCCAAACTTGTATGGCAGCAGTGTTTGGTCTTGCAGTAGTTATAGGGTATCTTTAGAAGATCTTTCACCAGCATGTATAGATTCTTCTAAACTTCTCTTACAAAGTCTGGTTCAAGATGTGCTAACTTTCTTTAAACCTTTACAGATGGGCAAGGGCTCCTTCAAATACGCATGGGTTTTGGACAAGCTGAAGGCAGAGCGTGAACGTGGTATTACCATTGATATTTCCCTGTGGAAGTTTGAAACCAGCAAATACTATGTCACTATCATTGATGCTCCTGGACATAGAGATTTCATAAAAAACATGATTACTGGCACTTCCCAGGTGTGTAGATGAGGGGTAAAAATTAATTGAGCATTAGCCTTAATACATGTACATTTGCAGTTGGTGTGAAAAGTTAATGTTTTGTTTCTTCCAAAGGCTGATTGTGCTGTCCTGATTGTTGCTGCTGGTGTTGGTGAGTTTGAAGCTGGTATCTCCAAGAATGGGCAGACCCGTGAGCACGCCCTTCTGGCCTACACACTGGGTGTGAAACAGCTCATCGTTGGTGTTAACAAGATGGATTCCACTGAGCCACCTTATAGCCAGAAGAGATATGAGGAAATTGTCAAAGAAGTTAGCACTTACATCAAGAAAATTGGCTACAACCCGGACACAGTTGCTTTTGTGCCAATTTCTGGCTGGAATGGAGACAACATGTTGGAACCCAGCTCTAATGTAAGTGTTTTCCCATCTTAAGGATGGGAGGGGGGGAGAGGCTATGAAGGACTCTTGTTAGAGTTAAGAAATGAAATGTTTATGAAACTCAATGGAGTTAGAGATTGAGTTGGAGACATCTTTGTTTTGCAGTTGTCTAAGGTGTTAATGTATTGTGAAATTTGAAATGCTCTTCTCTGTTAGGAATATGGAGGAAAAGGCATACATTGCATTTTATATTATCTTGCCACAGATGCCCTGGTTCAAGGGATGGAAGGTTACCCGTAAGGATGGCAATGCCAGTGGAACAACCCTGCTTGAAGCTCTGGATTCCATCTTACCCCCAACTCGTCCAACTGACAAGCCTCTGCGACTGCCCCTTCAAGATGTCTACAAAATTGGTGGTAAGTGTTTTGTTTAAAAAGTAATTCAGTAAAACTTAGTTGATAAGGCTTACAATAGAATGCCATGAAAGATTGCTAGTGGTGGTGGTTCTATGACATAAGGAAGTAAAAAAGCAAGGTTTGTGGGAGAAGGTTTAGTATCAAGGTGGACTAATTATAGCAGCAGAAATATATTGCTTGTTTGTATCAAACCTTAATAAGCTGGAGGGGAATACCACCTTACAGTTGCCTTTTTCGTCTTTTTCAGGCATTGGTACCGTTCCAGTTGGTCGTGTTGAAACTGGCATTCTGAAACCAGGAATGGTGGTTACATTTGCCCCTGTCAATGTTACAACTGAAGTGAAATCCGTGGAGATGCACCATGAAGCTTTGAGTGAAGCCCTGCCTGGTGACAACGTTGGCTTCAACGTAAAGAATGTGTCTGTGAAAGATGTTCGCCGTGGTAACGTTGCTGGTGACAGCAAGAACGACCCCCCAATGGAAGCTGCTGGCTTTACTGCACAGGTACGTGGAAGAAACTTGCATCAAACCGCAGAATGCAGTGAAGTATATTTTAAAGGCATAATAAAACTCCTGTTTTTATAAGATTAGCTTGCCCTTCTAACAAGCCTTTTGGGGGCAGCTGTGGGTAAAATTTCACTTTTACTTTGTCTTGCAGGTCATTATTCTGAACCACCCAGGCCAAATTAGTGCTGGTTATGCCCCTGTGCTAGATTGCCACACTGATCACATTGCTTGCAAATTTGCTGAACTGAAGGAGAAGATTGATCGTCGTTCTGGTAAAAAGTTGGAAGATGGTCCTAAATTCCTCAAGTCTGGGGATGCTGCCATCGTTGACATGATCCCTGGCAAACCCATGTGTGTTGAGAGCTTCTCTGACTACCCTCCTCTGGGTAAGTGGTCTCAAAAGCTTTGTTCTGCTTGCTCCTGGGCAAGCAGAATATGGGTTCTAAATGATGTTGCCTTATTCTAAAGTACCTTATAAACAAGTTGTACAAAACTTTAACATTAATAACTTTAATGCCTTGGCCAAATAACCATATATGTCGGGGATGGAGAAGTTCTGGCCCATAGCCCAAATCCAGCCTGTGGCTGTCTATTTGAGCCAATTTCCAGCATCTTTGTCTTGCTTTGCCCATGAACCCAGTCTCTACCTACCTCCCAGCACTCAAAGTAAGCTTGGGGGTGGGGGGGAGCAGAGATGAGGACATGTGCCCCAGAGTAGGGAGTCGATACATAGTATAGATCATGATCTGAGCTGTCCCTTCTCGATCCTGAGCACACCTGTTAAGCCCCCGTCTCCTCCGCTCCTGAAGCTTTGTATTAATTTTCAATGTTGCCTACAGGAGGGTGTAAAAGGTTCCCAGTATTATGCTTCAGCATTGGTTTTCTAGAGTATATTCTCATCCTGTGCTAAGATTGCTGTATAGAGAGGGTGTGCAGTTGTGTGCATACACTTTTGTTCCTTTTCAAAATTGTATAAAGCATCAATGTCTTCTCAGGTCGCTTTGCCGTGCGTGACATGAGGCAGACGGTCGCAGTTGGTGTCATCAAGGCAGTTGACAAGAAAGCTGGTGGAGCTGGCAAGGTCACAAAGTCTGCCCAGAAAGCTCAGAAGGCTAAATGAAAATTCTGTACATCTGCCACCTCAGTCTTAATCAGTGGTGGAAGAACGGTCTCAGAACTGTTTGTCTCAATTGGCCATTTAAGTTTAATAATAAAAGACTGGTTAATGATTACAATGCACCGTAAAAGCTTCAGAAGGAAAGGAATGTTTGTGGACCATTTGTTTTGTGGCAGTTTAAGTTATTAGTTTTTAAATCAGTAACATTTTTTAAATGGAAACAACTTGACCAAAAATCTGTCACAAAGTATGAGACCATTAAAACAAATTTTAATGCTAAATGTGTGTGCTTTGGGTTAATATTGACATCTGAAATTCTGTACTTCACCAGGCTAAAACTTCAGTGAGCATATTTTGTTCTAAAGAACTACAAAGCAGAAATGGAATTAGTCTCCCAATTTCCCAGGCCATGGAGAAAAGTCAGCTTATAACTTGAATCACTTTAAAAGTTCATGAAACTTCAACGATGGTTCTTCATTGACAGGCTGCTGGGAAGCCACAAATATTGGATGCAATGTATTGTGTTGCATTCTGGGATATTCCCCAGTAAACATGGAAGTACCAAGATGATTCTCTGGAAGGAGGAGGAGGTGGCAGGGACAGAAATTTTGAAATTGTATGCGAAGTGCCATATTCACAACTAAGTTGCCAGTTTTTTAAATGCCCCATAACTTCATTTTTGCTTTGCAGTTAATCCATAATTTGAGTACATAGGTGTGAAAACCTGCATATTTTGTGCATCTAGTGAGGTCACTTTGTGCTTCTGTTTATTTTGGTTGACTTTGTGTATATCCAGGTCTGGAGGCTTCAGTAAAATAACTAAGTTTACAGTTTTGTTAACCTGTCCCTATGTGGCAGGGTTTTAGCTGATTAAAAATGGATCATTTGAGTATTACAAAAATTTTAAACTTAGTAGCATGAATTTGGGACGCTTTCCAGTAACCTGGTTGAGAATGTCATTGAGGTTGCTTTTAGAAGAATGAAGTGCCCTACAGATTAATTTCATAATAGAAAATTTAATTACATAACTGCTTTTTGGAAAACAAGTTGACATCCTGCAGATCTTAAACATAGGTTTAAAATGTGAAAAGCTTACAGAAACAGGATCGTGAGTGAATGTGGAGAAACCAAGCCAGCAGATTTTTGGGAGGAGTATAAAAGTGGTCAGATTTAAACCAACATGACAAAAATAAACGCTGGAATGCATCTCGATAACTTCTTGCTAGGACAAAAACTTTCTCCTGACTATTAGTCAAACTTTACAACAGCTGTACCAATTTGAAGTTTTTGCTTTTTGGAACTTGGCTAGCAATGCTATTCAGAATGTTTTTAATAAGCAGTCTTGCATTGGTTATTGTTAAAATAAGGTAACAAGTAGCTTTCCGTTGCAGTCACCTTTTGGTCTTTCCACAGCTTTGATAAAGAATAGATAGAAGCAATAGTTAAAACAAGTAGTGGATGAACATTCAATAGTCCTAAAAACAAGACACTCAACTGACTCTTCCATGGAACGCTACTAGTAAACACTTTTCACAGTTCTTAACATAGGGTGAAAACAGACATGAATGCTAATATGCATGCATGTTTTAGGGCTGCATAGGGCACCAATACAGCCCTGCAACATGCATAAATAACCACCAAGGGTGGTTAGCATCACATCTGTTTTTGCTCAATCTCAAATCTGTCCTGTTTGAGTACTGTGCATTTTAAACCACAGGTGCCCAAACATAAGTTGGGTTTATGTTAAAGAATCTATGTAGAAAGCAACTTGTTTATATAAAGTGAACCTTTGACTCTAGATGAAAGCAGAGGTAGAAGTACAGATTGTAATCTATAGATGTCAGATACGTAAGACTTCAAAAGGATCTTTTGAAGCAGCCAATTACTTTGTAGGTACACTTCTGAAGAGAATCCTATTATAAAGTGTCAAACTTGTAAATTACTGGTAGTCTTGGAAAAGGAAGATACGGTATTGGTGAAAATTCTGTTTTCAGTACTGCATTTTTAGGGTTCCTATTACTTTTCCAAAACATACACCTGATTCACAAGCCTGTCTTCAGTGTCTTAAACACTACTTACATAATAGCTTGGTATTCTCTGAAGAAACAAGGATTTCCTTTAAAGGCAAAATGAAGCATTGGAAACCAATTTAGCTTGCAGCCAAATGGCTGCTAGTAGGTAAAAACGTCAAGGCTAAAGCTGGATGGGCAGCTTGCTGTGCAGTATAACCTAAAAAGCCATCGCTGATGCGCTGGACTACAAAGCATTTCCCTGCTGTGGTAGGAGTGGCAGTGGATGGGAGAGCTTCCAAAGCTCTGCAGGAGTTAGAACTGAAAGGCAAAGCTGTTATAACAGAGTTCATACAAGTCAGAATATTCACAAAGAAAGGATTGCCCTTGTTTGGGTGCATGGTTTCCCCCTCTTCCCCACCCTCCACTTTTTTGTTGGGGAGGCAGACAAGCTAAACCCAGAGGACCTTTATAATTTTGACCTGTTGCATATGTCTGGATTCTCTTGGGTCTGGTTGTGGTTGCTTATGTCAAGGTAAAATCTGCCTGTTACTAAATATTGCCTTTGAATATTAAAACCGAAACCTTAACTTTTTTACTCTTCTGGCACTTTGTTCAATTTTGATAGATTAGGTTAGTTTTGCTTCTGATTCATATGTATTAGTACAATAGTGGTGGGGTTATCTTTAATCTTTGAACATATGGAATAAACACTTCATACTAAATTTTGTAAGCAAAAACTACTTAGGGCAACCGTCAATAAATTTTCATAGTTTAGAACTACTATTGACCTCTGACTGCTTATTTCCCAAATGAGAGGCTATGCAAATAATCCCATGTTTGGGGTTTCTTTGTGCAATGTTCCAAAAACAAAAACACTTGATTGCTTATGGCTGCTAAGTGTGGGAATATGGCTTATCTATAAAAAGGAAGCGTCCTCCAGTAAGAAAACACACTTTTTAAAAATGTTAAAAACGAGGGTATCGGTATCAGAAAGGGGGGTTGAAACCTCTCAGGAACTTTGGGTAAATATGCTTTTATTTGGCTATCTGTAGAATACACTAATGAAGCAGGGGTGGTTAAAGTATTACCTTGGTTACTAAAATCACCTTTCAGCTGACCTCACAGAACGAATAAAAGGACTGGTTAATAAAGTACCCTTAACTTTGGCTGCAGCAAATAATGGCTCTGTCCTTGTTATCCCTTGGTTAATATTTGTACAGTGATGCTGAAGGGAGAACACAGTCTAAGGAGACAGGTGAACTGTTGCTGTCCTTGTTAACGAAGCACTGATATAATGGAGCATCTGCCATCAGAATGTTGGAATGAAAACCTGATGGGACTTTTTTGGTACCAGTCGGTAATGAAATTACAAAACTTTTCACCATTTGACTCAATTCAAATAGGAAAGCTAATGATTTCTCTGCTGGGTATGTCCAGAAACCACTAACCTTGTAATTTTGTTAAGCATTTAAACCTTTCTAGTTTCACATGAACTGCATTAGGACTTGAACTGAAATGCAACCGGGACTGCGGGTGCTTTTCGACAAGCACCTTGCCACCCACCCACTATCCACCTACTGTACATGTTGCAGGCCTGCAGTGGTGCTATATGGGTGGATGCCAAGTAATGTATAATGGGTGGGAAGATGAGGTGCTCGTTTAAAAGCACCTGTGGTTAAGCTAACGTTTTTGTACTGCTCTTCCCTTAATTTTGCTCTGGGCTGTGGCCAGTCCAGCTCCTGGCTGACACTGCGCTTGACCGGCAGGAATCCAAGAAACTGACTGCGCATGCGTGGGGTCGCCCTCTTGTGCAACTCGGTTTCCTTCCTGCCTCCATGCAGGCAGGAGCAGTTTCACTCTGCTCAGGAGAGCAGTGCTTTTTAAAAAAAAAACTCAGGAAAACTAACAAGAAAAGGAAAGAAGAGAGGAAAGTGGGCAAAGGAGTTCTGCCCCGGGAGAGAGACACCAGAGTGGCTGAACCCGCGGCAGGATCCTGCGCTCCACCCAGGCCTCCCTGTCCACACGGGCTCTCTCCCGTCGCCTTTCCAGCCACGGGTCCTGTGCTCTGTCCCACAACCCAAGGCACCAGCAGCATTGGGCCTTTTTCTCGGCGGTCCTGCACAGATCGTTGCGGGCGGCCGCCATCTTGGCCACGAGGCCCCAGCCCGGAAAGCACCTCACACTGCTGCCAGCCGCATTCCGGCACCTTTGCGATGCACCGCCCCGCGCCAACGGCCTGGAGCTGCTTCCGCTAGCCCAGACGCTGCAGCGGCTGCCTCTGCCTCTCCCGCCGGCGGACCGGCCCCCCTGCGGCATCCGAGAGCCATCCCACCGCCCCAGCTGGCACTGGTCCAGCCTCCTCCCCCGCTCCGGAGCGGCACAGGACCCCAACTCAGCACAGCAGTTCCTGCGCCGCCCAGACCGTCCTTCGACCCCACGGGGTGTCAGGTACAGGGATGGGGGGACAAAAGAAAAAAGCACCCCCAGAGGCGGCACAAGGGGCAAAAGGCCCACAGGGAAAATCGGGATCTGCAGCTGCCTGTCCTAACTAGGGAAGGCAGCCCCGGTCATGGATCCGCTCCCCTCTCCGCAGGACACAATGGGTGCGATTGCCGAGGCCCTCGCCAGCATCATGGCCCACCTCAACAGGCTAGAGCACTCCCTCCTCATAGAGAGAGGTAAAAGACCCCGGGGAACCGAGGGTGTGCCCCTAGCCAAACGGCCACAACCCAGAGGTAGGGGGGCTGCAGCAGCCAGGGCCATGAGGCTTCTGGCCTTGGGGTCTGAATCAGAGGAAGAGCTCTCCACCTCATCCCCAGTCCCCCACCCCAGGCCCCAATCACTCCCTCAGCCCGAGGGTATCTCAGGGAGGGGACAGTGACATCTCCCCCCTCAGAGGAGGAAGGAGAGCTGGGGGACTCTGAAGGGGAGGGATCCCAGGCACAGCTATGACGCACTGCCCGTTGCCCCCGACCATGGGAGGGAATTCCCAGTCCAGTACTGGGAGGAACTCAAGAAGCAGGTGGCTCGCACGCTCCAACTGAAGGAGAGGGCCACAAAGGACCAGCCCTCCGAGGATGAGCAGGAGGCCCATATCCTCAGGTTTCACAAACCTGATAGAGGCCTACCACTCGACAAGGCCTTCGAGAAGCTGGTATTTGAACGAGTGGAAACAGCCCACCCGCTCATACAGGCTTCCCAAGCAGCAACAGCAGCTATACGATTTCTCCCAGCGTAGGGAAGCACTTCTCCACCAACCCAAGGTGGATGCAGAAGCAGCCTCCCTAGCTCGTCAAACCCTCTTCCCGACCGAGGGAGACCTCTATCCCAAGGACTCCACAGATAAGGCCATCGAAGGGGCTCTGCGCAGGGGATTCGAAGCGACAACCGCGGCCATGAGGATGAACACAGCAACCTCATACGTCGCGAGAGCCCTCATCTCTTGGTTTCAGGAAGTACAGAATGAGAACATCTCTGAGAAGAAGGCAACAGCCCTCACGTCACACATAATGTTAGGAATAGCTTACATAGCCGACGCATCCACGGACGCGCTAAAAGCTTCCGCCAGAGCAGCAGCCTCAGCAGTAGCAGCTCGCAGACGTCTCTGGCTTCGATCATGGGGCGAGGACCACACAGCGAAGAATCTCCTGGTGGACAGCCCCTACAGCGGCCAAAAGTTTTTTGGCGCGTTCCTAGAGAAGGTATTGGAGGACCATACCAGCAAGGAGAAGCGCACGACTCTCCAGCAGGTGGGCAACAGGAAGCCCTCCTTTCGTCAAGAGCGCTTCACAGGAGACTTGGCGGGGCTCAGAAGAGGAAATGCAAAAGGCTCATTCCACAGGCAGCAGCCCAAGGGTAAGCCTGGCTGGCAAGGAAAGTGGAGGTACCAGCCACCCCCTTGTAACAGACAGCAAGGGGGCTCCAACCAGAGAAAACAAGAATGACCATCCCTTGCGCATCGGAGGCAGGCTTCTGGATTTCTCTCCAGTCTGGGAACTTTCAGTCTCCGATGCATGGGTAAGGGAGTGCATAGCCCGGGGCTACTCAATAGAGCTTTCCTCCCCTCGTCCAAGCAAGTTCCTTTCCTCGCCAGTCTCGTCCAGACCACAAAAACACCAGGCCATGCTCCAAGAGATTCACCGGTTGCACGCCATCGGAGCCATAGAACCAGTGCCACTGGATCAAGGGCTCTACTCCATACTATTCTTCGTACTGAAGAAGTCGGGTGAATGGAGAGCGGTCCTCGACCTCAAACGCCTAAACAAACGTGTAAAAAAACGGAGGTTCCACATGGAGACCCTGAGGACAACTTGCCAAGCAATCACGAAGGGTGACTGGATGGCCTCCCTCGACCTAAGAGGCCTACCTTCACGTTCCAATTGTCCCCAGCCACCGGAAGTGGCTCAGATTCGCCTACCACGGGGGGCACTTGCAGTACACGGCTCTCCCGTTTGGACTGGCCTCCGCCCCACACACCTTCACGAAGGTTCTGGTGCCGTTGATAGCGAATCTCTGCCTACAAGGAGTCACGTTCACCCATACCTGGACGACCTTCTCATCCGCTCCTCCTCCAGGGAAAAAGCAGTGAGGGATGTCCACACGACGATCGGGTACCCGACCGACCACGGTTTTCTGATCAACAATCAGAAGAACCACCTGATCCCATCGCAGCGGCTAGAACACCTAGGTGTGATTCTGGACACAGAAAGAGACAGGGTCTTCATCACCCAACAATGGCAAGAGAAGATCAGAAAGGGAGTGCTCTCTCTCACCACCAACACAACTCTCCGACTAAAGACCCTGGCACCCCTCCTGGGCCTGCTCGTGTCCTGCATCCAGCAGGTAGCATGGGCTCGCTTCCACCTGCGTCCACTCCAACGCCTTCTCAGACCATGGCAGACACACCTCATCGCAGGCAGCAACCCCTGGATATGGATACCATGCACTCTAGCGAGGAACATGTACTGGTGGCTCACAGACAAGCCGTTCCAACCGGGCTCACCCTTATCCGAGCCCGCAAGGGTCACAATCACAACGGACGCAAGCCTGACCGGGTGGGGAGCCCACTCCCAAGCCTTGAGGGCCCAGGGGAGATGGTCAGTGACGGAAGCAGCCAGCAGCATCAACCTTCTTGAGCACAGGACCATCAGACTCGCCCTACTAAGTTTCCCGCATGCACAAAACTCACGTCCTAGTGTTCACGGACAACACGACAGCAAAGGCGTACGTGAACAACCAGGGTGGATCGAGGTGCAGGACGCTGCACGCGGAGGCATGCACTCTCCTTGCCTGGGAGGAGCTCCATCTACTATCGCTTAGGGCTCTACACGTCCGGGGAGAACACAACACGGAGGCGGACTGGCTCAGCAGACAACGCCTGGACCCGAGGGAGTGGTCTCTATGCCCACAGGCCTTCAACCTGATATGCTCAAGACTAAGGTCCCCCTCAATGGGATCTGTTTGCTTCACCAGCAAACGCAAAGGCCCCCGTTTTTCTCCCAAACGAGAGCCCACGGCGCGCAGGGGGTGGACGCCCTCAACTCCCCCTGGCCCCAAATGCTCTTATATATACCTTCCCCCCCCATTCCCTCTGATAGGGCGGGCATTGGCAAAAGCCAGGACAGAGAGAGCAGTCCTCATCCTGGTGGCTCCATTCTGGCCGAGAAGACCGTGGTTCTCGGACATAGTGGAGCTAGCAGTATCGTCACTCCTGTTCCTTCCACAAACCCCGAACCTTCTGACACAGCGTCCCTTCCAATTCGAGGGCTTGGCCCACCTGAAGCTAGCTGCATGGACATTGAACGCACAGCGCTAAGGGAACGGTTTCTCGAAGGTGCTGATGAGCACTCTCCTAGCATCCAGAAGGCCTTCCACATGCCGGATCTATCAATCCACGTGGAGGGCCTTCAGGGGATGGTGCCAGAGGAAGTCCCTCGACCCAGAACAGGCTAAAATTCTCCAAATCCTGGAGTTTCTTCAGGAGGGGCTAAACTGCAGCCTTAAGCCCAATACCCTTGCCAGGCAGGTCTCCGCCCTCGACTCCGTGTTCCTCCCAGCCAAGGGGATCAAGGTAGCAGGTCATCCCCTTATTCAGAGGTTCATTAGGGGAGCCAGGGCCATCTCTCCTCCAGTGATCCACAGGTTCCCCTCCTGGAGCCTCAACCTGGTCCTTGGGACCCTCCAGTCCCACCCATTCGAACCTCTCAAGAGGGTATCGCTATTCTTCATGTCCATTAAGGTTGCCTTCCTGTTCGCCATTACTTCAGCTCGACGGATGTCAGAACTGGGGGCCCTATCCATAGATGGCGGGTTCTGCCAGTTCCATCGGGACGCGGTGGTGCTGCGGTTGGACCAGGCCTTCCTACCAAAGGTCAGCTCCCTGTTCCACAGAAGTCAAGAGATTATCCTCCCCTCCTTCTGTCTGCAGCCCATGCATCCCAGGGAAAAGGAATGGCATTCGCTGGATGTCAGGCGGGCCTTGCGCATTTACTTAAAGCGCACGGCCACATTCCGTTCATCGGCCCTATTTGTCAATATACGGCCGGGGATGAAGGGTTCTAAGGCTTCAAAAGCCGTCATTTCCAGGTGGGTGGTGGCCTTCATTACAGAGGCCTATAAGGCAAAAGGGAAAGTTCCTCCCCAAACAATCTGGCCACACTCCACCCGGGGAGCTGCCACGTCGGCCGCCTTCGTGGCCAGAGCTTCCTACGAGGAGGTGTGCAGGGCGGCCACGTGGGCCTCCCTGCACACCTTCACAAGGCACTACAAGCTGAATTCTTTCCAGTCGGCAGATGCCTGGCAGGCGGGTCCTGCAGGCTGTTCTGCCATAGTGCTGCTGTTTCCCTCCCTACTTCAGGGTACCGCTTAGGTACATCCCAGGAGCTGGACTGGCCCCAGCCCAGAGCAGAAAAGGGAACTGGGGCTCTTACCTGAGAGTCCTTGTTCTGCTCGGGCTAGGCCAGTCCAGCGGCCCTCCTGACAGCAGGGGTGGTGGTGGTGGTGGTTTACATACAGTGCAGCAGATTCTTGGAGTGCATTAACCATGTCTAGAGTGCATTGCAGTTCGTTGGCTGTACTACAACTTAGTTGCGCAAGAGGATGACCCCGCGCATGGACAGTCAGTTTCTTTGATTCCTGCCTCCTGCTGGTCAAGCGCAGTCACCCAGGAGCTGCACTGGCCTAGCCCTAGCAGAACAGGGACTTACAGGTAAGAGCCCCAGTTCCCTTTTCTATAACTGTTTCAAAGTTCCAACAGAACTACTTAAAAGGGAAATCATGGAATCTTTCTGAAAACTGACTGTGGATAGAGATGCAAGATGTGGGTGGCAAGGTCATGTATTAATGTTCCTTGCCTGGGTTCAAGGACAGTTTTAACCCTTTTCACAAACATCATTGAGCAAGGCACAGTAAGTTGGTTCTGGAATGAGAGTTGGATATCAGCTGGTCCCCTCCAAGAAAAGGAGCCACAAAACATCATTTCTGTCCTGGCTTGAAGACAGAATTGGGATAAGCTGGCAATTCCCAGAAGCAATACTGCTTCTCCCAGTGGCAAAATACAGAATTTCTACAGGTTGCTGCCATATCCTTTCGCTCCTAAATGCTGCAACATTGTAGTGTAGTTTACAAACTTAAATCTGATAAGACATTAGAATTGGACTATAAAGCAGCTTTAAAAATGCAGCTTTTGAACTAATTTTGTCAGAGGCCTAACTTGTGATATTTGTATGTTTAGTGGATTGGTAATACATTGGGTATACAGTTTCCCTCTTATTTGCTACTAAACATGCTTGGCATAGAGGGAGAGCATTGTCTCAAATATGCTTTCTAAATGCTAATAGCATTGTGAGTGAAGTTTGAAAACCACATGGCTATGGAAGCCCCTTTGAATACAAGGTTTGCCCATAAATGTGTTTGGATCCTAGCATGTGAGCTGTATTTGCTGCATCTGAATAGAGTTCAACCACAGTTCAGACTAAGACTGCTGAGGTAGTAGAAGCATTAATCGGAACAGAGCTGCCTTCCAGTTTTGCCCTGAATGTGCATTCTGAGCTCCAAAAAGCGTCAATGGAAAGAGCATGTGGCATCAAGTTTCCTCAAAATCCTACCATCCAAATGCTTTCTAATGGCAGGAGAGCAGTCCTTACTATTCAGCAGTGCTGAGGACACGAATTGTTTTTCAACTGTTTTTGAAGCAGGGTGAGATATCAAAGAATTTCTCATTCAGAATATGATGGGCCTGTTTCACCTTCCTGCTGTTGTATTCAGTCTTCCGTTGAATACAATTAATAGAATTGTCAGTGTCAAACTTGGTGTCTTTAAACAATGTCAATGGGTATCTGAATGTGTTTTAACCTTGATATGAACATCGGTTTGGCCCTGTGTTTACCATGTAGCGCTGTTTAGACACACAGCCCATCTTGGGGCAAATCGGTGTTTTGCTCACCACCCGATCTCAGCACATAAACGTTTGGCGAGGGTGGGAGGGTAGGGTGAGGGGTTTTAGCTCCCCCACCTGCCTTGTTATTTATTATATTATGATATTTAGCCTTGTTTTAATATTTTAATATCATTGTATGAAATGTTTTAAATTGTTTTTAGTGTGTTTTACTGTTGGAAGCCGCCCCGGGTTGCTTTGCAGGAGGGGTGGGGTAGGGTAGGGTATAACTCTATTAAATAAATAAAAATAAAATAAACAAATGCTGCCGTCTCATTGCCCATGTTGTACCTGCTTTTTGGTAAAGCACCAGGTACATTGCTGGCGCTATATAAATGCTTATAATAATAGACACAACGTTGGCTGCATGTTCAGCCGGAACATGCAAATTGTCCTTGTGATGCAATGGTGTTCACATCGTGTGTTCAACGGGTGGCCAAATTGGTGTTGGGATTGTTATGGTGCTTACACATAACGGCCAAATATTTGCACTGCCCTGTGTTGTACCTGCTAACATGGCATGTGATGTCATTTGACATAATGCTGACCGCGTATTCAGCCAGAACATACAAATCGTCCTTGTGATGCAATGGTGTCTGCATGGTGTGCCCAACAGATGTTAAATGGGTGGCCAAATTGGTGTTGGGAGTGTTGTGGTGCTTACAATGACCAAGCACATGCTATGGGGTTTTGACACCTGATCTTTGTTATGTCTAGACACCCTGTGTGTAAGAGATGATGCAAATGGTTTGCCCAGTGTCCCAGGGAAACCTAGTTCCCCAGAGGCAACTGTTAGAGGTTTGTATCTGCCACAGCATGGGGTGGGCTGCTCAACCAAGGACACCTTTAGACATAACCTTGGGTGTCAAAACCCCTAAGCATGTGCTTGGCCGTTGTGTGGAAGTACCACAACACTCCCAACACCAGTTTGGCCACCCATTGAACATCTGTTGGACATGCCATGCAAACATCACAAGGACCGTTTGTGTGTTCTGGCTGAATACGTGGTCAGTATTTTGTCTAATGATATCACATGCCATGTTAGCAGGTACAACACGGCAGCGCTTGTGTGCTGAGACCGGGGTGGCAAGCAAAACACTGATTTGCTCCAAGCTGGGCTGTCTAAGCAGCGCCACATGGTGAACATAGGGCCAAACAGGTGTTCATATTAAGGTCAAAACACAGACACCCATTGACGTTATGTCTAAAGA
The DNA here is from genome assembly GCA_003113815.1 of Sphenodon punctatus. Lineage (NCBI taxonomy): Eukaryota > Metazoa > Chordata > Lepidosauria > Sphenodontia > Sphenodontidae > Sphenodon > Sphenodon punctatus. The sequence continues at coordinate 7,927,421 of QEPC01001041.1, read as the reverse complement.
TACCCCAAGTGTGAATCTCTTCTTCCCATAATGAAGAAAGCATGTTGTTTGAAGAGGTGTTCGTGGAAGGAGATGTGCAGATAATCTTAGCTCTGCTGAAGCAGATGGATCACACTGAACAACTAGTTTGGAAAATGAAAAATTCTTTGTCTAGGATGCTGTTAGCTTAATGATCTGATGGGAGGGACTAAACATTGTGAATAGAAGAAAAGAATGCATGGCTGGATTCTCAGTAGACAAAATGTCCTTGATTGTGTCCATGGAGGACTCTAGTCCTCCATGGACACATTAGTCATCACAAAAAGTCATTATTTAATGAATAAGAGCAAGCAGAGAAACATTAAACTGTGGCTTCTCTGTTATAAACACTGCACTGGTATAGGCAACATATACATGCAGGTAAGGAAACAGACTGTCTCGGAAAGGAAACCACTGCAAGATTAACCACTGGCCATCACAAGAACATAAGTGCCATGCTGGGTTATACTGAAGGTCTAGCAAGCCCAACTGCCTCTCTCCAGCAGCGGCCACCTTCATTTGCACCAGAGACATACACAACAGCTCAAGAGATTGGTGCTCTGATACAGGGTGGTTTGGTTTTAGATGTTGCCACAAGCTGGGTTCCCTCTGCATAACAGCACTGGGTGGTCTCAACAGGTGTGAGACAACTCTCCCAGGAGCACTTAGTAATGGAGACAGAAGAAACAGCAATATGGAACTTCTTTGCCTGTGTACAGTACAAGGGTACAAAGTAGGCACTATACATCTGCAATTTGGTGGTAGTGTTTATACATGACTAACCACTCATGAGTGAGTGGCTATTCATAAAAACACCCAGAGAATGCCCTGCGTGTGCACGGAGTGTTTTCCATGTCCTTCCCTCCCCACCCAAGAAATTGTGTGAGGCCTAATGCAAATACTCCAGGCATCCATGCCATAACAGAGGAGACCTAGATGGAAACCTAATTTATAAGTTGGGGAGCTGAACTATTGACTTCAATAGATGGAGGATTGTGCTCTAAATTTCCAAATCCAAACTAGTAATAAAAAAAACCAGTGTGTGAGATTGCTGTGTTGGGCCCACATCTAAACAAGACAGGAGACTTAACCTGAAACCTATTAGACCAATTCCTGTCCATGAATGTCTGCAAGCTTTTGGGCTACAAAGGCCTCTCTAAAAAGGCCAGGGAAATTGTTTACATGTAGTTATACCCGCTGTAGCCACGGCTGCTCTTTTCTTTTTTTTAAAAAAAGAGCAAACTGAAGATACCACCTACTACTCTTGCTTCTCCTACAGTCACATTCTTATTCTCACTTACCCAGCTTCCAAGGCTTCTTTTCTGCAGGCCTGTTATTTACCCTTGAAACAGAATGCGTTTTAGGTTATGTTTTAATAAAGTGTCTGATCCTCCAAGCATCATGTCAGCACAAGCCCCACTAAAGTGAATAGAACTTGCTCTGAAACAGAGCTTTGAGGATCAACACCTCACTCTAAAAACATTTTAAAGAAATGGATCCTAGGTTAATAAAGGTTAAACAAAATGTTACATTATACTCTTCCCCCCCTTCCCAAAAATAAAGTTAGAAAAATCTTTTGCATGTGAATTCTAAACTGCCAGGTGACCCTAGAAAAATAGGGTCAAGTGTTTTCACTCAGGGAGGGACTATTATCTCGAAAAGCCTGTGAACATATGCAGCCCATTTTACTGCTACACTGGTAATTAATGCTGAGTAAGGCCTTGGCTCTATTTGCTCCTGCCAGCCCAGCAATACAGTGGTTGAGCGCCACCCAGTGGCCTCGTGACTTAGAAATTGTGACAACAAAACAAAGGCCTGACTAGTGAGTGCATAGGGGCAAGAATGAAAGTTGGCAGTGATGAAAAGCAGCTAGTATGTTCAGTGACTTGGGACACCCAACACCTCAGAACAAGGTAACCCACAAAGATACACAGCTGTGGCAGGAGGATCCTTCAGCATCATTTCCAGATCAGAAGGAAAATGTTACAATGAGAAAGCATACATGGCTGCGTGCCAGAGATAAGTAACCATTGGCACTGGAAGAAAAATGTTCTGCCTACATTCCCAGCAGACAGAGAGTTTGGTAGAATTGACTGGGCTGTGGAGTCTAGTAGTCAGTCACAGCAGAGTTTGCTTTAAAAGGCAGGCTAAGAGACTAAGGCTGTTTTTAAACGAGGCTCTTTTCAGCTCCTTGTATAACAGCGGCCTTAAAGAACAGCTCCCTGATATACAGGTCAAAAGACAATGATCAGGTACGCCTTCCTAAAGCAATTAAAGCTAAGGAAACAATGCCTTGTCCATTCCCTCTCTGCCCTTCCTCTTGTCCACAAGCTTTCCCGTGTATAAAAGAGCAGTATCTGGATTAAATAGTTTGAATTATGGCAATTCACCCTCAGTCAAAACTTAAACTAAGTAATATGTTAACACTAACTGGAGTGCTATGGCTTTATTGTTTGCACTACAGGTCAGACTGGTTTCCTAGGGCATGGGATAGCAGTCACTAGTCACATAAATCAGTTGAGTAAATTCAGCTATGTACGGANGCCTTGTATAACAGCGGCCTTAAAGAACAGCTCCCTGATATACAGGTCAAAAGACAATGATCAGGTACGCCTTCCTAAAGCAATTAAAGCTAAGGAAACAATGCCTTGTCCATTCCCTCTCTGCCCTTCCTCTTGTCCACAAGCTTTCCCGTGTATAAAAGAGCAGTATCTGGATTAAATAGTTTGAATTATGGCAATTCACCCTCAGTCAAAACTTAAACTAAGTAATATGTTAACACTAACTGTAGTGCTATGGCTTTATTGTTTGCACTACAGGTCAGACTGGTTTCCTAGGGCATGGGATAGCAGTCACTAGTCACATAAATCAGTTGAGTAAATTCAGCTATGTACGGAGGACAACACCCAGGGATGGTGCTTCTGGTTAAATACCATCTGGTAGTTCTTCTCTGCTTCTCCAAAATACGAAAAGACAGGGGGCTAAGTTGTTTTCAATGTTGTCAGGCGTTATGAAATGGCAGCGTATCAAAGCTGTGTGGACTACGATGTCCAATAGTGGTTAGACAACTTTAACAATGGGGCATGGTAATAAAAGTTGTGGTATCCAATAGTCCGTAAGAGTAATACCATCCCTTGCTTTTAACATTAAAGCAAGGAGCCCATGTCACTTGACAATTACCTCAGTAATGATCATGGTGAATATGCTGTACACGTCTGCGTTACATTTTACAGGGGTCAAACTATGTTAGAAAAATACTGCTAATACATTGTAATTCCAGTTATCTGAAAATGCTACTTATCTAAATGCATAGTATATCCCATATGCTAGTACATCAGTAAATGGAAGTGCAGTGCTTATAAACAGTTTAAGATGTGTCCTGTACTAGTGGGATGCCTATGTTTAGCACTTGCATAACTGGATAACACACACTATGTGCCACACACACTTATAAGGTGTTAATAAACAAGACAATAGCTTGCTGGAGTCCATGTTCAGTCCATGCAGCCCCTGCTTACTTTCAGCATGTAGAGCCTAATAAACAGGCCTCTCTTGCTAAACCTGTGAATGGGGAGCTGCTCAAATGGACAAACAATACAGTCAGAAACTGCCTAATTAACAGGTAGGCATTCTTCCCTGCCGTGCTCCACCCACCCCTTCCCAGTGTCCTGCCCCCTGACCTGACTCACAGCCATGCCAATCTATGGGAAGAAGCCACACCAGCTGTCTGTTTCTTCCAGGCTACTATGACTCCTGGATGTGGTCCAGTGCCTGGTATCCCCACCCACTAACCGAGGTGCATACATGAACTTACACCTGCCAGCACTTAGCATTCTGTGATCGCAAAAGCTTATGACCAGCCAGCGAGTATATTGGAGCAAATCACATTTTTGAGTAACTATAGGGAAAACTGAAAGCAAAAACAATCAGTCTTTGCATGTTCTCAGGCTGATGCCTCGCATCAACAGCTCACAGAACAGTTCACGGCTCACTGGCAAGCAACAGCACATCGTTTTATTGGGGTTTCACCTGCCATGGTGTTAGGCAAAACCCCAATAAAACCCCCCTGGTTCATATAAACCCCCATTAAACATGCACCTGTCCCCCCCCCAGCATCACCATACAGTTGGGGTGTAAAACATCCCTGCACGCCAGGATTGTTACATGCAGTTTGTTAGATGCATTAGCAGTGCTGGTGCAGTAACTAACACACACACACACACACACAAGCCCAGCATTAGCTTTGTAGAAACCTTTTGCCAATAGCAGCCAATACCTGCTCACTTACACTTGGTACACAGCCAACCCTGCAAGGGCACATGACCACTTGGTCAATAGCTGCTCATATGGGGCATGTCTAGTTAGTCCTAGTCAGCCGCCTAACTCTTCAAGCTGTTCAGAACATTTGTTGTGTGGCCCATCTGGCCATCCCCTAATACCAGGATAGCATACTTTCCCTCCTTGGCCCTATTATGCTATTTTCCACCATGCGGCCTTTTCCTGTGTGTTAGCCGGATGCAGGCCTGAACCTCTGAGGTTTCCTATTGGAATTTGCAAGCTGGCTGGGTCCTCAAATGGTCCCCCGTTTTTGATGCACATGCCACCCCACCCCCCATTCCTTTCCAAATCCTATTTGTATATTATTATTATAGTATTATTATACTATATAGACTATATACTATATTAGAGACAGTGGCAGAGCCAGAGGTCATGGAAGTCCCATCTTGTCTGGTATTATGGGATCAGTTTCAGTTAATGTCGCCCGCTGATGTGGGGGAGAGGGGGTGCTTGTTTCCAATCACCACTTTGCTCTAACTCCTGACTTGCCCGATGAAGGTCCCTGTGAGGTCCAAAAGCTTGCATACCTCCACCAAATGGAGTTAGTCCAATAAAAGGTATCACTGTACTACTCTGTCTCTATTGCCTTGTAAAAACAAAGGCAGAGAAAGCAAAAACTGTTAAAATCGAGAACGTTGTAGAATGAAACATTTTAAAAGAACTGAAAAATCTGCCAAAAGCACGAGTTAAATGGGATGATGGGCCCCTCTGCGGAGCAGTTGCAAAATTGGATGAAGAATTCAGAGTTTGTGGGTGAAAACTAACATGACATCACTAGGGCACCATCATGGACTGACCCCTTCCAGGGTTAGGTTCCCACCACAGCCGGGAGTCAGCCGGGCCCTTGAACTCCCCAGCTGCCAGGAAGGGCAGGGAGATACACAGATGTGCATCCACCCACTGCTTTATTGCATCCAGCGGCCCACCCCCACCCTCACAGGCACCCATAGCAGCTAATGAAGGTCTAACACTGCCTCTGAAGACATTCAGGTGAGCCTCCAAGGGAAGGGAGTTCCAAAGCTGTGGGGCAATCACCAAGAATGCCTCTCTGCAGGCCCGAGTCATATGAAACTGGGCCAGTGATGGACTCTGCAAGAGGTTACAACACTGTTGTTGTGGTCGGACCATTACCTACCGAAAACCCAGATCCCTGCCCGCTTCTATGCCCTCATCGGGGTGGTGGAATGGTTAGGTTGCCCCCCGCGATTAATGGAACCAATTGGTTTTCAGAACTCTCTGGGGGATATGCCTAATGACCTTGATGGCTACTCTGTCGATGACCTGGTTACTTTATGGAATGGTGTTTTGACCATGGCCATTGACACGGTTGCTCCCAGATATTTTCCCACTGCTGCAATAGCACAGGTGCCTGTGGTATACGGAAGACCAGTTGTGGCATAGATTGTTTTTGAAGAATTATGTCATGGCTGTGATGGTAGTGAAGGAAGTTTTCTTCTCCGCTACCATAGCATCTGCAGTCTCATCTGGCAGAGCTGTCTCAGATGGTGAGAAGTCTGGTTAGTCCGACCTGTCCACCAGGAATTAGAATCATCTACTGCTCTCTGTGATATTTGTATTAATTAATTTGCAAACAAAATTACTCATATTCACCATGACTTGTGTGCTGCTATTTTACCTGCAGAGTCAGAGTGTGAAGTTACGGAAGCTCAGCCTTGTTGTTTGTTTGGATCAGTTTCAATTGGTATCTTCCACCGATGCGGAGGATTTGCTTGGAGTGATGCGGTCAACCAGTTGTGAATTAGATCCTTGCCTGTCCTGGCTGGTGAAAGCTTGCCGACAGTCGTTGGGGCCGTTGCTGACTGGGGTCAATGCCTCTCTTTGGGGCGGGGGTAGGAGAAAGATAAAGACAGCTGGAGACTCATGCACAGGGCTATGAAAACAAAATCAACTTCTCCAAGGTTTGGACAACGCTCCCTTGTTGGGGTTCATACATGCCATGGACCCCTCACCTTTTCCAAAAATAGGAAATGCACAGAAGTCACAGCTGTCAATCTACAGAACAAGAATATTTTCCCACTTGCATTGGGGTAGGGTACAGGGAAGGTTATGGGGTGTTATCAGAGGGGATGACGGGAGTTGCAGAATGCTACGGTGGTTATCGGGAGATAAAGGTAGCTTTGGTGTGTTAGGCTGAGGGGTGATTGGCAGTAGGGAGGAGTGAGAGGAGCATATTTGTGTATGTCACTTATTTGTATTTTATTTTTTATATGTTGTGAGCTGCCCTGACCCTTGGGCGATAGGGTGGGATATAAATAATGTGTCTATTTGTATAACTCTTCTAGGCAGATTTCAAGTGTGCATTGGAAACATTTTTAAATCCCTGAAACAAAATTGTATCAGCCATTTACAGGAACAGTGAGTCGGAGCAGGTAGCAGGGCGAAAGTAGGTAGGGAAAGGGGATGGATGTGTTATCCTGCCAGTTCTGACACTGGGAGACTTGGGTGGTCTGGAGACAGGGAGACTTGGTGCTAGCTTCTTTTGCAGTCCCCTTGAGACTCCCAGAGTCCAGAACTGGCAGGATTTCTGTGGCGTGCACACACAGCCCTGCCTTTCGGCGTGAGTCTACACATTTTAAGATACGGAACGTTAATTCCCTAACAACTATCTCCAACATGAGGATTCATCCTGAATGGGTATATGCTCCAGTATTTTAATTACATACTGCTAAGAAATCATGAAGACATTCACAGGTTCTATTTTTTCTGTGTATACTCTATACGTCTTACAAATTGGATTTAACAGGGTTTAGAATTCTTCTTACCCAGATCAAGCAGCAATACATCCCCTCAGAACTGGGGCTGAGGAAAACAAACTAATTTGCCTTGGTACTTAAATGGATTCCACTGTAGTAGTACAAGAGTTGTAATCTTTCCATGCTACTTTAGTCTGGGGCGGTAAGGCGGCATGTGCGTCAGGCATAACAACCCTTTCCCACTCTAATCTGGGAAGTTAGTGTTGATTCAAGGTGTTAGTGTTGATCTATAGAGCCCTGCACGGTCTGGGGCCCTCATACCTCGGCCACCTCGCCCTCCGCGCCTCAGAGTGATCCCTTCAGTTCACCAGGGGCGCCTTTCTGGAGGTCCCCTGTGTAAAACGGGGGGCCACAATGGAGAGGGCATTCTCGGTGGCCGTGCTGTGGCTTTGGAACTCCCTCCCGAAGGAAGCCCGCCTGGCCCCAGGTCTGTTGGCATTTCGTCGAGCCTGTAAAACCTGGCTGTTCGCCCAGGCCTTCGGAGGGGAGGATGGGAGGGTGGGGTAGCTGGGGGGGATTTTAAAGATATTTTTATGATATTTTAAATTTGATTAATGGGGTTGTGTATTTTTAAATGGATTTTTTAGGGTATTTTGTGTGTTTTATGTTGTAAACTGCCTCGAGATGCCGTAGGCATGAGGGTGTGGCTAATAAATATTTATAAATAAATAAATAATCTGGTTAACTGGTTCTAGAAAATTTAAAAAAGATAATCCTAAACATTTACAAACCACCCAAATTGAAAATGTTAGTTCTTCACATCCAGATTAGATAAATCCTTCCAAGTCAGTTGCTTTGTAAATTTATTTAGCATTTCAATGTGGAGCCCAATGCATGGAGATGCAAAAATATAAGGTACTTTTTGGATCCATGTAGTCTGTTACCAGTAGTCTGGTAGCAATGAGTATTTCTCCAAAGAAAGCTATGTGGATGCACCGACAAGTCTCTACAGCCCCACCAGTTCATAAAAAAGTTAGGAAAGGCAGTTATTTGTGCAAACCCTTTCTGTAGCCAAAAGGTGTTTCCATCTGACTAACTAAACCCAACGTAATTTTCACTGTCCATGGGAAGACCAGCTTTGGTTTACTAGGACAGAGCTGTCCAGCTTCTTGGTCACTTCCTCAAGTTCCTATGCTGGATCTGGGCTGCCATTTCAATGATACTGTTCCAGGACAGCATCCTTTCCTGTCGCTCTCTGCTCACCATGGCAGCACATGCATTTAGGTCAGTGTCTTAGGAGGAAGGAATCCTTTTTCAGCTGTGCTTTTCAATGGGTGCCTGGTGGCCCGACATATCACTTCAATCCACCTGGAACCTTCAGAAATTATCCAATGCCGCTTTCATTGGGGAGGAGCATGAAAAATCTGATGATCTATTTAGACTCCTGGTCACCAGAGGTATGCAGATTTATATGCAAATTGATAGCACAGCCATAAAACATGACTTGCAATCAGAGCTCTAACTAACATGTTCTCTGTGGATGTATTTATAGATATGGATACATGCATGTGTTAAACTGCCCTCATGGAGGAGCAGTCACAAAATCATTCTGTGGTTTACTCTCAAATAGCACTGTTCAGATCAGAGCTCTGGAACTTTCTTGGTTCAAGAATGTTTCCATCTAGTGAGGGCCTGCCAGTCCTAGATGAGCCGTTTTTGCTCTCTGCTCCTTGCTGGTTGTATTTCACAAATCTCAGCAGGTTAATAATGGCAGCTGGTGTAATTCCAGGGATGCGGCTGACTGCTCCAATCTGTGAATAGAAACAAACCTATTAATGCAAGAATGTCCCCACACCTTGCTGGCTGCTTTGCATTATTTAAAGTGATGTTCAGCTCCCCTGATATGAGATGACATGTACACAGTAAACTCATACAATAAAATTTCCCACACAGCAACTTACAGTCAGAATCACAGTGTATAAGTGGCACACAATCATATTTAGAAGTCTGTATAAAAAGTCCCTTGAAGGGACACAGAAACATTTGGTGCTTAAATGGATCCATATTCTATCCGCTTCTCTGATCGAACACCTTACCGTCTGGGGACGGCTGGAGTCCAGTTTCTCTCGCACCTCCTGGGATAGTGATATACTAGTGGTAAAGTAATCTAGGTCCTCTGGTAGCTGGAGAGCTTCATCTCGACACACTTCCTCTATTTCCTGCTGCTGGTTGGACACATGCCACTCGTAAACCGCTGGTCAGAGGCAAGAGAAAATAGCAGACACAAATGGGCTAGAAAATATACCAATAGCACAGGAGATTCTGGCAATAAAACTAGAAATGCCAGGAAGGATTGTGAAAAAAGACTTCAGGGTATGGGAACCGAGAGAGAAATTCCATTTGCGGCTTTTGAAAGCACTACTCTCCATTTAAATTTGGAAAGCTCACATTTTCCTCTCACCATGGGAGCAGGGAGGGACACAAAGTGGTTTGAATGATAACTTTTATCACACCAACTGTGCTGTTTGCGAGTTTGCTGTGTCTCCCTCTGTCACTTGGGACCAACATGGCAACCACACGCTTTCTCTGTCTGGGAACATGGCCTGTTTGGGGCAAGATTGTATCCCATGGGTGAGGCACGGGAGGAACTGATTTTCTCTCTCACTAAAGGACAGAAGGAAAAAGGGGGGTTTCTAGAGTAGGAGTGGGGAACCTTTTCTCTCCCAGGGGCCGCTTTGATTATTAGTAGAGGTTCCACATACAGTTGGAGGCAGAAGTACTTAAGAGTTGAGCTCATGAAGATGAGGGTCCAGATCATGAATCTGTACCATGGATTATCCCCCGTCCCTGTGTGCACAACCTAATGTCTGCTCCCTTGCCCTGAGCTCACTCTTTCAGTGCTTTTGGGTAGGAACTGGATCCAGGAGCCAGATCCAGGAACTGAAAAGGGGACAAATAAAAACTAACTGAGACCCACATCTAGTCCCCAGGCCTGAGGTTCCCCATCCCTGTTACACAGAGTAGTGTTTGATTCTACAAGTAGTTTAGCATTCTGGTGACAGTGACCCATTCTCCACAGGAATCCATTCACAAAGGACTTGGAGTGGGAAGAAAGCCTCTGCTCTTTGCCCATTTCCAAACAAAAACTCTAGGACACTGAGCAGCTCCTGTAAGGAGGATTCTAGCCCTCCCTACCTTCTATCTTAAGCCTCTCTGCCAGTTGTTTCCATTCAGCAAACTTTCGGAAGGGATCTGGGAGAGCTCTTGCCAAAATTTCCATGTTAACATTTTGATACTGAAGGATGTCCAGAGCACTGAAAAGCCAAACAAAAAATTTCCATCATAATAAAACCAACCAATTGCACAGAATGAGATAATACTCTCCCCCGCCCCCCAAACTGAATTTAGTTTTGGACATTCACAGAATTAAATCCCCTCTCACTGCCACTTTATAATATACTATAATAATATATATATTATAATAATATAATATATACTATATTATATAATATATATTATAATTATATAATAATATAATTCTATAAGTATATATATTTATAATATATATTATATTAGAATATAAATATATTAATAATATAATTATATTATATAATATATTATTATATAATATATATAATAAGAATATATATAATATAGATAATTATATATATATATATATTATAGTATAGTATAGTATAAAGTGGCAGCGAGAGGGGATTTATTTCTGTGAATGTCCAAAGCTCAAGTTAGTAGAAAAAAATACTCTCGTTCTGTGTGTATATTAATGTCTTATTTGTTGTTATCCTCCCTGAGGCCTTTGGGATACTCAGGTTATAAATCCAAACAAATAATGTTTTGTGGTAGAGTCTGAAGCCCCTACTCATGGAGCAGAACTTCACTGTGTTAGGCACTGTACAGATGCAAAAAAAAGACCACCCCATCCCACAGAGAGCATGTACTCTAGACATAAGACAAGAAGGGGAGGTGACGGGGGAGCACAAAACATCAGTAACCCAAGAAAGCAGCTCCACTCTCTTGGAGAAAGGGAGCATTAGGGTAAATTAACAGAAGCGAGAAGAGGACCATACAGTGTCATCGGGAATTTTTAAGCCTAAAGGTGTGTGTTAAAAAAGGAAATTTGAGAAACAGTAAACAGGAGAAGCAAGAAGATTCTGACGGGCAGGAAAGGAGTTGGTGGCCTGTCTAGCTCTCAGTGGACACATATTCCCTTTACAAAATCATTGCCAACCTCACTGACAGTAGGTAATTTCAGACGTGACGCCACCACAGTCAACCACAATGGATCACAGTGGATCCAGTGTGGTGGTTGTGATGGGTGGCACGTCTGTCTGAGCCCCGCCAGATATTCACCATGGTGAATTCCTGGCGGGGTTCAAAGCTAACCACGGTTCTGGGGGTGAGGTGGGCCTCACCTCCAGAACCGTGGTTAACTGAACCACGATCAGGAAAAGGGCAAAAGTAACGTGTGTTACCATGCCCCGTTCCTGAGCGTGGTCAGGGATCATGAGGGCAGGCGGATGTGGAAGTGCGGGGCCGTGTGGCTGCACGTCATGCTGCATGGCCCCACCCCCTCTGATATTCCCCTCTGTGATGAAGCCAGGATGTGGCTTCATCACTGACTGGGATCCGAGACGGATCCCGGTCTGGGTTTCAGCGTGTTGGGCCTGGAGGCCCAGCACGTCTGAAATTACTCAGTTTCATCAACTGTCGCAGCCTGACTTACCTTCTGACATCCCTGAAGGTGGTTCCGCCATGTCACGGCTGAAGCGCACATATGGAGCACTACTGAAAATACTGTGGCTATTCTACGGCTTGAGTGCTGATGGTCTCCAGAGCTGTCAGTCTAGCACTCCACAAAAACGAAATGTACTAGTCGAGATGGTTTCCACAGTGGATCTTTCTTCTGTGTCAGTTAAAGAAGGACACTGGACAGAAGGGGCAGGGTCAGCACTAGCTTTTACCTGTAAGCTGAGTTTCGACTGGCACTTATGTAAGCCTCTGGAATCAACTTGGACCACTTAGCGTTGTTGAGCTGAACAGATTTCAGGGCTGCCTTCCCCTCTTCTAACGCTGCCTTCATCCCGGATGCTTGTTCATACCGCTGCTGGGATATGCAGCCAGCCTCCTGGTAACCTTGAAAGGAGAGAAGAGCATGAGTAGGCAGGGTAGAGAAGAAGCAGACAGTCCCAAGTGCAATGAAGTCGGGGGGGGAGGGGGGAGTGTGACTACCTCGGAGGGTGAGCCTGCTATCAGCGTTATCAGGACGTAGGAACATTCGAAACTCCACTCGACTGGTGAACATGCGGTACGGCTCATTTGTGCCCAGGGTGGTGAGGTCATCAATCAAGACACCAATGTAGCCTTCTGTGCGGCTGATGATAAAGGGAGGTCTACCGCTGACCCGCAGGGCAGCATTGATTCCGGCAATCACACCCTGCCAGAAAGCAAAACAACTAAAGTCACAGCAGAGGATGATGCTTGGCTGACCAAACTAAGACAGGTAAGTAGATAGGTAAATGGGGATTTATGATGCAGCAGCAGCCAGACCATAGTGCACCAAATACAAGTTTAAAACCAGGAAGATAAAAGACAGCAGAAGTACATCAAAATGAAAACCAGTAAGAAATTGAGAGCTTCATTAAAAGGAATTCAGAAAGAGCGCAACCAGCCAATAGCCCATAAAAACGTGAGAAAAGCACCCAGATCAGCTTAAACACCAAGAGAGGTACTCAAGCTGGCTGCTTCTCCAAGAGGCATGGTAGCTAAGTAAAAGAAAGACAAACAAGCAGCAGGGGGAAACCACAGGAAGTCATCGCCAGTAAAGGCATATTCCTGATCCACTGTTTGTATGTGAAGCACAACCTGTGTCTTTCAGGTGTGTAACAGAGGATGGGAGAACATCCAGTGCAGACTGATAGCCCTAGTGATCTAGTCCCCCCATCCCATGCCTCTGGAGGAGAAGGGATTTTCCAGACATCTATCAGAGCTCTAAGGATCCTCTGCCACTCTTTCTTCCATTACCAGTCACTATTCATTCTGTCTGGGTATCAGACACATCTCTGGAGCAAGTCAACACTGCAATGTTATCAATCCAATGGAGATCACTACTGAGCAGCACATGATACTACCTGCTCCTCTCTGGAATTAAGCATTTAACCTCCTCAGCACTGATCCTCTCTCCCCACTGCTGCCTTTTCTGTCAAGCCTTCCCTAGCTCTTCACCAAGGCAGACTGCTCACTGATGCTCTTTCTGATGTTCTATCATTCAGGATCTCCTTCTCCCCTGTAAGCTAAGCACGTTCTCAGCTTCATTAATATATATCCTTGTTCCTCCTTATGTTCTCCGCTCCTTTGTCTCGCCTTCCTTGTCCATCCTAGATTGTAAGAGCCCTGAGGTAGGGACCTGTCTCTAACTAATGGTTGGCACTATATGAATAATATTAATTTGGCCACTTCCACATACACTGACAAATTTGGCAGCGGTAATTAATCACTGGTGACAGTAGTGGAGAACACTGTAGACAGGGTGCAACCGGTCTAGGAGTACAACTGGACAACACAATGATAGAAATGCATGCAGCCTCTACGCTCCGCTCTTGAGGACACTAGGAGTGCTGGACTGGTGGCAAATTATAGATATGCAGTTTGCTAGTACTGGTGAGGCTTTACAGAGTACACGGGTCCTCTCTGAGAATGGAACATCAGCTCCCATACTTGCTCACCTGGGCTGCAGCTTCTTCATAGCCTGTGGTCCCATTGACTTGACCAGCAAAGAAAAGTCGCTGAACACGGCAGGATTCAAGGGAGGCACTCAGCTGACGCGGGTCCAGAAAGTCATACTGAACCCCATAGCCTACGATAAGACAGACAAACAAGCATTAGAAGGTTCTGCTCAATTCAAACATAGGGTATAGGTGGCGGACGACCACATGGAACACATGCCACAGCGTACAGGTGGACAGGCTAATAACCCCCCCATTTGCAGTCTTGGGGCTGAGCAGGTCCCAACTCCACATACATGTGACTGTGGGCTCCCCTCTAGTATGGCTGAGAAGGCCCAGTTGTTCTGGCCTTGTCACCTGGCTGCACCATCTTGGCTTTCTCCAGTCCCGGGATGTGTGAAATGAGCTGCTCTTGGAGCTCAGCTGGCAGCGTAAGCGACATCCCCTGAGGGTAGATGATATTGGAATCCAGGCCCTCGGGTTCAAGCCACACCTGATGCACACGGTTTGGAAAACGTAGCACTTTTGACTCGAGTGACGGACAGTATCTACAACCAGAAATAACCAACCATATTAGGGTGCTGGCACACAGAGAAGAGACCGACAACTGACAACATGCTCTTCCGGAGCAACCCAAGAGATTCACAGAGAACTTGGATACACTTTCAGATTTCTGTACATTGGTCCCTGCAGTAAACCCGAGACTCACCGGGGCCCTCTTGTGGTCTCCTTAACGTGGTCATTCAGGTGAAGGTTCTCACGGATTATTTGCGCCACCTTGGGCTCTGTCTGAGTCAGGAAACATGACAGCTGTTCTTCTGGCTGAAAGAGGACAATAATCACATGGGACTGAATTCAGTAACAATGCTACTTTGAAAACAATGCCTAATCTTCACAGTGCCTGGGTGGCAACGAGCTAAGTATCTCTACAGCCCTCATCACCGATATTATCCCAACATCTCACGATCATGAATGAATTTCACTCTTGAAACTGCCCACTGAGAGAGGAAAGTGCCATCGCTTCCATCTTATTACAAATGTAGCAACTGAAGCACAGGGTACACTTTAAGTGATTTGTCCTAGGACATACACAAAGTCTATGGCAGAGCCAAGAACTGAACCCAGATCTCATGTCCCAGGCCAGTGCCATCCTTTGGCCTAGGTGCTAGTGTTAAAATGACTTTAGGGATACAGTGCTGAAGCTATGAAAGATCAAATAACATCCCGTAATGTACCCACAGACTCCAATCCCTGCACTAACCATTACTACACAATACTTGTAACAGCAGCACAGATCTCCCAGGGAGAAAGATGACGATGGGTGTATGGGGTGCAGCAGCAGGAAAAGGGCAACGGCATTCAGGTTAACCTTAGCTTTTCTTTTGTACAAGAGCTGATATCTCAGGAGAGCACAATTCAGAGCTGTCGATGTGGAGTATCTGGGATATTTCAATACTTTACGGATCATAACACTGTCAAGACCACAGGCCCATAACACATGCAGACCACAGCGCTGTTGGAAACCAGAGAGAGAGAGAGAGAGAGCACTCTCCTAGTCCAGCCAATTCTATGTATTGTCAGGCCACCATCCCACCTTGATCCAGACCGCCTGACTGAGGAAGCTGAACGGCACAGGAGGATTGTCAGCTGTATGCTTCTGCAGAGCGCTGAAGTCAATGGAGTCTTTGGCCAGTCGGGGTGGAGTCCCAGTCTTCAGTCTCCCAACAACAAACCCCAGTTTCTCCAGCGTCTGAGCCAGCCCAATGGAAGGCTGATCCCCGATACGCCCAGCTGGATGCCTCTCCAATCCAATCAGAATCACTCCCCTCAGAAACGTGCCCGTAGTCAGGATGACGCTCCCAGCATGCAGTCTGCTGCCATCCCCTGGAATACAATGGGCAAAAACACAGTTCAGGCTTACACTGCTGCCATCGCAAAGGAGGAAACATCTCTCTGAAAACCAGTGTTATAGACCTAATTAACCAAACAAGGTCTTCCTTGCTACCTTCAGGGCTCTGAAGAGCACTCAGCAGGGCATGAAGAAAATTGCAGATATGCATCCAACACGCAGTAACGTTTTAATCCCAGCACCGACTTTTTAGAAATACATGCGTTTAGCATTAAACAAGCACCCGATATTTGTGATATTGCTGCCTAGAACCAGCTGAAGCTGCCTCATATTTTCTGTTTGTCTGTCTTGTCATTACAGAAAAAAAATATAGATGCGTGTGCAGGCAGAGCGGCTTGTCCTCAGTCTTCTCTCTACGCTGATCTGCAAACAGTCAGTGCCCCAGGCATGTGCATCCTCTCCTTCCCTACTGATAATTAGTGGCACTGACAAACCGTGATCTCTCTAATTCTTAGTGCACAAAGTGATTTTATACATCTGCACATATCAAACTAATGGACTCACATGCAGAAAATGCCTCTTAGTTTGCATATGTTAGTTCATGTAAAATATACACAAATTTTAAATAGTCCATTTCCTAACAGTGAAGCTGTTATATAAAGCAAACTTTGAAAAATTAAAATCTGCATTCTGCATTCGTTCACATAAGCCAGACTTGAAGTCTGGACCTTCAGACTTCTTTTTCAGAGCTCTGCCATTTTAACTAGAGACAACTGTCAGGCTCTTTTCAATATGGTTCCTACAGAGCCACTAGGTCATTTCTTGCCCAGTAAATTAAAAAACTATTTTAGGCTGGTAGCTAGGTAGTTAAACTCTACTGTGGGGCCCAGTCCTCACTGTGCCTTGATTGCCATATTAGCTTAGCTGTAAAGTGAGACAGCAGCAGATTCTATCCTATAGAGTTAGGATTGAAAGGAAAAGGGGTTTGATGCATAAGAAGCCTAGTCATTGGGAAGACAGATTCAGACTTATGATCTCCTGTACCTAGCTCAAAGAACATTCCCAAAGCCTATAGTTTGTGTGTTTGGGAATCTTTCTCCCTGTTATGCAGGGGTCTGTCTTAACAAGGGTGCAATCATGCATACACATGGGAACAATGCTAACAACTCAGTGCTTGAAATTCTTATCAAATGGGAAACAATGTTGCTAGTATCTTCTCATTCCTCCTCAGCAGAGTGACAAAAGAACACATGAACTTAAAACAGGAAACCAAATGAAAGAGATTGGTTCCTTCCCTGTCTCTCTGCTGGTGAGAGGTGCTGGCCTGACAGTGGCTGCTGATTTTCAAATGAAAGCCACAAAACAAGTGGCACAAACAATTTCTCTTTCACTTCCCCCTTTCTTCAAACATGCCTCCTCCCCAGCGTAGTAAACCCACATCTAGAGACCATTCTTATTTAGCTCTTCATATCGGTGAGGTGGTCAAAAAGAGAGCCTACTGGTGCAAAGCATTGATTGGTGGCAGCAGTCACTTATTAGGAACAGGAATGAAAAAGCAAATTCATTCCTCTTGTCAGACATTAACAAGTTTCTGTAACAGGCAGCCTGAACCAGGGGTCTGTGATTGTTAAAACTCATGTACTGTCTGATACCAGTTCTCTCTGGTGTCTGGTCTGTTTGTTCCACACAACCTAAAACAGATTAAAAGGTTATCAGATGGCCAAACCATCAATTCCTAGTAATCTTCCACCACAAAACAGTGTATAGAAACAGATGTGTTTTCATTCTCATGCTCCCACTACAAACTTACACGACAGAACCTAGAGAGCAGCGTCGACTACCAGTACGTACCCAGAATAACTCCGTTGACTTGGCATTTTCCAGGACGTCCTGGCTCTGGTTGCCTCAGCAGAAGATCCTCCACAGATGCTTCACAGACTGTAAGAAGAGGCGTATGTAGGATTTCTTTCTACCATGAAGAAAAGATACTGCTAAGTAAGGCCGTTTTTAACGAGACACAACCACGTAGGGCCACCTAACCCACACGCATCCAAACACCCGTCTGAAGGAGGGGAGAAGGGAGTGCACACTCCCGTGACCCAGGCACCACCCACCCATGGATGGAACATCGGAGAAAAATCTGGACTGCTCTGTACGAGGGAAAGCTAATGTGTTCATGGGTAGGGGTGCACATGCGTCCCTGGCCCGTTGGAATCCCTTCTCACTCACTGCACGTGGGTGGGTGGGGCGGTCCATGGCCATCCCACTCACACACGTAGACCTCCCCCCCTCCCCAACCATGATTCTTTAAAACAGCCTAAGCGTCTAGATGTCTATCATGAAGATAGGATATGTCTACCCAGACCTCTCAGGAATAACTTTTCACACCTTTCTAATCTTCTGGAGAAGACTGAGCAATACTACTCCCTGGATAAACAGTGGCTCCTCCACCCTGTTCCTGGCATCAGGTACTTGGTATAATGTGGTTTAGCTCTATGGCCAGGTGCAAAGTTACTGTGCTGGTGTTTGATATTAAATAAAACCAAGAGTGGTGGGTGGTTTGTCTAATTGCATCTGTCTTCCATGTCTTGGCTTAGCTTTTGAGGCCAATTCTGTTTGGTTCAAGCTGGCCCATGAGTCTGGGCTCTTTTGGGGTCTATCCAAGGCAGAAGCGGCCCCACCTCTTGTAGAGCATCATGATGTTCCAGTGCATCACAAGGGATGGGAATGCTGCAGTCACATCACTCCGGCACCCCTTCCCCATTCCCATATAAACCTGTCCTTTGCAGAGCAGCAAGAGATTATGACACTCCACAAGGGACAAGGTCACACCTCATCAGACCTGGCCTAACCCAAACCTGAGAGGGAGTGGTCAGACTGCACACAACACGACTCATGCCCCAGACAAGAAAGCCAGTTTCCGTCAGTTTTAGGTTGGCCTGATCCCTATTGTCTCTTAACTCATTCACAGCTTTCCCCTTCATCCTTTTTTACCCTGTTCCCTTCCCCTCCCAGTTCTCACCTGCATGTTCTCTTTGTAGAGCTTCCTGTCAATCTGGGCTCGGAGTCCCCAGACAGCTGGCCCCTTTCGCCTGTTTAGCACCTTGTAATAAACCCCCGACTGATCACAGATCCGACCACACAGCCCATCCAGCGCATCTACCTCTCTCATCAGATGCCCTTTTCCAATGCCACCAAAAGAGGGATTACAAGACATTTGTCCTGAATAGAACACAAGAGTTATCATCAGCTAGTAAAAGCTTTATATTTTCAGAGATGAAGTATTATTACTCCAATTCACATGAAGGGGAAACGTGTAGATAAGCAGCTACAAGTCCAAAGCAATGTACTGAATCCTAATTCCTTAATACTACACAACCTCATTTCCTAGCAGCAGCCATGGAAGATATTTAGTAGTATTAAGTTATTAGCAAGCATTTATATAGCGCCAGCAATGTACCTGGTGCTTTACAAAATAATGGAATAGACACAGGCCATGCCCTAGGGCTTACAATCTGAGACAGAGTGGGAGACAAGGAGTGTAACATTCATGAAGATGCGAAGTCCCAGGTGCACGCGCTTCGCTTGGTTGCATCGAGAATAAGTTAGTAATTAAGTAGTTAGTTATATGTAACTGGAAGGCCACAATTCAATTCACTAGGTCCTACTGTGTGTGCAAGACATGTGAAGTCATTGTGCCACTTTGCTGGGTTCTGGTTAGGCCCCAGCTGGAGTACTGCATTGAGTCTTGGACACCCCATTTTATGAAGGACATAGAAAAGCAAAGAGGGTCAAGAGGACAAGATGATAATGGCTTTGGAAAACAAAGAGCAGACAAGTTTAACTTGTAGAAAAGAAGGACTAGGGAAATATAACATTCTACGAATATTGAAAGGCTTCCATAAAAAAAGATGGAGAACAATTGTTCTCCCTTCCTTTGGAGGACAGAGACAAGAGGCAACAGGCAAAAACTGAAAGAAGGCAGATTTATATTGAAACTCAGGGAAATCTTCCTATCTGCAAAGTCAGGCAATGGAACAGACTTACTAGAGAAGTTGTGATTTCTCTGTGTTTGGGTTTTTTTTAGGAACAAACTAGATGACCATACGTCTGGGATAGTTTAGGTCTGGCCGATCTGCACTGGGGGGAGGCTGCACATAAGGACCCTCTGGGTCCCTTCTAGGTCTAGGACTCTAGGATCCAATATGGATGACATGCAACCTTGTTTCTCCAGTTAATCAGAGCAAGTTGTTGCAGTGATCAGTATTCTAGTAATTCAAGATTCTGAGAGCAGTCTATGAATTGGACCAAACAAGTTACAAGTTCAGTCCATATAATACAGAGGAAATGCTCATTGCTTGAAGGAAACCAGACACATCTCTAAGTGGGGACTGTGGCCATTTTTAGATGGACCTGCCCGGGAAGGGGGGGCCGCCAGGTCCATGTGTGCCGCCGTGCACATCCAGTGAGGGGGGCCTTCAGACAGCGGGGGACAGGTGTGAACCCACACCCATGCACCACCCATTCATGCCCCTGCACAGAGCAATAGGGAAAAATCTTTTGCTGCTCCATATGGGGCATGGGTGGCGGTGTGTGAGTCACGGGAGCAGGCCTCCACCCACGCCACTTTCAAACGGGCACCTGGGTTCGTAGGGGATGGGTGGACCTGGGTGGGCATGCCCATTGGAAAATGGCCTATGTTCATCTTTTTTTACCAAGGAATAGGGTGGCCAGATATGCAAACTTTAGATGAACTTATGAGAAATACAGGTTGCAGGGCTGCATGGCTCCAGTGCAGCCCTACAACCTGTATTTCTCATAAGTGTCCTCTAAAGTTTGCATATTTGGGCACCCTACCAAGGAAGGCTTGCTGTCCAGTTCTAGTGCACACTGACTGCTGCTTTCTGGGCACCCAGATATAATGACCTTGAATTTTATTTCTAGGGTTTGCAGGGAGTCTGTGTCATCTAAGATTTTCTCATGCCAAGTGTGAGGAAAATGCAGTGCTGAACATGGTTTCAAGCATTGTAAGGATGTCCATTTCCATCACAGGAGAGAGAGGAAAACTTCTTTCTGGGCGGCTGCAAGGACAACTTCATTCCACCAAGCAAAATAGTCTGTGGTTACCAGCAGGCTGTGAAATTTGCAGATGCCTGGGAGCTATTGGTGCTCGGAAAACTGAGGCTGGTGACTGGTTCAGGGGTGTAGTGGGGCAAGAACGGTTTAATATCAGGATAAAGTCTGGCAACTGAGGGGTTTTTTTTGGCTCCCCAAGTTTAACCAGAAATGTCATGCCCTGGTTACCAGGCAGACACACATTTACTTGAATAACCACCATACCAGATGCACTGGCCAGTAACTTCCTAAATCCCCATAATACTAACAAGATTAATGAAAGGGGGGGGGGGGG
>QEPC01001041.1:7855862-7899408 GCA_003113815.1 Sphenodon punctatus | reverse complement strand
AGTAAGATAGGGCCGTGTTTTAGCAATATTATACAGTTAGGGTGGCCAGATATGCAACTTTTAGAGGACACTTATGAGAAATGCAGGTTGCAGGGCTGCAGTTGCACCACTGCAGCCCTGCAACCTGTATTTCTCATACGTGTCCTCTAAAAGTTGCATATCTGGCCACAGAGCAAAGTGACAGGATTTAGCAACTGCCTGGATCGGAGGCATAAAGGAGAGAAAGGGTCAAAGATTAATCCCAGCCTATGTGCCTGGGGGAAAGGTTGGATGGTGACACCCTCGATAGAAATTGAGAAGGAAGTAGGAGGGGAACGTTTTGGGGGGAAAGATGAGTTCAGAACTAAGGCCGCTTGCAGAGGGCTCTCCTAGAGTACAGTGTCTGGGCTCAATTGAGACCCCCTGCCCCCCACCCCGGTCTGTGGTTGTTATGCCCCATTCCTGCTGCTCCTCTAATCAGCTTTGCAGGCAGATACCAAACAACAGTTATTTAGACACCAGTTCTGATGTTCAAAGTCAGGATAACTGCTGCTCCTCCAATCAGCTTCACTAGCCAGTGCGCTTTCCTTCAGCTAAACAATGCAAGGGAAAGCGCTGGTTGGATGGAGAACAGGAAAGTTTAACTAACTATAGATTACTTATTCTTACTGACAGCGTTCTTGAGATTTTTTTCCTCCAGTAACTTTTATTCCACTTGGAACCCTGCTTGTGCTTGAATTTCCATCTTGAGCAGGGCTTGAGCCATATTACGTGGGGTTGACCGACCCAGTCCCAATGATACTTGGCTCTTCTGGAGTCTGACCTGGTTGCAGGTGGTCATGCACCTTATGGTTCACTGTGGTGTTCCATCAGAAGGTGGCAGATAATCTATCAATAATGTCCCACTTATCCCCAACGCTAAGACTAAAAAGTGATTGTTACTTCCACAACCCAGTTAAAAAAAGAACCCTGACTTTCTAAAAGGCACATTTTAGGAAGCCTAAGTTGGGGTATATGTTCAAATTTTCAACCAAAAATGTATTGTTCTTAGTTGAACCAAAGTTATAACATTAAGGATACCTGT
Organism: Sphenodon punctatus; assembly: GCA_003113815.1. Lineage (NCBI taxonomy): Eukaryota > Metazoa > Chordata > Lepidosauria > Sphenodontia > Sphenodontidae > Sphenodon > Sphenodon punctatus. The sequence continues at coordinate 7,898,345 of QEPC01001041.1, read as the reverse complement.
TCCTGCTGTCAACAAACCACCAGGAGTACTTTTATGAAATGCCAATCGTTTCTTCAGAATTGTTTTTAACCTTTTCTACAGACATGCCAGCTTTCTTATTTAATCCCTAAAGTTCCGCACCATATATTAAGGTAGGCTCAATCTTAGGTTTATAATGCTACCACGGCTCTTCTATCTAATTTGTTATGGAACACAGACATCCTGTGGCAGCCGAGCCCACCCAAGCTGAGAGCACACCCAGACCTGACAGGAACACTTGTGGTCTGTGGGGCCCTAGTCAAAGTCCTATGGTTACAGGACACCCATAGAGCACCCCTGCAACATGTATAATAAAATGTAACACCCATTTTATCAGTGTTACAGCATCTGTGTGAAAAGGGCCATAACCAAAACAGGCGAGTACTCTGACCATCTGACTATACTACTCATATCAATTGCTGTATACTATTATCCTTAAAAAACCCTCAGCTTTAGCCATCAACAGAGGTAATCCATATATTAAGGTAGGCTCAATCTCAGGTTTATAATACTACCACGGCTCTTCTACCTAATTTGTTGTAGAATGATAGAATGTCATTTGATATCTGGGTAGCTTTAGCTGCAGCATTTTAGTGTAATCTCCACCCCCTGGGGGTGGGGATGAGGTGGAATATTTTTGTATCCTTTTATGCTGTTTTTGAGCTTTTAAATGTTGTTATTTGTATTAATTTTTATCTATTGTAAACCGCCTCAAGCTACCTGTGGCATGAGGGGTGGGGTAGCAAAATTTAAAAATAAATAAATAATAAATAAGCTTCCCACCTCGTATTTTTGAAAAATGTAACCCCTAGATATTGAAAAGTATAAGCCACTTCCAGGGCCTCTTTATTAAATAAACCACTTTCTAATCTTCCTAGTTCCAAATACCATCATTTTAAATTTCTTGATATTAATCTTTAACTTATTGTTAATACAGTAGTTATTAAAAGTATAATAAGCAACTTTAATGGAAGGCATCAAAGCTGCATCAGCTGCATAAAGTAAACAGGGTATCTCATCTGCTAAGATTTTAGGTAGGTGAAAGCAACCCTGTAAAAGTTCAGATTTTAAACTGTTCATAAAAAAATTAAATAATGAAGGTGCTAACAAACACCCTTGTCAAACCCCTCTAGTTGTAAAAAAAAAAAAAGAATTGGTCAACTCACCAGGCAACCCATAATTTACCCTAGTTGTAGTCCCTGTATAATAATCAATAAGCAAAAATAGCAGTATATTGTCTATTTAAAGATTCAAAAGTTTTTCCCCCCATAAAAATCGCTCTTTCTATAGTCAAATGCCCCTTTAAGGTCCATAAAAGCAACATAAAAACATTTGTTCTTTCTGGTATATTCAGAAATCAAATAATTTAAAGTAAAACAATTCTCTCAAACAATGTTACATTTCCGTGATTAAACTATTTAGAGCATGTTTTGTTAAACAACCCCAAATGGCTGATGTTCCTGCTGGCACTCCAAACCAAATTTGGTTTGATCCTGAGTGTATGAGCAAAACAGGAAATGATTACGTCCTGTAAACTATATAGAAGGGGGAAGCAGCCTGACTTCCTGCAGGAATTTTCTTTATTAAAAAGAAACTATAAAAAGTTAATCAAACAGGAAAAGATCAAGCATGAAATCTCGCAAGGGGAGAAATTATTGTCAGCAGCACAAGCAGCTGACTCGTGTTTTTTGGAGAATTGTAAATGCAGGTTTAAAATCAAACAACTTGAGATGCCCAGTACTGATTTCCAGCGAAACCTGGGGAAACTATTTTGCCTCCATATTTTCCGATTACCCAGACTATTCTATCACTTTTGCTATTGAAGAGACTCCAGTCTGGCTTCCAGTGGAAGCCCAGTTAGTAAGCACCCTGATTGACAGTCTAAAAGACCATAAGGCTCCAGGTTATGACCTAATTCCGGCCGAATTTTTAAAACAGCACAAAGATTGATGAGTACCTTTTCTTGCCACACTGTTCACTTGGGTAAATATGTATGGCAAGGTTCCTTCTGACTGGCTGATGGCTGTTGTAATGCCCATCCACAAGAAAGGTTTGAGAGATGATCCGTCAAATTTCTGTCCTATCAGCCTTCTAAGCATAATAGGAAAACTTTATGCCAAATATTTAGCACAAACTTTTACAGACTGGCTACAAAAAGGAAAAATAATCTATCCAGAGCAGGCTAGCTTTCAAAAGGGCTGATCTACAATAGACCATATCTTGATTCTTACCCATCTCGCCGCCAAATACGTCTCTTGAAATAAGAGACTATATGTTGCCTTTATAGACCTAAAAGCAACCTTCTACTCAGTTGATCGAACCTGCTTGTGGGAGAAGCTGGGTAAGACATCAATTGATCGAAGATTACTTTTTCTTATGGCGGCATTACACTCAAATAACACCTTGAAAATAAAGATCAATAATGCCGGACAGCTAACAAACGAGATTCCCTCCCGTATTGGTATGAGGCAGGGATGCATATTGGCCCCAAGTCTATTTAATTTTTTTCTTAACTATCTAATTACACGCGTCTCTGGTTGGAAATCACATCCTCCAAGATTGGCAGATCAAGCAGTAGGGGTACTACTATACGCAGACGACGCAGTCCTCCTTTCCCAGACAAAAGTAGGGATGATGAATCAGCTAAGTGAGTTATTGGATTATTGTTCTACTAATAAGCTTTGACTCAATTACACCAAAACCAAAATAATGATTTTTGGTAGTGAAAGGAAAAAATATTTATGGAAGGTAGGCTCAGAAACTATTGAGCAAGTTGTCAATTACAAATACTTGGGAATTATCCTCACTAAAGCAGGCAGCTGGGAACTACAGGCCAAGTCAGCTTTAAACCGTGCAACTGGCACAGGTATTAGATTCTTCTCCAAGAAGGGAATTAATAGAGACACTATGGCCCTAAAGGTTTTTAACGCAAAAGCTGCTGCTCAACTATTATATGGTGCATCTCTATGGGCAGTAAGTCGCCCCTATAATCTGGATAGAATGCAATCGGTATTTTTGAGAAAATTACTCCATTTACCCGTAGGTATAGCCTCAGCCGCTATAAGGCTGGAGCTAGGGCAATTAAGGTGGAACATGCGGGTTCTAAAGTATGTCCTGTTCCTCTGGTTATGTATTAGGTTGCTGCCCCAGATAGGATTATTTTCTGTTCTTGCCAAGGATACCTTTAAATCTACATGGCTTGGCACGATGAATAAGAGATTGCCAATCTGGGATTTTCCCCATCATATTTTCAGGGCAAAGAACCTCTGGTAGTCAAATCGGAAATCTGTAACTGAATTGATGATCTAGCCTATCAAGAAGACATAGCAGTAATTAAGTCTTCACCTGCATTAGGGAGGTATTACGATCGAATCCCAAAGCCCTGGCATTCGACCAGATATTGCCAGGATAAATTATCCGTAGGCTTAGTTAAAAAAATTTTGTTGGCCCGCTTAAATGCCCTCCCTACAAAAGTCACGGAAGGCCGCCACGCAGCAGTACCCTACATGGATTGGTATTGTCCTTTTGACTATGAGCAGGTCAAAACAAGTCATATTTTATTTGAGTGTAAATTATACCACAATATTAGAGCTCAATACATGGACCCGATCCTCATAAATTATCTGGGTAGGGAACCTCTGAACTGGCCAGAATCCTATTAATTGACCAACTGCCAAAAATTACCCAGGCAGTTACCAAATATTTACTGAAGGCCTTCATAATTAGGGACCGCTTTCTAAATTTTAAGCTAGCAAGCTTTTAGTCTTGATTCTGCCAATTCGGATACCTTTGCAGTTTGCATTGGTTTGGCATATCTCGTATACCTTGCTGTTATGTTTTAAGTAAGTTAGGCTATTGCCTTAATTATATAATTATTTTTATACAAGATGAGTTGTCAAATAAATATTTTATTTTTTTCTTGTATTTTTGATGAAGTAACTGTATACCACAGTATTTATATATATACTATTCTCATATTATTTGTATATTATAGATTGTAACCTCTGGGAATTGTTTTGGGCTATGGCCAAATGGCTACGCCTGGTTTATAATATAAATTAAATTGAATTGAACAATTATCCATGCAGGAATAACCTTCATGGAATCCAACCTGTTCTTCCCCTTATATATACTTTTCTTTCATCCAGGCTTGGAGATGGAACAATAAATGTCTCCCATAGATCTTTGCAGGGATACTTATTAAGCAATCTGGATCCATTTTAAAACCTTTTTTTAAAAATAGGGACAATATTTTGTTTCCAAACCTTTGGACAGCAATATTAAAGAACTACATTATTAGTTAATTGCTTCAAAATTGGAATCCACCACTGAATAAATGCCTTAAGAATTTCAGAAGGCAGGTAATTTGGGCGTGGAGTATTTCCAGATTTGAATGTATGTATAAAAGTAGTCAGTTGCTGATCAGTAATCAAATAATTATTCAACTGTGTTGCATGAGAAGAAATTTTTTTTCAACCATCTGAACTGTAAATCCATTTTTCTCCTTAATCCTACTAGAAAGTTTATCACTGTAATACTTAGCCCATGTATCAGAATCTATGGCCCGTTTTACACAGGTGGCACCCCATGACATAAGGCTGTGTTTGACGAGGATTGTATTAAAGCGAAAACTAATTTAATGAGTTAAGAGAATTTAAGCTAAATGATGATCAAGTAATATATGGGTATGTCCAGAGTGCTAAAAAAGGGTATAAACAACAGCTGAGTGTAAAGAAGAAAGAATATGAAGACAGGTGTTGGGAAGATTTAAATCAAGAAATAGAATCAAAGGATAACAAGTGATTTTAGATTACCTCAAAAGGATTTAAAACTCGCTGTGCGGGGGGGAGGGGGGTGTCAGTGTGCGCCACAGTCAATGTGTAATGGGGGGGAGGTGTAGATGGGCACACACCCAGACATCTACATGCTTGGAGCAACCGCTGTTTTCGTTGGTTGCTCCGTGCATGGGAGATGGGTGGAGGTGGGTGTGTATGCATGTGTGCGGGAACGCACATGCACACACACTCACACACACACACCCCGCTGCGGGATTTACACGAGACTCACCCACACAGGAATACCCAGATTTCTGGGTGTGTCTCATGTAAATCCTGCAGTGGGTGGGTGGGGAGTGGGAGTATGCTCCTGCGCACACTCACCTCCACTCATCCCCCACGCATGAAGCAACTGGTGAAAACCCCAGCCCGCAGCTCTACAGCCTCCAGGTGGAAGGACTTCAATAAGTACCTGGGAGGAAAGGGAGGGGAAAGACACCAATCACATCCTCCTCCTCCTCCAATGTAGACACCAACAGACTCCAAACCCCCAGTGATATTTGTTTTATTGTGAAGTGAATGGGTAGGAAGTTAACATACTAAAAATGTGATTCCTTTTTTTGTATTAAGATAAATAGCTATATGTTGATGATACCAATTTCTACAGTTTGTTACTTACACCCACCTTTCATGTTCTTATTCAGGAAATACCTATCTAATGCACTCATTTGTGTTTCAAGTTGTAGCAAGTTGTTTTGATGCCATATAACTACTCAATAACGGACGTAGACTACTGTTTGTTGTGTTTGGAAATTCTAGATAATGGTGTGGATTGTGTGACGCTGACTATTAAAGGTATACATGGCATCATTAAAGCAAGCAAGCTTAGAAGGGACAAAGTGCTTATGTTTTTGAATCCTATACCTGCTCATCCAGTGAAAGTTCATGTAGTGTGCCGTTGTGTTTACAGAAAGAGTTTGAAAAAACAAAGCAATATCAAAAAACATTCTCAAGATCCTTTGTCATCATCTAGTGATCGTGTTTTGCGCTCTGACGTGTCAGCATTCGGTTTCAGAAATAACTGTTTATTGTGTGGCTAGTTTATTAGAGATAGTGAGAAAATGAAGAAATCAGCAGTCATCCATGTTTGAACTTTTCAATTTTGTGAAACCATCCTGAAAGTTTGTGACACAAGAAATGATTTATGGTAAGTGTCCATGCAAGGTTATTTTCTGTTATGGACTTACTTGTAGCAAATGCACAGTACCATCAGTCTTGCAGGGTTAATTTTAGAATAGGAGAAACAATTCCTCGCAAACACCAAGATCCTGAAGAGAGCACATGTACATGCTTACATATGAGTATTGTGCGTGCGCATCCTTCCCAGCCAGTCTTTACAGCTGTTGATTGAATTCAATTTACTGTCATTCTATGCAAGTTCCACCTCCTATATATGCTACTCCTCTCCCTGGAACCTGTCAGTTCCTTCCAACCGCGATTACGCGGATCAGCTAGCTGATACAGCTGAGAGGAAACACTGTGACAGTTCAAAGGTCCTAGGTAACACAACATGGCTACAAAAGGTTTTCAGCACTGCTTACAGTGCAATAGGAAAACGTCAAATACTGACCCACACAGTGTTAGTCTACTGTGTTTGGGTGCCGACTATGACCCCATATGTAAGACTGTACATGTGCTCTCTTTGGGATCTTGGTGTTCGCGAGGAATTTTTTCTCCTATTCTAAAATTAACACTGCAAGACTGCAGAGAGAAAGCGGAAACTCTGGTTGCCGGGCCTCCTTGTGCAGATTGAGGAGAGCGAGAGAAAAAAGGAAAAAGCCGTCGGAAGTGCTCAGCTTCTGTGCCGGCAGTAAATGCTACACAGATTGACCCTCCCGTGACAGTTCGCGGAAGAGCATCAGTTGGTGCAAAGAGGGATTCTGCATGGATGGATATCACTCACTCTACTGTCGGAGAAACAATGCACTTCCCTCGACGTCATCACATGCTGGCACTTCCGATACTGCAATGCCTGCAGCAGCTCATAAAAAAGACAAGCAGAGAACCAACCCAACGTTCCATGTCACTAACAGCTGGAATATCAACGCCGAAACCGGCATCAGGAGCACCTGCAGATCCAGAGAATACCAGCAGATGGCGCAACCAAAAATGCCCAAGGTCTACATCAAACGTGCTGCCTAAGGTTTCAACCCATGGACAGCAGCAGGTTAGACCTGATGCTGTGATTTTACCTTCTTCCCAGTCACCTTGTAGGGAGGACGGGGAAACAGATGAACGCCAGGTACCAAACCCTCAAGGGGGAGGAGAGGATCAGGAAGGGGATGAAACTTCCCCCTCAGATGAGGTCATTGATGTGATGGTTCCCTCCACGAAGGATCACCGACAATTCAATGCCTTTATTAAGAAAATAACAGCAGCCTTATCTTTACAGACACAGCCAGTGTTACGTGACACTCCAGACCCTGTTTTTAAAATACTGGCACAAATACAATCAGCCAGAGTAGCACTATCCCTATTGCCCAGACTAGCATCTGAGGTAAAAAATGATGGGAGGTTCTAGCCCATCTGCAGTCTATAACCCAGGCAGCTAGTGTATTTTACTTGTTCTCCACAGAGAGAAATTTGATGTATTTTAAACATCCTACCCCCAACTCTCTAGTGGTGCCTGCTACTACAGAGTACTACGGAGGGATGCCCAAGACTGCTGACACGGAGAGCAGGAAGCTCGATATCTTTGGCAGAAAGGCTTTTACCTCTGCGACCCTGTCAATTAGGAGTGCAAATTATACCTCCACAATGGCATCTTACCAATATCATTTGTGGGACCAGATTAAAGGGATCCTAACAAAACTACCAGATATTGATCGGCAGGCCTTAATTGCTGAGGGACAAACAACAAGCCGATATCAGCTGCTGTCCTCGCAACATGCCTGCGGGACCGCAGCCCTGGCTATAATAAATTCCATAGCACTGAGGAGACATGCCTGGCTGAGAGCTACTCACTTGGATGCATCTAGCAGGACAAGAATTGAGAACATGCCGTTCGATGGGATTGGGCTATTTGCCCAAACCACAGATGAAGTCCTTGAGAAGCTGTAACGGTCAATGGTTTCTGTGGGTAAACGGAGGCACTGGCCGAGGAACACCCAGTAGGGTTACTTCTCAAACCAAAATAGAAACCAGTTCAGATGTGGGAGATCATATTATCACACCTGCACCCAATCATCACACAGGCAGTCTGCCTTTGGACAAGGTACCAACCACGTCCCTTTATTAGGCAGAATAGAATTTCGGGTCAGGGACAAACCAAAACAACCAGGAAATGACAATTACAAACACAATTGGGATCTCAGGCAACCCAAGTTCAGTTATACTTTGAAGGGTGCCTTCAGCGAGCATACATAAGGTGGAGTGAAATCACTTCCGATAAATGGGTATTATCCACTATATTATATGGATATAGAGTTAATTTCCATAGGCTTCCCCCAAATAGAGCCCCTCCTCAACAACTGTTTTTGAAAGGAGAGAAGCTTATTTATCTCAGAGTTATTTGTTTATTTACATTTTTTAGTTGCTCCTTCATGCCACGGCATCTCGGGGCGACTTACAAAAGCAAAATATCAACAATAAAAAATTAAAAATAAAAACAACAATATTATTTAAAAATTCTATGAAATACATTTCCCCCCCCCCCCACTACCCCATCCTCCCATCATCCCCTCCGAAGGCCTGGGCGAACAGCCAGGTCTTATAGGCTCGGCGAAAAGCCAACAGACCTGGGGCCAGGCGAGCTTCCTCTGGGAGTTCCAGAGTTGCGGCACGGTCAACAAGAATGCCCTCTCCATTGTGGCCCCCCATTTTACACGGGGGACCTCCAGGAAGGCGCCCCCGACAGACTAAAGGGGTTGTCCTGGGGCGCGGAGGGCGAGGTGGTCCCTAAGATATGAGTTGAGTGGAGAATGGGATACTATTCATGATATTTTATTGTTGAGAAAAAAGATGAGGGAATTTTGACCTAGTCTAGACTTGAGAAGTCTGAATAGGTTTGTTGTCTATGCAAAGTTTAAAATGGTTAACTTACAGTCCCTGAAGAGGCATCTTAGAAGGGGGCAGTGATATGCTACTCTGGACATGAAAGATGTGTATTTTCATGTGCGCAGTGTGTATCTATCTGACATACAAAAAATACCTCAGATTTGTCTTTGACGGCAGTAATTATCAATATGCCTCCCTTCCCTTTGGATTGTGCTCTGCACCAAGGGTCTTCATGAAATGCATAGCCCCTGTTACGACTTATCTCAGACAACAAGGGGTTCACATTTATCCTTACCTAGATGACTGGCTTCTGGTGGGCCAGTCCCCAGAACAGGTGTCCAAGTTTCTCACAGAAACCCTACAGTTGTATGAGGAATTAAGTATTTATATCTTTCTTTTAAAAAATCTGTCTTACAGCCTTGCAGAACAATCAAATACATGTGTGCTGTATTAGATTCAGACAGAGCTAGAATGTTTGCCCCCGAGACAGGTTAGCAGCCTTAAATGCAACCATCTCCCAGATTTGTACTAACCCTCTGCAACCAGTACACCTAATTCAAAGGCTTCTTTGCTTAATGGCTTTGTTGACAGGGGTGACTCCAAATGCAAGGCTTCCTATGAGGCCAGTACAAGTATGGTTCATACAACAAAAAAGAATGAGAGGTTACAACCCCAACAGGAGTTTGGTCCTACCCAAATCCCTGTTCACCAACTTAAACATGGCAAAAGAAATTTGTAATGGATGGCATACCATTTAAAGGGTTGCAACCACAGGTCTTACTTACCATTGATGCCTCCCTTACAGGTTGGGGGGCACATATGAATCCGTACTCAGTCGCAGGATCCTGGAGTTGGAAGAAGTGACAGCTACATATCAATGTCTTGGAACTGCTGGCTGTAAGAGCAGTGAAGACATTCAAGACACACACACAGGGCCGTGTGGTATAGATTGCTACAGACAAGCGCACAGCCATGTATTATATCAACAAGCAGGGTGGGACAAGATCCAGAACCCTGAATATGTTGGCCAGGAAGATATGGCTATGGGCACTGGACAAAGGCGTACACCTGACTGCCATCCACCTAGCAGGTGTACAAAACACAAGGGCAGATGCTTTAAGTCATTGCAAGTTAAATCACCACGAATGGGAGCTTTCCCCAATGGTCTACATGAGCCGGTGCGACTGATGGGGAACCCCTCAATGCGATCTATTTATGACAGAAGCAAACAGGAAATGCGATATTTATTGCTCCAGAGCAGGACTAGGAAAGGAATCCCTGGGAGAAGCCTTCCTCCACGAGTGCTGATATATTTATTCCTGGCTCTCCCACTGATATCCCAGGTGATAGAAAAGTTATGGGGGGATTGGTCCCAAGCCATTCTCATAGCTCCGGACTGGCCCTGCCAGCAATGGTATTCGCCGGAGCTACACAGTTTAGCCTGCGAGACATTCCACGTGCCACTGCGAGGAGACCTCCTCATGCAGCGCAAAGGGATGCTATTGCATCCAAACATAGAGATTCTTCACCTCAAAGCGTGGAGAGTCATCTTGGACAGTGAAGTGGGTACTCCAGAGGTGAAATGGGTGCTGCACAATGACATCAAACCATCAACCAAGTTAGACCTATGGTCTAAAATGGGCATGTTTTGAGCACTGGTTACATGAAAACAGCCTCACTTTTCAAACTTGCACATTTTTTTTGTTTGTTTTTTGAATCATAAACTGACCTATATGCTTTCCTTAGCTAGGGCAGGCCTCAATATTTCTACTATACTGGTAAATTTGGCAGCTATATCAAGGTATATCCGGCTACCAGGGAGGGACACCATTTTTACCCATCCTAAGGTACAATGAATGTAGAGACTCCCTTAAGTACCTAACTTTGAAGCTTAGTTTCCTCCTAGCAATAATGACTTTGAGGAGAGTGAGTGAACTGAATGCTATAATTATTAAGCCACCTTACTTACAGTTCCATGAAAGCAAGGTGGTTATTTCATTGCACCCATTAGTTAAGCCAAAGGTGGTTTCTTCTTTCCATTTAAATCAACAGATTGTTCTCCCAGCTTTCCATCCTAAGCCTCATGCCACAAATGGTGGCAGGGAACAGCATACTTTGGATGTTAAGAGGGCATTGCTGTACTATCTTGTTCGAACAAGTAATATTAGGAATACAGAATACCTTTTTCTCTCTTACTCTGTCCAGACACAGGGTCAATGAGTGACAACCCAGAAATGATCAAAATGGATAATTAGAGTGCATTAAACTAGGTCACAGCATTCAAGGAAAACCCTTGCCAGAAGGGGTATGGGCCCATTCCACATGCGGCATGGAGGCATCCTTAGCAGCGTGGGTGGGGCTTCCGACCCATCAGATATATGCAACAGTGACATGGACCTTTATTAACACCTTTGTAAAGCATTATTAAATAGACTTGAGTACACAAAGGCAGATTTGTTTAGGAACTGCGGTATTATCTTCTGTATTGCCAACAGATGAAATGAAATAAAACATGCTGTTTATTAATTGAAAAGCAGTCAAGGTTGAATTCCACCCACCTGCACAAGAGTTTGGGAACCTCCCATATATAAGAATGTATGGAAGCCACTGGAAGAAGAGAAGGTACGTTACTACCTTGTAAACAAGGTTCTTCGTGATGGCTTCGTACATTCTTACCTCACCGTCCCCATCTACCCCCAGGGGTTGCATCCCTAGGAGGCGGCACGTGCAGGGCCCACTAGCTGTGCAGGCCGGCGGGAAGGATGCGCTCGCACAAGAGCGGTCTGGAAGAATGTCTCTCGCAGAACATGGTTGACAAGGTTCCCGGGCTGGGTCAATCCCAGCAGGAGGCCCGGGCGGGGGCAGAGCAACGGGAATGGAGTGAGCCCGGAGAGCTCCCGCCGCGCTGCCTGCTGCCGGGGAGGGACCGTGGGGCCGCTTCCCGCCCCCTGCTCGCTTGAGTTTCGTTTCTGGGAGAGGAAGCGCTTCAGATGTGCCCATAGCCAAGCAGCAACGAGCCCTGGGGCCATGGGGGACCTGGGCATTGGCGCTAGAGCCAGAGGTCGGAAGGGACTTGAGCCCGTTCGGAGGGAGAGAGCCAGGCAGCCGCCTGCAGGAGACCGAGGGGGCTCCAAGGCGGAGCGCTCCAGCGACTCCCCGTCTCCCCAGCGAGCCGCTCGGAAAGGGGATGGCTGTGGCCAGGAGGGGCGAGAAGCTCCCGGCTGCCGAGAGACAGGGGCAGTGGCCAAGAGAAAGGACGCGGCTCCTAAAGAGAGCAGCTCTTCGGGCCAGAAGAGCAAGGAGAGCGCGCCGAAAGGGAAAGCAGCCCCCGGCCCCAAGGGAAAGGAGGCTGCCCCCGAGAAGAAAGGAGCGGGGCCCAAGGGAAAGGAGTCGACTTGGAAAGGGAAAGGAGCAGCCGCCCGAGAGCAGCCAGACGCAGCCATCGCCCCCGAACCCCTTGGGAGCTGGAAGATCAAGGTGGTGCTGGACAAGCTCAGCCTCCGGCAGCGGCAGAGGGCCCAGGCTGCAATGCGTGTAAACCAGGTGGCGGCCACCCTTATTCAGGCCCTCAAAAAGGAGGAGAGCTTCAGCTCGCTTGAGAGACTGGGCACCGGTAGCTACTACGAGAATGTCAAGGTAAGGGGGCGTGGGCCGAGTGCCCCAACCTGAGAATATAGGCTGGACCTGGGGGAGGCTCGGGGCTCCTTCCCCAGCCAGGGTGACCAACAAACGTTGGGCGATGATCCCAGCCGTAGCTGCAGTTACAAAATTCACCCGGATGGGGTTGGGCAGATCAAAAAAGTGGCCATGTTCTGGGAAATCCAAATGCTGTGGTAACCCCAGCAATGGGACCACCGGCTCACCTCCAAGTCCACTTCTTCTCATTTCTATAGCACTACTCGGCCCAGGCAGCACCTCCAGGCACAGTTTTTTGGTAACAGGTCACTGCCGAACGGGCTTATAATTTAAGATGGACAAGGTGAGGGGAGAGATACATTTCAATTTTACAGATGGGGAACTGAAGTTGAGAGTTCATGAGATGCCCAAGGCCACCCAGTGAGTTTGTGGCCAATTCAAGATTTGAACCCTGGCTTCCCAAGACCAAGTCCAGCACCTTATCCACTACTCCACAGATACTGGCAACACTGCTATTCTCGTCCAGACTGCTTGGGTGGTTTTAGAAGCACGGAGGGTTACCAGCCATGAATGTTAAAATATTGACAGACTTTTAAAAAAAAAAAAAAAATTGGATTACACTGGCATCACACCTTCAAGATTGTCTGCAACTAAGGATGCCATCCTCCAGATGGAGAGCACTTGCACTAGCTGTTTGCACAGGCACATGTCTCAGAGATTTATTTTTTTTACTCATGTTAACTGGTTGCAGGGGGTGCTATCTATCTGGAGGGTCAAACCCCACTCAAGCTAAAACTTAAAAGAAAAAAGTCAAGACTTAACTTTCTGCTCTGAGTCTTATGATTTTAGACTTTAAGTCCCTAAAACTGAAATCTATGATGAAATCATTAAATTAGCAATGCTGGGACAATTTCATTTGCAGAGGAGTTCTCTCTGTCTGTTCCACTCACTCCGAGATTCAGGTACTCCTGTTTCTCTTTTGAAATTAAATAGTTGGAAGCTCTATTCAGATTGTCCTTGCCCTTGCTTAGGGCTGTAACATGGGTCCTAGCCCAGAGGAGAGCCCTTGACTCCGAGGCTCCCATGCAGTTCCCCAATGCTACCAGGGCCTAAGGTGGAATCCTCCACTTCCCAGGTGGGGCAAGGGTGAATGCCCTGCTCCTACAGCACAGATTAATGTTGCCTGCTGCTAGAGTGGGTTTGGGGATGACAGAACACACACACACACCCCCCCCCCCCCCTTCTTGGGTGGCAGGGGAAGGATCTCCTACCATGGGGGCAGGAACAGGGAGAATCCCGTCATGGGGATGGAGCTTCAGATTGGAATTCCCATGGTGGGTGTTGAAACAGATTTCTCCTGTCAGGAAATTGATTGGGAGGGTCTAGTGGGTAATCGACACAGAGGTTTATAAGCTAGTGCTTTTGAGCAATTGTACCTGTATTATTCCCCTCTGTGCTACTGCAGAGTACAAAAAAGGATAAGGTCCTTACGGGACATTTATAGTGAAAACAATAATTAAAACCTTTAAGTATAATATGTTGAAAGGTTACTATGCACTGCATGTGTTGCATTTTGTTTCTCTTAATTCACAGACATCTGAACCAGATGAGTTTGATATCATGCTTATAGTGCAAGTTCCAAGAGTTGAGCTGACAGAGTGTGATTCCACTGGTGCTTTTTATCATGTGAAATTTAAAAGAATTCCTCAGAAAAGTAGCCTGCAGAAGTTTTTAGATGAAGAAGAAAGATTGTCATCTTCGAAGATGCTTTCCACAGCAAGGAATATTATTAAAGAAGAAGTAAAGAACATAACAGGCAAGCATTTAGTAGATCCTGGTGGTGATATTTAGCTTAATTAGCTAATGCTCATGCAGTGATTTGAACATATAACTCTCTAAGCATACTCGGTATTATTGTATCTGGTTTTAGCTGTGCGTGTGTGTGTGTGTGTGTACATAAAACGGAGAAATAAATCTGCAAATGCCTAGGAGCTTTTTGTTTGTGGCAGAAGTAGTAAGGAAGGCTGGTCCAGTGATGAGCATCCTAGTCTGTGATTTTCTTGCTCTGCCACGGACTTCCTGTATGAATTTGGCCTAGTCAACTATAAGTAGATTGGCAAAGGCAAAAATGGTACTTAGGACACCTAGTTCCAAGGGAAAGCACTCATGGCCCATGCTAAGCACCATTTTTACCTTTGTAAATCTACTCCCTAGTCGCTCGGTCTACGTTTCCCACCTGTACAGTTGGGATAATGATACTTCCTACCTCACAGAGATGGTTGTGGGAATTGAGAAACAAGTAGGACACACCCATACAGTATGGACCATACTGCAATAATGGGGGCCAGGATAGGTGCAACCACAGACATATGGGGCCAGAGTCTGACCGGAGCTGCGAGTGCCTTCCAGAATATTCACAAAAAAGTGTAAAAACTGAAGGGATTTGCTCCAATTATGACTCCATTGTGCGATCGAGGCATATTATTTATTTATTACAATTTGATACCCCGCCCCCGCTTGCCCATGGCAACTCAGGGCGGCTGACAAATTTAAAATCCATATAAAACATTAAATATAATAAAAACAAGAATACAAAATCAATTAGTTAAGACACATAAAAAAATGTCCACAGAAATCCCACCCCCACATCCCTACCCACCCATCACCTGTCCTCACCAAATGCCAAGCAGAACAGCCATGCCTTGCACTGACATTGGAAGGGCAGGAGGTCCAAGGATAAATAGACCCCTACCGGGAGGAAGTTTCATGGCTGCCACTGAGAACACCCTCTCCATCGTCACCCCACAGGAAACCCGAGGGATCTTGAGAAGAGTGCCACTGACTGACCACAGGGCTCAAGGAGCCAGGAGGTGAGGCGGTCCCAGAAGTAGGCTGGGCCCAAGCCATATAGAGCTTTAAAAGGTAAGAACCAACACCTTGAATTGGACCTGGAAGACTGTAGGCAGCCAGTGAAGTGAACGGAGCACCAGTGTTATATGCTCCTGGTGACCTGTTCCCATAAGGAGACGGGCCAGCCCATTTTGCACCAGCTGGAGTCTCTGAACTGTCACCTAGGGTAGTCCCACATAGAGCACGTTACAGTCGTCCAATCTCAAGGTAATGAAGGCATGGATGATGGTGGCAAGGTCGGAGTTGGAGATATACGGCTACAGCTGCCATACTGGCAGAAGGTGCTTCTTGCCACAGGTGTCACCTGGGCATCGAAGTGGAACCGTGAATTGAGAAGTACCCCCAAACTCTGCACCTGAGGAACCAAGGAGGGACGGACACTATCTGTTATATTTATTTTGTCACATTTATACCCCGCTTTTTTGCCACAGCACTCAAAGCGGCTTACAAAATAAATAAAACATCTATAAAACCAAAATTCCATTTTTAAAACAATACAAAAATATACTATTATATAAACAAATTCAGCAGCATAAAACTAAGCCTGGGCAGGAGCAATAAGCAACCTCCCCCCTCCCTACCCATCCCCTCTGCCAAAAGCCTGGCAGAACAGCCAGGCCTTACACTTACGGCGAAAAGTCAGGCGATCCAGGGCCAGTCGAGCTTCCTCCGGGCGGGAGCTCCAGAGCCGCGGCGCAGCCACCGAGATCGCTCTATCGATGGTGCCCCCATTCAATTAACACAGGGGACCTCCAGAAAGGTACCCCCGGCCGACTGCAAGGGCCAGTCAAGGACCCGGAAGGTGAGGCAGTCCCGCAGATAAGTCAGGCCAAGGCCGTATAGGGCTTTAAAAGTTATCACCAACACCTTGACGCCCTCAGCCCTGCCACCCAACATTACTTCTGTCTTGTCAGGATTCAACTTCAGACAGCTCCCTGATATCCACTCCCCCACAGCTACCAACCACTAGGGAAGTACTGAAACTGCTGGGCCTGAGTGAGCTGAAAATGAGAGGTACAGTTGAGTGTCATCAGCATACTGATGACACTGAACACCGAACCCTCTCACAACCTCGCCCAGCGGCTGCATATATACGTTGAACATGAGAGGGGACAGAATAGAACCATGCGGAACCCCACACGTGAGATCCCAAGGAGACGAAGAATAGTCCCCCAGTATCACACGCTGAGTTTGCCGGTCAGGAAAGAGTGGAACCATTCAAGAACAACTCTGCCCACCCCAGCAAAGTCCTACAAGTGAGTCACCAGCACCTGATGGTTAACCATATCAAATACTGCTGAAAGATCTAACAAAACTAAGAGTCGACTGACCTCGGTCTAACTCATGGTGAAGGTTGTCGACCAAGGCCAGAAGCAGTTTCAGTGCCATGACCCGGGCGAAAACCAGACTCTGAGGAATCCAGAAAACCAACCTGGTCCAAATGCAGCTGAAGCTGACGAGCCAAGAGCCACCACCCGTTTAACCTTCCCTAAAAGGCTCTGTTCCAAATTTTCAGGATTCTTATTGGGAATTAAGAGTCCACATGAATAGCACACTTACGCAAAATATACAGAGTACTAAATAAATATTTGTACTTTGTCTTTTTGTGTCGTTAGAATACAAAATAACTTTATTTTATGTATTTATTTTTCAATTTAATACCTTGCCCCTCCTGCCATCAGGCAGCCTGGGGCGGCTTACAATATAAGACAAATAAAATCCAATATAAAATATTTTTAAAACTGCTAAAAGGACATTGAACACCCACGCCCCATTCCCCCTCCCACACCAAACGCCTGGCGGAACAGCCAGGTCTTACAACTTTTCCAAAAAGAGGGGAGATCCCGGGCCGGACGCACCCCCACCGGGCGTTCCACAGCCACAGCCGGCTTTATAGGTCAAAACCAACACCTTGAAGCATGATGATTTCCTTTAAATTTAAAGATGCACTTATGATTCTAGCCCATTTAGAGATAATATATTTTCAGGTAGAATATACCAAATCTACTACCAGACTGGCCCAGCTGCTGCTATTACATTTATGGGCATAGTGTTCTCTAGTGTGTATTCAAGAGTGTTCCCCAACAAATCAGCAAGAACATTCTACTTTTAGGATTAGTCCTAAATGAAAAAAGAAATGATTTCTAAAGGACCTTAGTTAGTTTCAGCTTTGTTACAGAAATGACAATCTGCTTAAATTATTTTGCAGAGTAATAAAGTACTAATAATCTAGCTTGTTTTTACATAAATTGTTTGTAAGAAGGGCTTGGTTACATTTATTTGATCTAGATAAGTTGCAACTTGAAAACATTAGCCCTCTCCCTGAGTTCCTTTGTTTGGAGGAGGGGGAAGGACTAAGCCCCATAAAAAGGAACACCCCAGTTGGAGTGAGCATCCCAAAATGTGAAAGACCAGGAAAAGGCTGATATTGGCCATTTCAGGGTTAGAACTGAAAGCCCCCCCAAAAAGTCTGGTTACTTTGGCTTTCATTAGTGACTTTTCTTTCCTACCGTCTGCACTAGCCGTTATATATATTCAATTACAACTCCTCCTGTTTTATATTCAGCTACAAGTTAGTCCAATGGTTGGATTGCTAGCTGGGTTATTTCCATGCTCTGAAGCAGATGGCATAGCTTCTGGGGCAGACTTGGAGCCCTGGCAATTCATTTAAAAAAAATCAACCAATTAAGCCGTATAAACAAATGTAAAATGCGGAACTCTCCTTTATTGAACTTGTAATAATTACTTTATCTCGGCATTTTCATTATGTTCTGATAAATTTGTATTCAATTTATTTTGTTGTTGACAGAAATTAAAGTGTCTGTGGTGAGAAAAAAGCCTGGCAGTCCTGCAATAACACTTAATATTGAAGACCCTCCATCAGTAATAGCAGTGGACATAGTCCTGGCTTTGGAAGTTCGGAGTCAAAGCTGGCCTCCAAGTGCTCAGGATGGTTTACAAATTGAACATTGGTTAGGAAGAAAAGTAAAACGTGACCTTAAATTTAAGCCAATTTACCTGGTACCCAAGCATGCCAAGGAGGGAAAGCAGATAAAAGGTATTCAAAATTATATTTAAAAATAACCCAGGTGTTACCCTGTAACTGTCCTGGGGCTCATGCCAGTCTCCTTTAGAGTGTTCAGTCATATTTCTCCAGCTGTGCCTTTACACCTGCATTGAGTCCCCAACTAGATCAAGCCCTTTCCCCATGGATATTGCCAAAACACACTTACTTTAGGAGTGGGGTAGGGAACCTCCAGTCCACTGTCTCTTTGCAGCCCACGGCTCGTCACCAAACAGGCCTCAGAAGGGCTAAGCAGTGGCATTCAGGATATCATTTTGGCCTGAGGCTTTTTAATTTTTTAAAATTTTTTTTAACAGATTAAGGTGTTATAAATTCCAAGGTCCTTCCCTGCCAAGACCGAATGGTTCTGGTGCATGGGCAAGCTCCAGCCTGACCTTATAGCCTGCTAGGGATCAAGGGTCTCAGTTTGCACAGGGCTTTTAGATAGACAACTGTGTGTGACTTCCAGAGTTAAGTATGAGGGCGGTCAAAGGCTGTTTTCAGATGGGAAGTGTCTACCCAGCCCCCACACACTTAGGCACCTGTCGGAGGTTGGTGTGGGTGGAGGCGCACACCTGTGACCCATACACCACCCACCCATGCCCCCTGCAAGGAGCATCCCGGGTTTTCCCGTTGCTCTGTACGGGAGCATGAAGGGACAGTGTGTAGGTGCACACTGACCACACACCCATCCCCCGCCACCTGAAGCCCCCCCCCTCTCACTGGAAGTGTGTGGTAGTGCCCACAGACCCCTGGGATCCCCGGTACCTTGGATTTGTGGGGGCTCCCTGCTACCTTAGGCTGGGGTCAGTGACACACACTTACTTCACCATCACCTTCTTTGTGTGGTATGGCCTTTGTTGGGCAGGCCTCCAAGTGTAAGCAGAGAACCTTCCCTTTGGGGCGGCAGGCACACGGAGAAAGACATCATCCTCCACCTCCTTGGAAATAGCTACTTGGAGCAATAATATAGAACAACCAAAAAAAAAAAAAAAAGTATGTAGGCAGGGGTGGCAAAGATACAGAGAAACATACAGCAAGTCAGTTTAAAACAGCCTAACAATTCTGCCTGTGGGATGGAGGGGGGTGCCCAAGTAGGAGGGTCCAGACCATCTGCAAGCTGCACCCAGTACATCACCTCCCTGCCCGCCCTCTATCAATCCACACACAGTTATTAGTTGGTCACTAATCAGCCTGAGCCCAGAATATTTTGAGCAGCCGGGACCTGCCTTAGGGAAAGTGGGGACCAGGAAGAGGATACAGGTGGGACCAGGATGGAAGACAGAGCCTACTCCGGTCCTGCTTCCCACTCCTGTCCAGGCACAGGAGCTCTGAGTCACCAGCCCCAGAAGTAGCTATGGGACTTTCTGTGGGGCCCTTTGCCCTGCCTATGAAAACCTTGACCTCTCCCCCACACCAAGTCATTGCTCTAGCCCTTGATCATGTTCAAGCAGTGTGTGGCCAAACCTTACGGCAGGCTGCAAAACTTGATTAGGCCTAGCCGTTGTGCACCAAATGCTGTGTTAAACTGAACAGTTCTTTGCTACCTACCACCAGGCGAGATGTGGGATGCCCAGAAGTGTAACTGGCTCAAAGTGACACAAGGGTGGATTCAAACCTCCAATAGCAGGGGCCTCTAGCCAGTCAGCCTGATTAAATAAGAGAGCAAGGTTGTTTTTTTTTTTTTTTTACTGAATTTTTATAATTCATGGACATCAGTGTTTAGTGTTCTCACGGCACTATATCAGATTTTATATCAAGTTCAGGCTTCTACTTTTTTTTCTTTTTTAAAATTACTTGGCTGTCACAACCATACCTGCAACAATAAAGCACAAATAGAAAACTGATGGATTATTTCAGACAATTTTATTTTATCTTTTTCAGCAAGATTGAATTAGTTTCCATAAGGGAAAAAAGGAAGGATGCAGCATCGTGGATTGTTTTCTAAACAGTTTGGGTATAATGGCATGTTTTGTTGATTCCTTAAAATCAGGGACCTGAGTTGACTGTGTTGCTGCAATTTGCAGTGATTTTCACAGAATCAGCCAATCCTGACCATGACCCGAGGGTAAATACTAATAGGCCCCTGGGAGATGAATTGTGGGTGAGTGGAGTCTGAAGGCCCTATGTTTGCGTAAGGGAGGTGCTGAAATTCCAGAGGATTTGAGTTGCAAAGTTGTGATTCTATGTCAAACCTATTGCAAATTTGCTTCCCAGCATGCATAGTTATGCAAATCAAGTTAATTATGCAAATATTAATGCTCACAGTGAATTTGCAGAATTTGTCTTCACTGATTGCAGAATTTTGGTGCAGTCAACTTGGGTCCTTACTTACAATCAAGTTTTAAACACTAAAGCTTCTGCAACAGAAAGCTCATCTTTATATGTCATGTAGACAAATTGCCCAATTTTTATTAAAAAAAGTAAATAAGGCTGCTAGAAATTTTTCAGTGGTATAAAGTATGAGACCAAGTGACCCCTGTGGGATAATAGTACTCTAACTCAAGATGAAAATCATATTAGAACCTATAGAAAAGTGGGAAAATATTTTAAGAGTTGGGCTTAGTTTGATTATAAAAAAACAAAAACTACAAATCAGTCTATTGAAAAAGAAATATCAGAATTAGATAATTTGAAGTTCAATTGGAGAATACTATATTATGTATGGATAAGAAGCAGCGTTACAACATGTGTGTTATTTTTGTTTAATGTAGCAGACACGTGGAGAGTTTCTTTCTCACACATCGAAAAGGAGATATTGATGAACCACGGCAGCGCAAAGACATGTTGTGAATCTGATGGAGTAAAATGTTGTAGGTCAGTGGGGTTTTTTGTGCTTAATTTTTTATTGATGGTACAAGTCTGAGTTTTCTAAATTTATAGTTTAATGAGAGAATAACTTATAAGCAGGTTAAGTAATGAATATTTATGAAAGCCTTTTCATCTGCTTTGTGCTTTGCAGTTACTCGCAACAACATCCTTCAGCTGTGGGCAAGTGACTAGTTCTAAGATACCAAAACCTATCTAACTCCCAATGAAGTCAAGGGGCCTGCTGGAAAAATACCATCCACTACCCAGGCTAGAGTGGACCCATGTGCTGCTGCTGCACAGCACAGACAGCAGTTATTGCATGTTAGGAGCCTGGTGCAAAAAAACCCCAGTACAAGTCTGGATTTTACCTGGGTCATAAAATAGATCGTGTCTTTTGGTCTTGATAGGACTTAAGTCAAAATTCACAGTTTTGTTACTTCGGATTAACCTCAAAATTAAATAAAGCTAGAAGATATTCGGAACAGCATTTATTCTAGATTTTAAAAATAATAATGCATTTCTGTATATTTATTCCACAACAGGAAAGAATGCCTTAAAATTATGAAGTACCTTCTGCAACAGCTGAAAATAAAACATGGAAACAGAAAGGAGTTGGACAAGTTTTCTTCATACCATGTTAAAACTGCTTTTCTCCAATCATGTGTTGTTTGTCCGAAAGATGATGAATGGCTATTCACAAACCTTAGTGACTGTTTTACGAGATTCTTGAATTATTTTATGGATTGCCTCAAAGAGGCACAACTTCCACATTTTTTTATTCCCAAGTTCAACCTTTTTGGCACAGATATGGTTGATAAAGTAAGCAATCGTTTCCTCTTACAGGAGATTGAATACGAAAGAGACAATCAATTCCCTGTATTTCAGCTTCACAAGTGAGTTTTTCAGAACGTTCATTTACATTTAATAAACTACATAGCAAATAATGACCAACTTATTTGTTGGAAGACAATTCTATAAAGAGTAGCAGCAGAAAAAAATGGGAGTGATAAATCAGGTTTACTCAGTTAAAATTACATCTGTTTTATGAGATTCTTGAATTATTTTATGGTTTGCCTCAAAGAGGCACAACTTATTCAAGGATAAATATAAGGAGAGCAGTGATACAGTCCACAGCCAATGACCAACCAGTATCAGCACCCATGAAACATCAGGTGGATTTTTTTTGTTGCTCTCACAACAAAATACAGTTCGTTTTGTTTCTTCACTCAAGCACAAGGGATTGCCCTACTAAAGTGGAGTTGTTTAGAGATAGAATACATATTACCATTTAGTACAAAAAATGAATAGAGCAAAACACTGTAGTCTTTCTGAAAAAAGAAAAATTATACCATAGACAGGGACCTGTGTTCTCTGCATTTTCCCTATTGGTGGCAATGGGGAAAAAGCCCCTGCCTGGCCATAAAGCAGGGGAGTTAAAATAAGGGTGGTCCACATATTCATGCCAGTCACTAGGCATGGTTTTGAACATGGGTAAGCAAACATACCATGGATGACACCCATTCTGGCAGCTTCTTGAAAGTAAGAAGCAACTGCCTCATGTCTTCTCTAGTGAATCGGCTTTGAGCCCCATCTTCTTCCCAGAGATCATAGACCTGGGCAAGAGTGAGGAGCTGCTGCAGGACCCCTTCTATGCTCTTCGCTGGTCTCTACTTTGCTTTTGGAATGCACCTGGAAATCTTTTTCAGATTCAAAAAGGACATGCCATGTTTTGAAAGTTATTTCTCTACCCAGTGTGCTTTGTAGTAGCCAGGCACCAATGGAGTTAGCCTCATCAGCAGGGTTCCTAGTTCTCTCTCCTAGTGAGTTTGTGCAGGCAGAAATTTCTAAGAAAAACCTAACATTGTTTTTTTCTGGGAAGCAGGAGTTCCAGTGATTTCCTCTGGAAAAGCATGGAAAACAAATGTAGTAATCAAGTTTTTCTGGGAAATTTCAACACTCACCAGTGCCAGTGAGTTTCTCCAAAAACTCACTGGCAGAGAAACTAGGAACCCTGCTCATCAGTAGTATTTGGAAAACTTCATTCTTGAGCCAGGGAACAGGAGAGTCACAGACAAAAACTGCCAGTTAATTTCTACTTGGGCCAATGCCAAGATGCGGGGATGGGCAGCAAAGTGCAATTTCCCCAGAAATCTTCAGTTCCACGTTCAGATACCACAGGTATGAAGCAGAGAACAAAAAACAAGACTTTGGATTGAACCTTAAGAAAAAAGGATGCCCACTGTCACTCTGGATACAGCTGTCAAACATGATCCTACTATGAACTTCTAGACATGTTTCAAAGTACCTGGTAATCACTGTTACCCAATTGTCTCCAGGAATCATCATAGACAACAAAGTGACAAGGGGCACAAAAAAGCAGAAGTGGGAACCAAGATAGACTGTTCTTCCAACCCTAGTCAAATTGTGACTCAACTCTGGTTTCATTGATCCGATATAACCTGAACTGATATAACCTCTTTCAAAGAGGAGCTGGATAAGTCCCCGACTCTAAGTTGCTCAATGCCCCAGAACAGACACACAGGATAAGGATGAGACGTGTGGAAGAAAATTTCACAGTTCTATCTTGTTTCAAAGTGTCCTCCACAGCCTCAGTCAACAACCCATGAGACTAGGTCTCAGCCACAGGTAGAGAGACAAGCAGTGCTCATATGCCTGAAGACAGGTCTTCAGCTTGAGGGTATTTTTATATTTTCTCTCCATGTTTTGTTCATGCCATCACTTTGATGGTTACACAGGAGGGGTGAGCAGTGGGGCAAACTTGCATATGAAAGTGCACCATGCTTTTGATTTGTACCTAGTATGCTTCCCTTCCACCCTGGATTCAAAGGCAATCCTAACCACAACTAAAAGGGCTGCACTACATTTCAGTTACAGATTCCATTCTTCCTGTCCCTGCTTCCCTAAGGTCAGCCATTTGCAGTTGGCCCAGGATGTAAAGATAGCCCAACACAAGAATTATCAGTGTGGAGTGGTGGCTGGGAGTCTGTCTAGCAACGCTATAGGGCTGGAAAACAATGTCTCTTTCTTCTTGGAAATATTCAGACTCTAGTCCCATCAAGGACTGATTCCAAGTGAGAGGAATTTTGCCAGTGCAATTAGAGAAGGCACACGGATCTGGCCCAGGAGCTGTTGGGGAACAGCATTTACCATGCCAAGAGGCTGCAGGACACCACCACCGTTCTGGCGAGAGAAAGGATCTGGAGGGATCTGAATGGGCAGAAGCTTTCTGAAGTTAATGTGCAATACGTTGATGTAGCAGCTGTAGCTGTTCAACATTTTCTCCGTGGAGATTAGAGACACAGTGAAAATGCTAACTCCACTAACATTTCTTATGCATGTTGCAGAGCACCAATAAATCTCTGCAACATGCATAAGAAATGTGAAAACGGTGTTAAAGTGGAGTTTTCACATTATGTCTGTTTTCACCCACTGACCTTTGTTGCAGCAAGCCAATCTGTACATATGCCTAGAGCTACAAATGTTGCCCATACTAAGTCTTTTATTCAAAATTGCAAATATAATAATTTAAACAAACTGGCCTTTTTATTGACCTTGCTTTAAGACATTGGCCTTTTTATTGACCTTCCTTTAAGACTTTAATTTCTTGATGTTAAAGTATAGTCAACAGTCCCTACCAACTTTAGAAGTATACACGTAAGAATAATACGTTCAGAAAAGGTAACTGATAACGTAAGAATATGTAAAGCATAATACACACAGTGGGAGAGCAATGACATTTCCAATGTTTTTATTGCACAAATACTAGTTTACAGCATTGAAGATTAGCAGATGCCTATATTTACGCTTTACTCATAAAAAGGTCAGAAAGACCAAAGCAAGAAAGCACATAAGCGTCTTATAAAAATGGCAAGAATTTAACTATTGCAAAACTTTCTGCCCTCACAAATTTGGCATACCCTTTATCCACATTTTTGGATTCCCTCAATAAGTAGGATAGGCCTAACATTAGTCAAGAGATGGATTTATTTATTAGCTCAGAAATATCACATTGTTTCAACAATTAAAAACCCACCAGTTTTCCCCATTATTTTTGTGCTGCGATGATGCCGTATCCCAAAAGCAAAAAAAGGAAAACAAAATTACATGTTGGGTGGAATGAAATCTGTTGACCATACTCTCAAAGTTCCTTTTCAAGGCTGTGTCAATACTTTGATAAACATATTTCCCTGAACAAACTTAAAAATGTGCTGGTATTTATTAACTTCCTATAAAGCTAATTTATTGATTAACAATGAATTAGGAAAACCAGAGTTTCCTGCTTTGCTCTGTGTTCATGAAAAATATTGGTTTCCGACACAATTTTAGTTAAATATAGTCAACAAAACCACCAGATTTTACTGTTAAATATTTGCTTTAGAAATACATTATGAAGCAGTACATTACTGCAATAGTACAGCTTGCAAATAGGAACCACTACCTATTTTAATACTTCTGGTACTCCATTAATAAAGACGCTGTTACAACAAAACAGAAGCATCATTCTGACACAAAGTTGACAAGCACTGCTTTCATACACCATTTCCATTCCCTGAAAATGGGAAAAAACATTACAAGTTACTGTAAATCAATAAGTCAAGTTGCTATATATAAAGTTACTGTAAATTAATTAAGGTACATTATAGAAATGCACATTTAACTTGATATAGATCTGAGTTTAAGGTGAAAATTTTCAATATTAATGTAAGCACTCACTTACTTCACTTAAACATCTCCAACTAAATTAAAAAGTTTTCCGTGACTTCCCACTGGGTCTTCCTAAACCCTTCTCCATTTCCTTTTTCAGCTGAAATTGCTTGAATCTTTCAGCCATTAAAATAAGCTATTCAGGAACTGCCTGATAATTAGAAAACCATGATAAAGTATCACTTGGAATCAGCTTTTTTCCTTAAAAACTTTCCAGGGATAACACAATGAAGTAGATATTCTTTGCTACTCATATCATCTCAGTACTTTGCACCTAAATAGTATCACTATTAAGAAAAAAAGAAATGTACCCTTTGTACAAAGTCAAATGAGGACAAATATTTTGCAGCTTGAGTGATATTTTGCAGCTTGAGTGATGTATAAAGTTATTAAGGGTGATTATTTACAGCCAAGTTTCCTAGATTTCTGAAAAATGAAGCCCGAGTTTACACCTGTACCGTAGGCCATCTGATTTAAACTTCAGATCTGAAGATTAAGGTTTTTTTTTTATTTTCTCAAGCAAATTTGGTAATGGATAAAGTTAAAGTAAAACATAGATTTTTAAAAAGGTCTTTAAAAAAACAACTATTCCACAAGTATGCAACCCTCGCCCCCAGTAAAAACACCTCTGTTTATTTTTCTGTTAAAGTAAAGATCAAGCCCACCCTGAAGGAACTGCATAGGATCTTGGCTTATATATAGCACCTTGGCCAAGGACATATGCTTTCTAGAATGTAGCCTGGTTATGAAACCATATTTGAAATCCTTAAATTTCAGGAAGCTAGTTAATTAAGAGTACTGAGGTTATAAAGCAGGATAAGGATATCTAATGAAGAAATAAAAAATGGATAAATAGTGGAAACCTAGACAACAGAATAACTGAAATTAGTGATTTAAAATCAATGCCGTTTGAATCATGATTTAAAATCAGCAAGAAAAATCTTTGATTTAGGCCTATTTTAATCTGGTTTTCCATCTGTATTTTATTTTCCTAAATCAAATGTATTTCTTATTTTACTCTGATCCTGCACGTATAGTCCTATTAAATTCAACAAAAACATACAAATGTGTTTGCAGAGTTGGGGCCCAGATAATTATTTTAAGAATTTTGATCATACTACATTTAGATGGAAACTGGAGTTGAATTAAAATGTATAAAAACTAGGGCGGGTTTGGGTTTCCCTCCCCACTGTTATTTATATAGCACCAGCAATGTACCTTGTGCTGTACAATCAATAGTTATAGACAGGTCCCAAACCTGAGGGACTTATAACCTAAGACAGACAGGGCAGAGGAGAACATAGGGAAAGAAGGCCAAAGCTGCCCGCCCGCCCCCAGAAGCCCCGCCCGCCTCCTGAAGCCCCCAGAAGCCATTGCAGCAGGGCTCCACCCCCAGCCAGAAGCCCCCAGCACGCCGCCATAGCAACAGGGCTCATCCCCTGCAGGTGAGCGAGGCTCCACCCCCTGGGAGGGCTCAGCCCAAGCCACAGGCCAAAGCTGCCCGCCCGCCCCCGGGGGCGGCGACAAAAGGGCTCTGGCCGTTTTGTGGCCGTTATGCGGCCGGAGCGAGGACAGCGAGGGGCCACCCCCCTGACAGCGCCCGCGCTCACACGGCTCCTGCAGGCCTGGCTTCCCCCCGATACCTGAACAGGTAACACCTATGATGCCTCCCTATACCTCCCTTGCCTCCTCGCCCTCTATCACCTCCCTCCTTCTAGCCTCTCTCACGCACCCCCTCCTTCTCCCTCTCCCTTCACCAGCAGCCTTTCTCCAGCCAACCTACCCCTTATCCTCACCCACGCCCATCCCCCCTCCCCACCCTCATCCCCCCTTACCCATTCCCCCTAGGCCCAAACCCGGCCGTTCCCCATCCCCCAACCTCATCCGCATCCCCTGCCTTCCCAAACACCAATTGCCTTTTTCCTGCTCCCTCTGGAACTGCCGCTCGTCCGTGGCTAAAGCTCCCTTCATCCACGATCTCTTCCTCTCTCGCCCCTTTCAACTCCTGGCTCTTACGGAAACCTGGATCACGCCCTCCAACTCTGTTACCCCGGCTGCTCTATCCTCCGGGGGCCTGTCGTTCTCTCACCGCCCCCGCCCTGAGGGCCTGGGTGGTGGTGTGGGCTTGCTCCTTGCTAAGCACTGCCAATTCAAAACCCTCTCCCCTCCCCCCTCCTCCTCCTTCCCTTCCTTTGAGGCCCACTCTGTGCGCTTATACTCCCCTCTACACCTTCGGGTTGCTGTCATCTACCGCCCCCCGGGTTCCCTCTCCTCTTTCCTCCCGGACTTTGAATCCTGGCTCACCTTCTTCCTCTCCGATGATATCCCCACTCTTATCCTTGGTGATTTCAACATTCACGTTGACACGCCCTCCGCCCCCTCTGTTTCCCGCTTTCTCTCTCTCGCTTCCTCCTTTAATCTCCGACTCTGGACCGACTCCCCCACTCATACTGACGGCCATTCCCTCGACCTCGTCTTCACTCGAAACTGTTCTCTAACTGACCTCTCCTTTGACCCCTTCCCTAGTTCTGATCACTTCCTCGGCTCCTTCAGCCTTTCCCACCGACCCCCCTCCGCCTCCCCCTCTATGCGCCCCTTCCGCAATATGCAGGCCCTTACTCCCTCGGAGTTTGCCGCACATCTTTCCCCCCTTCTCCCCCCCGTTTTCGCCTCCTCCTCCCCTGACTCTGCTGTCTCTGCTCTCAACGCTTCTCTCTCCTCGACCCTTGACTCTCTTGCCCCCCCCTCTGCTCGCCCCGTCCGCCCCCTCGACCCCCGCCCCTGGCTTACCCCTGCCATCCGCTACCTCCGCTCCTGCGCCCGGGCTGCCGAACGCCTCTGGCGCAAATCCCGCTCCCTCCCTGACTTCCTCCATT
Source organism: Sphenodon punctatus (assembly GCA_003113815.1). Taxonomy (NCBI): domain Eukaryota; kingdom Metazoa; phylum Chordata; class Lepidosauria; order Sphenodontia; family Sphenodontidae; genus Sphenodon; species Sphenodon punctatus. The sequence continues at coordinate 7,869,474 of QEPC01001041.1, read as the reverse complement.
ACAAATTCTCCCTCTCCTCCCTCTCCTCGGCTATCTCCCTAGCTAGGCAGCGCTATTATGCCTCTAGGATCGAATCTTTCTCCCGCGACCCTCGCCGCCTTTTCTCTACTTTCGACTCCCTTCTCAAACCCCCCTGCCCTCCCCCGCCCTCTTCCCTTGCTGCTCGGGATCTTGCGTCGTTCTTCACCTCCAAGATTGACAAGATCCGTCGGGATATTGCCTCCCGCCCCCCTCCGCCCCCCGCTCCCCTCCCGCCCCCTCCCCCGCCCCCCTCCCTCCTCGCATCCTTCCCTCCTGCCTCTCTCCAGGAAATCTCTGCTCTTCTCTCTTCATCCAACCCCTCCACCTGCCCCCTTGACCCGATCCCCTCCCGCCTCCTGACCTCTATTGCTCCCACTGTCGCTCCCCCCCTTCTGCATGTTGTCAATCTCTCCCTTTCCACAGGCTCCTTCCCCTCTGCCTTCAAACATGCCACTGTCTCCCCCATCCTCAAAAAGCCTACCCTGGACCCTTTCGATCCCTCTAGTTACCGGCCGGTCTCCCTCCTTCCCTTTGCTTCGAAGCTCCTGGAACGTGTCGTCTACTCCCGCTGCCTGAACCTCCTCTCTGCCAACTCCTCCCTCGACCCTCTCCAGTCCGGCTTCCGCCCCCTCCACTCTACTGAAACTGCCCTGGCCAAGATCACCAATGATCTACTTGTCGCTAAATCGAAGCGCCACTACTCCGTTCTTGTCCTCCTTGACCTCTCTGCCGCCTTTGACACTGTCGACCACTCGCTCCTCTTGGACTCCCTTTACTCTTTGGGCTTCCGTGGCTCTGTCTTTGACTGGTTCTCCTCCTACCTCTCTGACCGCTCCTTTAATGTCTCCCTCCCCGAGTCGACCTCCCCCTCCCTTCCCCTCTCGGTTGGGGTTCCCCAAGGTTCTGTCCTTGGCCCTCTCCTCTTCTCTATCTACACCCGGTCCCTTGGTGAAATTATTGCCTCCCACGGGTTCCAATACCATCTCTATGCTGATGACACCCAACTCTATCTCTCTACCCCCTCTCTCTCCTCCTCTGTCCGCTCACGCCTCGTCGACTGCCTCTCTGATATCTCCGCCTGGATGTCCCGACGCCAACTCAAACTGAACATGGCCAAGACTGAACTCCTCATTTTTCCTCCCTCCCCCTCCTCTCCCTCTGACCTGACCGTCTGCATTGATGGGGTCACCATCCGTCCTGTTCTCCGTGCCCGCAGCTTGGGCTTCATTTTTGACACGCACCTCTCCTTTAAACCTTACATTGACTCTGTGGCCAAATCCTGCCGATTCGCTCTCCTCAACATTGCCCGCATTCGCCCCTTTCTATCTGTCTCCTCGGCCAAAATCCTTGTTCATGCCATGGTTATCTCTCGCCTCGACTACTGCAACCTCCTCCTTGCTGGCCTCCCTCGCTCCCACCTGTCCCCCCTTGTGGCGATCCAAAACTCTGCCGCCAAGGTCATTCACTCTGCCCGTCGCTTCGACCATGTGACGCCTCTCCTCCTCTCCCTTCACTGGCTCCCCCTTCCTGAACGTATCCTGTTCAAACTCCTGGTTTTCACGTTCAAATCGCTCCATGACCAAGCTCCCCCTTACCTCTCGGACCTAATCGCCCTACGCGCTCCTGCGCGCGCTCTCCGCTCTTCCGCTGTCCCCTCCCTCGCTCTCCCTCGCTTCTCCTGCTCGCCCAACCGCCTTCGTCCCTTCTCCCTCGCTGCCCCGCATGCCTGGAACTCCCTCCCTGCCGACGTCCGCCTCGCCTCCTCCCTCCGCTCCTTCAAATCCCTCCTCAAGACCCACCTTTTCCATGCTGCCTTTCCCAATGCCCTCTAGTCTTTCCCCTTGCTCTTACTGTCAGCCCTCCTCTGCTGACTGCTGCTACCGACCACCTTGTAACCAAGCCAAGTACACGCACCTGAGACTTCGCATCCGCCTGAATGTTTGTTTGTCTTCTCCCATGTCTCTCCCGCTGTCCCCTCTCCTTGTCTCCCCCTCCTTGTCTTTTAGATTGTAAGCCACAGGTAGGGACCGCAGCTGATTATATGTTCTGTACAGCGCCAGGTTGTCACTGGCGCTTTATAAATGTTTAATAATAATAATAATAATAATAATAATAAAAGAAGGATACAATTCATGAGGTTGAGGAGTTGCAGGTGCACGTGCTTGCTTAGTTAAAGGGAAGAGAAGGATTCTGAGTGAGGGAGGCGGCAATTTCTTCATGAGCAGCTAGGGAAAGCCTGACGGAAGAGGTAGGTTTTCAGGAGGGATTTGAAAGCTAGGAGGGATGAAGCAGAAAGAGGAATTGGGTCCCTTACCTTGGGAATTCTCTTTCTATGTCCCTCGAGGGAGGTCATTCGGACATTGGGAGCGATCTCCTCAATGACTACTAGGAGGCAGCAAAGACTGCTGGGAGCACGTAGGGAGGACGCTCCCCCGCCTTCCCAGGAGTAACAAGCTGAGGAACAACTGCTCAGCTGCAAAACTTAACAGATATTAGATAACAGTCCCCCGAGGGGGCAACAGGAAACTTGATTAAGAACAGTAAACCTTATCTCAGCGCCCAAGTATTACCTGGGTGAGCCGAATGACCTCCCTCGAGGGACATAGAAAGAGAATTCCCAAGGTAAGGGACCCAATTCCTCCTTCTATGCCCTCTTGTCCGGTCATTCGGACGTAAGGAGGTACCAAAGCAGTACAGAAAATGGGGGGGGGGACTGGGCACTTATTGGGGATCTAGGATCCCCTGAAGCACCCGCCTCCCAAAGGCGGCTTCTGCTGATTCGAAGCGATCGATTTTATAATGCTTCGTGAAAGTGTTGCCGCTCTGCAAATTTCTAAGGTAGGAGCCCCAGCTCGAAAAGCCCAATTAGTAGAGGCTGAACGGGTAGAGTGGGCCAGGGTTCTGGCCGGTGGCACTAAGTCTAAGGCTCTATAAGCATCTGCTACGCATGCTGTGATCCATTTAGAGATAACTGGCTTAGAGGCTTTTTTACCCCTGGAGTGCGGATGGTAGCTCACTAGTAGGGAAGATATCTTCCTATAGGGCTGAGTGCGCTCCATATAGATTTTGAGTGCCCTTCGAACATCTAGGGTGTGCCATAGCTTTTCCAGGGCGTGGTGGGGCTTAGGGCAGAAAGAAGGAAGGATCACCTCCTGGGCTAGGTGAAAAAAGGAGGGTACCTTGGGAAGGAAGGTTGGGTCCAACCTGAGTAGCACCGATTACTTCCTAAATATGCAGAAGGCTGAGTCGATAGAAAGGGCCCCAATTTCTGAGACCCTTCTTGCTGATGTTATTGCGATGAGAAAGGCCATTTTGATTGAGAGAAAGTAAAGAGAAACTTGGTGTAGTGGTTCGAAGGGAGGGCCCATCAGGGCTTTGAGAACCACATTAAGGTTCCATGTAGGGAAACAATGTACTACTGGTGGTGCTAAACGCCTGGCCGCCCTTATGAATTGTTTGACATGAGGATGTGCGGAGAAGCGTTGGCCAGAGGAGGCTGCTAGAGTGCTGTCGATAGCCGACAGTTGCCTGGACAGCGTGTTAGGGCGGAGTCCCTTGTCAAGTCCTTCCTGGAAGAATTGGAGGATTTGCGGAGTGGAAGGATTACGAGGTGGAATATGATGCGATTGGCACCATCGAACAAAGAGAGACCAGGTCGACTGATAAATCCTTCTAGTGGATTTACGCCTTGAGGCTAGGAGGGTCTGGACTACTGGTGCGGAGTATCCGAGGGATAGGAGTGCGGAGGACTCAATAGCCAGGCTGTTAGCCTCAGGAATTCGGGCTGTTTGTATTGAAGTGGCCCCTGGGTGAGTAGGTCTGGTGTCACTGGTAGGGGAAGATGGTTGCCTTTGGACAGGTTGTGGAGGTCGGGAAACCACGGTCTGCGAGGCCAGAATGGGGCTATTATGATGACCGTGGCCTGTTGTTTCTTGGCTCTGCTGACTGTTCGCCCTAGGAGTGGGAAGGGCAGAAAGGCATACAGCAGACCTGAGGGCCATGGGTGACTGAGGGCGTTGTGAGCCTCCGCCTCGGGGTGGGGGCTCCTGGCGAAGAATCTCTGCGTTTTGTGATTGGTGGCAGAGGCAAAGAGATCCACTATTGGGGACCCGAAGGTGCTCACCACGAGGTTGAAGGCTTACGGGGAGAGAGACCATTCCCCCGGGTCCATCTCCTGCCTGCTGAGCCAGTCCGCTTCCACGTTGTCTCGACCTCTGATGTGCCTGGCCTTCAGGGAGAGAAGATTGTCCTCCGCCCAACTGAGAAGTATGGTGGCTTCTTTGTGGAGGGACGGGGATCTGGATCCTCCCTGGTTGATCATGTAGGCCTGAGCTGTTGTATTGTCTGTGAAGACAAGAACGTGCTGATTCTGTAGGCGTGTGGCGAAGTGGAGCAGGGCGAGGCGGATCGCTCTGAACTCCAGCCAGTTGATGCTGTGCTCTAGTTCGCGGTTCGACCTGAGTCGTGTGGGTGGCAAGGTGGGCTCCCCATCCGAACAGGTTGGCATCCATGGTGAGTATTATTCTTTCTGGCCCTGAGAGAGGGACTCCGTTGTAGAATCTGTGTGTCTGTTTCACCAAGATAACGACTGGCGTACTGTGCGGTTGAGAGGAATGGACACCGGGCTGTTGATGATGGCAGCTTGCCAGGACCTGAGAAGGGCCTGGAGTCGGCGAGAGTGGAAGCGAGCCCATTGGAGATGCTGTATGAGCGAGATCATCAGCCCTAGGGAGGGAAGCCAGGGTGAGGAGTGGCACCTGCAGGCGGTCTCGAATCGCTGAGATGCGACTCAGCAGCTTGACTTGGTGATGGAATGGGACGAGCACCTTGTTTTGGCGGGTGTCGAACACCACTCCAAATGCTCCAGACGTTGAGCAGGTGTGAGATGACTCTTGAGTGTGTTGATGATAAAGCCATGACTCTCGAGGCATCTCCTGGTTTGAGTGAGATGTGTGCAAGCTAGCTGTAGTGATGGAGCTTTGACGAGTAGATCGCCTAAGTACGGGTAGACTGCTATGCCCTCCAGTCTGAGCTTCGCTATGAGGGGGACGAGGACCTTCGTGAACGTGCGAGGCGCTGATCCCAGCCCGAAGGGGAGCGCTTGATATTACCAGTGCTGGCCGTCGTAACAAAATCTGAGCCACTTCCTGTGTGCCAGAAGGATGAGTACGTGGAGGGTATGCGTCTTGCAGGTCCAGGGATGCCATCCAGTCGCCCTTGGAAAGGGTTAGAGATATGGAATGGAGGGTTTCCATCCTGAAGCGTTGTCTGCGTAGTGCTCTGTTGAGACGCTTCAGATCTAGAACCCCCCTCCAGGATCCGGACTTCTTCTGTACCAGGCAGAAGATGGAATAGACCCCCAGTCCGTGCTCGTGACATGGCACTCTCTATTACCCCCAGGTGGTGGAGTCTGGTGATTTCTGCTAGTATGTTCTTGTGTTTGAGGGGATTGAGAGAGCGGGGGGACATTTTGAAGACGTCCCGCAGGGTGTATTTTGTCTCGATAGAGTAACCTCTCGAGACGGTCTGAATTACCCTTCGGGCTGTAGTGGCTTGGATCCACCTTGGTGCAAACTCTAGTAGACGGGCGCCGATCTTTTGAGAGGCGGGGCAGGAAGATGTGGTATAGTCAGGACTCCTGCCGGCGTTGCGGCAATCCTGAGCGGCGGTTTTGTTGGTGCTGATCTGCTGAACTTGGCGCCTCTGCCCCTCTGGTATCGAGTGCGGTTAGCGGCATTCCAGGTGGATTGCGCCGAGTATCGATAGCGCTTTTGGCCCTGCTGAAAACGAAAAAAGGGGCGAAAGGGATTTCTGGTGGATTGAACCTGGTTTAGAGTGTGCTTTTTGTCTTTATTTGAAGCTTCAGTTAGGGCTTTGTCCAGTGCCGCGCCGAACAGCTTGCCTCCCTTGAAGGTGCTGTTCACTAGCAGATTTTTGTCGTGGGCATCGGCTCGCCAAGAGCGGAGCCATAGTCTACGCCTGGCTGCCACGTTGGCTGCCATCCCCTTTAGCCGCCCATGTTAAAGTGTCCATAGAGGAATCCATAAGGAAAGCCTGGGCCAGTGTCACATTAGTGGCAAGATTTCTGGACTGGGGTCCTTCCCCATTTTAAACCACTTCATCACTGCTCTAGACACATAGGAAGTGGTGGTAGCCATGCGAAGTACGTTGGCCATGGCCTCGTAACTCATTTTAAGGCCAATCTCAAGACTTTTGTCTGTCAGGTCCTTTGTTAAGAAGTCGCCCTCGGCGGGGAAAACTGGCGGGCAAGGGCTGCCGCTGCGGCGTCCACTTGGGGCAGGACAAAGACAGGCTTGCTCCGTTTAGTAAAGGCATATAGGGTCTGCTGAGGTCTTGTTAATTTAAAAGACTTAGTAGGGTGCTTCCACTGGGCCCTGATAATTTTTTCGAAGGCCTTGTCTAAGGAAGCTCCTGTGGTGTTATGGTCTAGCTTGGGGATGTAATCCCTGTCTGAATCTTCTTCTCCTTCTAAAGAAGAGTCTGATTCCCCCTTTTTTGGAGTTCTGGGGGTGACCTTCAGCACCCTCTCTGCCCTTTTTATCAATTTTGGGCCTTGGTCACGGGAAAGTTCCCTGTCTAGGTCCTTATGCCCTTTGGAGAGGATTTCCTCCCAATCCTGAGATTTATCGTCTCGGATAGTTTGGGAAGCGGTGGACGAGCCTGCCTCTGACTCTTCCTCCGAGGAGGGTAAGGGGGGGCAGGGAGTCCTTTTATGATGAACTCGAGGCCGCTTGGCAGGGGGAGGGGATTCTGCATCGGAAGAGTCCCCTGAGAACTCCCCTTCTTCGGGGGGAGAGCAGTGATCCTCCTCCTCAGCTGAGGAGGAGCCCAGCAGGTCTGCCAGTGAGGCCCGGTTTTTCGGAGGGTGCCTGCTTTTCCCCTTCCCTGCTGACCGGGAAGTTCCTTTAAAGGGTCCCTTAGGGGGCCGCCCTGAGGGCCTCTTAAGGGACCTCTGATTGCTCTCGATACGTGAGAGTGCTCCCATCATCGCCCTGAGAGCTTCCAGCTGGAAGGCACTGGGCTCATTATCCCCCTGGTTCCCCCTTACTTGGGAGGAGGCAGCAGATGCTACCTCCCCAGAGTTGTCGTGATCCAGGGATTCCTGCAGGCTGAGGGCGGCTTGTGCCTGCTACGCGGAGAGGGGCCTCACTTTCGGTTTCCCTCAACTCTGCCACCATTTCAGTTCTGGGCCTGTGTGATACTGGCGCCGCCGTGGCAGCGTCCTCAGGCCTGTGCCTGGTGGCCATGTGTTGTCTGGCTGCCGCTGAGGCGGTTTCAGCCCTTGGTTTGGGCACCCGTCCAGCATCCGCGCGGCAGGTTTTGGCGGCTTCCACCATTGCAGCGGCGCTGGGGTGTTCGGGGGGGGGTATCTCCACCGAGTCCCCTCTCCGGCAAGCTCTGGCCTGAGCCCGAGGGCCGGCTCTGTAAAAGCGCCTCCTCCTGATCCCAGGGGGAGGCTGCACCCAGTATCTGGTGTGGATGCACCAAAGGATTTCGAAGAAAAGTTTGGTGATGTGGGTGCGGAGCACCCGGCTGCATGTCCTTCTTGGTCTGAGGCAGACTTTGAACTGGAACGGCGGGGGAGCGTCCTCCCTACATGCTCCAAGGGCGAATTACCAGTTTGAATGGCAAGATTGTGGAAGGAGATCTGCTTTTGCCAAAATAAGATGTAACCGTTTTCCCCCAGCCCTCTTGGAGGGGCGGTATAGGGGCACCCCTTATGTCCAGCGGCTATGTATGCTTTGTGATAGGGGGGAGATTGATTCACCAACCCACATACTTTTGGATTGCTCTTTGTTATCTGCCCCTAGACTCCAATAGCTGGGTGGGGCTGTGAGATTGAGGGGGCTACTTACTGACCAGTATATAGTGGAAAAGCTGCTTAGTCCTTACGACTCGCAAACCTCTCGGGCAGCGGCAAGCTTCTGTTTGAAAGCTCTCCAAATAAGGAGGATGTGTTTGGAGGGTAACTAACCTCCAGTGAGAGCGAACTACTGGAGAAACCTTAGGTATATTGATGGCGGAACTATGGCCAGCAGACGGGGTCTCGTGGCATTAAGTTATTTTATGGTTAATGAATCGGTGGATTAGACGGGCCTTGGTGTCAGGCTTATCTGCATTTTTAGTTATATGTATATTTATTGCCAATTTATGGCTGTTATGTGGGGCGTGTGGATTGTTTTGTACTGGTGTGTATGTTAATACTGTTTTGTTGATGACCAATGTTCAAACAATAAAGTCCTATCTATCACGTGCTCCCAGCAAAGTCTTTGCTGCCTCCTAGTGGTCGTTGAGGAGGTCGCTCCCTACGTCCGAATGACCGGACGCATAGAATGAATGTATCCAGGGAGGGAGTTCTAGGCATGGAGGGTAGGAAAGGAGAAGAAGCGAATATGTTTTGAACAAGGGAGTAGCAAGCAGGCAAAGATGGTGGCAAAGGAGAAGTGCAGAGAGATAAGGGGGAGCAAGGCCATGAAGAGCCTTGAAGGTAAAGACAAGGAACTTGTGATGAATATATTCAGCCAGTGTAAGGCAGAGAGGAGGGGCTGCATGTGGTCAAAGTGATGGGCAAGGTAGAGGACTCTGGCAGAAGAGTGTTGAATAGAAGTGAGAGGGGCAAGATCAGAGCAGGGGAGACCAGTAAGGAAGAAGGTGCAGTAGTCTAGGCGAGAGATGACTAGGGTTTTGGCAGTGGAAACAGCCAAAGGAAAGGCTTGATTTTTGCAATATTAGGCAGAGTGAAACAACAGGAAGTGGCAACAGCCCGGATGCAAGGTGCAAAGGAGAGGGAGGAGTCGAAGATGAATCCCAGGCTTTGTGCCTGAGGGACAGGCTGAACCGTGACACCCTCATGGAAATTGAGAGGGAAAAGGAAGGGAAAAGTTTCTTTGGGGAAAGATAATGTGTTTGATCTTGGTCATATATTAAGCTTGTGCTGGCGGTGAGACATCCACACATCCAGAGAAGTCAGAGAGACAGGGAACTTACAGCGGGGAAACTTTAAGTATTGCTCCAAAAGTGGGTACGGGAGGTAAAAGTGTCATCAGGAGATTCTTGTGTTGGTTTCAATCATGGGTGACAGGGCTCAAAATCCAGCGCTGTTATCTGTGATTTAAACCAATGCAAGAGCTGCCCGATGACATTTTACCCCCCACGCCCACGTTCAGAGCAATACGTAAGTTTCCCCACCGTTAAGTTTGTCTCTTGTAAGTTTTCCCCCATCCTGTAATGTGGGCAAGCACCCACAGTCTGCGATACGAGACTGGGTGGTGGGGGAAGAGTATGGGGCCAGAGAGAGAGAGAGTTTAATGTCAGCATACAGGTGATACTGGAAGCCATGAGGTTCAACGAGCCCAGAGGAGAGTGTAAAGGGAAAAAAGGGCCCAGGATTGAGTCCTGGGGAACTCCCACAGTAAGGGGGAGTGATGCAGAGGAGGTACCAGTGAGACATTGAAGAAGCAGTTAGAGATGCAAAGAGAACCAGTTGAGAACTGAGCCCTGGAAACAAGGGAGTGAAGCAAATCCAGGAGTAGGCCATGGTCAATAGTGTCAAAGGCAGCAGAGAGATTCAGCAGAATAAGAATGAAATAGAGGTTCTAAGACTTAGCTAAGAGAAGGTTATTGATGATTTTAGTGAGGACAGTCACAGCCAAGCGGAGGGAGAAAGCCTGATTGAAGGGCGGGAAGTGGATTGAGCTGGCAGTTGCCAGAAGGATCTGGAGCCAAGCCAAACAGTTTGAGAAGCCCTTGACCAGCCTGGGAAGAACCTCTCCAGCCCTTGGGCCAAAGTAAAGCTACACAACCCAGACACACAGCATGGGAAACAGCAGCACCAGCAGGATGTTGAAGCAGCGCGGAGAGCACCCGTCGGTCTTCCAGATGGCCTGTTAAAGCAGCGCAGGGGCTTGGCATTGGGATAGGGGGGCTGATTCCTGGCCCCGGCACCTACAGAGGGTACCAGCTGGACACCAGCACAGCCTCCGGGGAGCCCCAGGACCTCCGGGTTGGCGATGACATATCAGCGCTCGCGGCCTTAGGCGCCGGAGGGGTGCGAAGAGCTGTGGAGTGTCATCTTACCAGGGATACTGTGTATGCTGCTATCCCGCCTGGAGTCTGATACGGTGATGTTCCAGGGCCTTTGATCTTATTGTGGGATGTCGCTTGGTATTTTCTCTCCAGAACTGGCCTCCTGTTGTACCTCCCCGCACTGAGTTTGACTTTTATCCTCTTTTAGGCTCTAGGACCTTGCTGGTAATCCTGGCCAGGGGTGGGTTCCATTGCTTGATTTTAAAGGAGTTTCCCTCTGTCGGGGAGGTCTTGCTTTGGCCAGCGCTTTTATTCTTTGGTTGCCATTTTATTTTTTGTGCTGCTTACTGATGTTTGCTCTTCCGTGTCTTTTTGCTAAACTGGTTTATATATCATCTATGTTTAGAATGTTATTGTTTAAATAGGGACTTGTAGCTTCTAGTACATTTGCCAACTCCTAGGTTTGTTCTGTCCCTGGTATTCTGGGCCCGAGTACAGGGTTGTGCTGGGTACTCTACATGTTTAGTGGGTACTAGCTCAAATCCAAGGGGCAGATTATTGCACTCGACTGGTGTTGTAGGGTGAGCAGTTTCTGGAAGGTTAGGTAATAGATTGTCCTTGTTTGGTGATCAACTCTCCCTGGTAATTTTTACACCTGAGAGCTAAGGATGACTCAGAAGAGGAGGAGACAGGGCCCCCCGATGTCCCAGAACAAAAATTTAAGGCAAAACAGAGTAAGCTGGACGCCTATTTAGCTGTTGACAATTGTGGTAATCAAGAGGTGGCCCCCTCCACATCTCCCACTAATCCCATAAGTAGGAATAAGGCCCCTTTAACTTCTGGACTAGCCAATTCTTTTGATTCATCTGATCCTTTCCCCTCCAAATTAGACTCTAGTTTACTGGCTTATTCGACAGCGGAAGGCTTGACACCAGGGCACGAGCTATTGGAGATGATTAGCTCTCAATGTTTTATGGTTGGTGATCTTTTAAAGAAATTAATTAAACAATTGTCAAATGTTAATGAAGTATTGCAGCAACAAAAACAGCAGTTGGGCATTCTAACTGAATTTTCAACAGATTTTAGGGCAGGGAAGATTAGTACCTGTCCATCTGGCTCTGCTCATATGCCCATCAATCAAGCCTCTAACTGCTTAGTTTCTCAGGGTCGGGGGTGTGGCACCCCTATTAATCGCCCATAGGAGCTAAGTCATATGACTCTTGGTCCCTTGAAACACCATAACCATAACCAAGCTATTGCCCTACAAATTTTTCCCCTTCCCAATGGGTTTTTCCCGTTGGCACTCAAAATTTAGTATTCACAAGCACTTTAACAATATTTTAAATTTTGGTATACCTATGTGGCAAATTCAGTCTTACCAGGTTTTATTGTTCGATTCATTTTCCCAGCATTTAATTGTATAATTTAAAATCTCTGGATAAGAGACTTTTTGCAGAATCCAGACGGTTCTATTTCTGGGGGGTGACAATTTAGGTGGTTAGGTATTCACCAGCGATTAGCCCCCTTCTGAATCCTGATCAACATAGGTCTCCTGTATCCCACAACCCCAGCAGAGATCAATAGAGGTTGATTTGATGGATTTCTTTCCCTCTAATGCAATAACTTCTGGGGATAGTTTGCCCATCTCTGAGAATATATGCTCCAATTCAAATTCCATTAATCAAAGGCTAAAGGATTTAGCTACGTCAGATTCCTACGCCAATGTTGTCCCGGTTGAAGCCAAGAAAAGATCATTTTTTGCATCAAAACACAGACAGGGTTTGGCGGGTCAGAAATCAATGGTGGCTTGCCTCGATTCAGCTGCACCCACCCTCTGTCAAATCCTTTGATAAAAGTCCCTTATAAAGTGCCGTCGGCTGTGCTTTCAACTTCAGTTAATCTTTCTGTACCTACCTCTTTGACAAGTTCTGTTGTGGATGTTTTTTTGCTGAGCCCCTCCTATATATCGGAGGTTCCCCCCGGCAGATATGCCTGTTTTTTCCGCCTCTCTGGATGAGGGATACGATCTTTCTGCAGTACCGTCATGCTCTAAAGGTCGACCGAGTGGGGGAATTGTTTAGTTTCCACCAATTCTAGGATTAGGGTTCAGAGTGTCTTTTTTTACCGCCTATTGCCATGAGCATGGAGGTGTACTTTGGGAGTTTGAAGCGTCTTATAATTTCCGCTTACATCCCCCCCGCCAATGCTAAATCCTATAGTAAATGTTTTTGGCCTTGGTTGGAAAACTTTGACACTCAACTACTAATTAACTCCCCAGGGTCTTCAATCATAATTGCTGGTGATTCCAACACGTGTTTGGGAGCCAATGGTGATGCATTGGCCCCTTACTCTACATTATCCAGCAGGGAAATTTGTTTTCCACTTGTACCTAGGTAAGCCAAGGACCAGGTGATCAACAATTCTGGTATAATGTTTGCAGACTTTTTATCTAGACATGATCTTTATATCTTGAACGGTTCTTCCTCTAAGGACCTAGAAGGGGAATTTACTTTTATTTCGCACCAGGGTATGAGCATCATGGACTATATTGCTGTTTCACCTGATCTTTTTTTAGCCGACCAATTTCAGGTGGGCCAATTTGATCACCTTCCGTTAATAATTGACGTTTGTTTAGCTCAATGAAGCATTTAGCCATGTGCTCTCTCGATGAGATGGAAGCGCTATGTCAAGCTTATTGTAGACGCTCTTGGAGTGACTCATTGGCTGGACTGTTGGGGTCAGTATTATCTTCCCCCACTTGTATCCAGCTTGGGACTCCATTCTCTCTCGGCCTCCCCATGATAACTCTTTGTTGGTGTATTCAAAGAGTATTGTTTTATTCCAAATTCACTTAGGCTTGCAGCCTAGAATAGAACATAAGTCTTCTGTGTCACTATCTTACCCTTGGTTCGACTAGTTTAGAAGGGTGAAAAGGGATCTCTCTCGAGTATATGCCTCCTACAGGAGTGGTAGGGTGCAAACGCTGCCTTCTGACTTTTTTGCTTTAAAGAAGCTGTACAAGAAGCTGATCAGATCTAAAAAGTTAGATTATGAGATCTCGCAGTGGTCTAAGCTGTCGGCAGCGGCAGAGTCAGGTAACTTTACCCTATTTTGGTGTATTATTAATTGATCTATCAAAAAGCGCAGGTATGGTTGGTCAAAAACAATTTCTAAAGACCAATGGGAGCCCTATTACAGGGACATGTTTACTGGACATAAACCAGCTATATTGTCTTTTGCAATTGCTGAGACTACCAGCTGGCCTCCAGTACAGAAACTGGTAATGGCTGATTTGATTGACCAACTAAATAAGGGGAAAGCCCCAGGCCATGACTTGATCCCTGCAGAATTTTTGCAATCGCATGAAGATTGGTGGGTCCCTTTTCTGGCATCATTCTTTACATGGGTTAATGAGACGGGATGTCCGTTGCTGTTTAATTTTAATTTCTAAACTGGGAGGCAGCCCCTGGCAGCCAGCAGAGGCTGCGGAGGGGAAGCCCCTATCTATACAGTGTGGGGGAAGGATTTACCAGTGCGGGGGGGG
>QEPC01001041.1:7838895-7855759 GCA_003113815.1 Sphenodon punctatus | reverse complement strand
CCCCCCAAGCTGGTCTGAAGCAATAGTGGTCCCTATTTATAAAAAGGGATCCAGAGATCTTCCGGCTAATTTCCGGCCAATTAGTTTACTCAGCGTTATAGGCAGGGCCCCGATTCTCCTGTGGAATTTTTAAAAAAATTCCACGAAGCCCAGGGCCCGATTCTGCGCCTCACCACACTGATTTACCATGCTGGGGGAGGGGGGAGGTGGCGGCAGCCAGGGCTTGCCTTCCCCCCCGCACTGGTAAATCCTTCCCCCACGCTGTATAGAGTAGGGGCTTCCCCTCCGCAGCCTCTGCTGGCTGCCAGGGGCTGCCTCCCAGTTTAGAAATTAAAATTAAACAGCAACGGCCAGCCGCTCTCCTCAGCACGTTCATCCCCACCCGGCTCCAGGGCTTCTCCGAGCAGTGCAACCAGAGGACGTCATCCAGCTGCGTCTCCCTGAGACACCCCGTTGGGAGGGGCCTGAGCAGACGGGATTCCAAAAGAAGCGAGTCACTACTGATCACATTTTAATTTTGTCCCATCTTGTTGAGAAATATATTAATAAATACGGCAGGCTTTTTGCAGTCTTCATTGATCTAAAGGCAGCTTTTGATTTGGTAGTTAGACAATTACTCTGGGATAAACTAGGCCAGACCAAAATTGACCGGAGGTTATTGTGTCTGATATATTCTTTACACTCCAATACTTCACTGGCAATTAAATATAATAACCATGGTCATCTCACTGAACGGATTCAGACTCAAATTGATGTACGACAAGGATGTACCTTAGCCCCCTTTCTCTTTAATTTTTTAATCAACCATTTGGTTCTGTTGGCTGCTCATTTTATTGGGATTCTTCTATATGCGGACGACACGGTCCTCTTGTCTCCGACACAAAGAGGTCTAAGGAACCAACTTTTGGCCTTGGCTGAGTATTGTCACACTAACCAACTGCAGATTAATTATGATAAATCCCAAGTGATGGTATTTGGTAGGGAGAGGAGAATTTACAAGTGGTCTTTAGATCAGCATTATATTCAGCAGGTGAAGCAATATAAATACCTGGGGGTCATCTTCCAAAACTCAGGATCTTGGAATATTCAATATAAGATGGCTCGAAATTGTGGTCTGGCTACAAAAGGTGCTATTCTGTGATATTTCTACAGGAAGGGTACCAGTAGGGTTACAATGGCGATTAAGGTCTTTAATGCCAAAATTAGAGCCCAACTGCTATATGGGGCAGCAATTCGGGCGACCACCCGCCCTTTCAATCTAGACCCTATCCAAATGCCATTTTTGAGGAATATTTTACACTTACCAATAGGTATTCTGTCGGCAGCAATTCAGGCACAGTTGGCCCAAATGAGCTGGAATAATATAGTTCTGAAGTATGCCCTTCATCTCTGGTTAAGAGTGAATAGCTCTGATCAACTTGGGCTTCTTAGTCATCTCAGCCAAGATTCTTTCAAATCTTTATGGGCTCAGAATATGGACTGTCAGCTCCATAAACTGGATTTCTCATTATCCTACTTCCTACTGAAGGATTTTAGGTCTGCAAAAGCCGAAATATCATCTAGGCTGGCTGACGTAGCCTATCAATCCAATGTTGCCATGACTGCCGCGACACGGTCATTGGGCCCTTTTTCTGCTTTGGCCCTTGTTCCAAGGAAGCTGGTCGCCTACTGGCACTACCAGCTTACTACCCCTTTGCAAGCCAAGCTATTTCTTTTAGCTTGTTTGAACACCCTTCCCACATCGCTTCAGGAAGGGCGCCATCGGGCATCCTTTTTGACCAGCGACTGTGCCCGTTTGATCAGTCGGCTGTTGAAATGGTTGGCCATATACTATTCGAATGCCAACTGTACCAGGAGGCAAGGATCCAGTTTTTGTTACCGTACTTGATAAGGCTCCCGGGGAGAGTGAACTCTGAACTCTTGGTATTATTTCTGTCTGCTCACTTCCTGATGTTACCCACGCAGTAGTCAACTTTTTGGTCCAGACTCTTAATAAGAGGGAGCTTTTTCTTAAGTTTAAGACCTGAGTGAGAGTTAATCTTTGGTTACGTGTAACTATAGGGCACTTTATACTGTATGGATTTTACATCGTATTGAGCCCTATTTTTTTTTTTACGTCTATGTTCTTAATTTAAATATCAGGTGATAGCCTTGTTATACAAGTTTTTATATTGTATTGTTTCATTATTTTCATAGGATGTCATGTTTCTTATCTTTGGCAATGGCCTGTCCGTCACGCCACTAATAAACTTGATTTGAGGATAGGGAGACTGGTGTGTTTGAAGGCCAATGAAAAGAACCCAGCAAAGAGGGAGAGATTGATGATGTGCATCAGAGAAGGCGCAGTGGTGGCATCAATCGCTATTAGGAGACAAAAGGGGATGGGTGTCAAGGGAGCAAATGGAGACGTTGAAGAAGAGGGAGGTAGGTGACCTCATCAAGGGAAACTAAAGAGGAGACTGAGAGAGAGGAAGGAAAGGGGAAAGCAGGGAAGCAAATAGGGGAAGGTTGAGAAGCAATGTCAAAGCGGATCAGTCTTGTTGAAAAAGGAGAAAAGATTCTGTACAGAGAGGGAGGAAGGGAGAGAACACAGACGTTTCAGAAGGGAAGCGAAGGTTGAGAAGGAACGGCAGGATTGAGACTCATATCAATGTGAAGTAATAATGTTCTTTGGCCAGGTAAAAGGCATCACTAAATGCAGAGCGGGCAAAGAGAGTGGAGGAAGTTGACAAGTTTATGAGGCTTCTGCAAGAAGTGCTCAGCAGTATGAGAGCAAGATTGGTGGTGGCAGGGGTGAGCCAAGGATGGAGGGTTGATGCGATGGGTAGGACAGCATGAGAGGGGAGCAAGGAGTTAAGGGTGGAGGAAAGGGATGTGTCGAAGGCAGAGACAGCAGAGTCAGGGCAGGTGGAAGAGACAGATGATGGGGGGGGGGGGGGGGGNNGGGGGGGGGGGGGGGGGGGGTTGAAGGAAGGAAGAAAAGTCCAGAGGGTTGATGAATTGAAGGTCATAGGAGTGAGAGGTTGGGGAAGGGGGGTGGGGTGGCAAGTGGGAGACATGAAATGAAGCAAGGTGGTGGTCAGACACAAGGATATCAAAAAGGAGAGGTCAGAAATAGAACAGTTTTTTGAGACGACTAGGTCAAGGGAGTGGCTGTCATGATGTGTTGGGCAATGAGTGCAGAGATGAAGGTCAAAGGAAGAGGTGAGAGAGAGGAAGTGGGAAGCAGTAGAGTCAGAAGAGGTGTCCACATGGATATTAGAAATCCCAAAGAATGAAGGTGGGAATACTGTCATTGGAAAGAGAGAAGATAAGTCAGTTAAACCAGGAAGAAGATAATCCAAGTGTCGAAGAGAGAGCGCCTGGGGGTGGTAGATGACAGCAACATGGAGGTAGACGGCAGGGGAGTTAGGTGAACACAATGGGCCTCGAAGGAAGAGAAAGTGAGAGGACATGATAAGGAGTTGAACTGGCAAGGAGCAGGCCAATACCACTGCTGTGACCTTCAGAGTGTGGTGAATGGGTGAAGGTGAGGCTACCAATGAGGAGGGCAACAGAAGCAGCAGCATTGCAAAGGAGAATCCAGGTTTCGGCAAGGGCAAGGAGCTGAAGCAAGAGAGGAAGAGGAAGTTACAGTCGACTGAGATGGAACAAACTATTTCTGAACTGAAGCCAAAAATATCCAATACAAATCTATACAAGACAAACTTAAAACCGACTTCTCCAGAGGGCCCATTTGCGGTCCTATGTTGAGGCTGTGAGGGCAGCGAGGAAGGAGTTCCTTGCTGTCCTCATAGCGTCTGTGAAGTCACGTCCGGCGCAGCTGTTTCGGGTGGTGCGACGGTTGGTTAGTCCGGCCTCGCTCCACCTGAACGGGGACTTGTCCCAGGCCCGCTGTGAGGAGTTTGTCACCTACTTCGCAGACAAGATCGCTCGGATTCAGAGCGACTTTGCCGCTGGATTAGGGGCAGTAGGTAGAGAGCGCGAGGTGATGGAGGCCCCATCTGGTCCATCTTTGTGGGGGGAGTTTCAGGATCTTGGGGTCTGTGGGGGCCACTTGTTGCGAACTTGATCCATGCCCGTCCTGGTTGGTGAAAGCCCCCAGAGAGACGTTGGGGACGGTGCTGGCGAGGGTAGTGAACGCGTCCTTGCAGCAGGGGAGGTTGTCACCCAGTCTCAAGGAGGCTGTGATGCGCCCCCTGCTGAAGAAACCATCTCTGGAGGTGGATGCCCTCGCCAACTACCAACCTGTCTCTAACCTTCCCTTTTTAGGGAAGGTTATTGAGCGGGCGGTGGCGATCCAGCTCCAGGCGCATCTGGACAGTATTGGTTTCCTGGACCCGTTTCAATCTGGGTTCTGCCCCAGCTATGGCACCGAGACGGCGTTGGTGGCCTTGGTAGACGACCTCCGTCAGGAGATGGACGCAGGCTGTTCAACATTTCTCATCCTGCTAGATCTCTTGGCCGCTTATGATACCGTGGGCCATGCTGCTGTTGAGACGGTTGCATGACCCGGGGGGTCTGGATGGGACTGTTCGTGAATGGTTCCGTTAATTCCTTTTGTGGAGAAGCCAGCGGGTGGTGCTGGGGGAGGAGACATCTTGCCCCCGTGCTTTATCATGCGGCGTTCCGCAGGGTTCCATTCTGTCTCCATTATTGTTTAACGTATATATGAAGCCCCTGGGGGAGGTCGTGAGAGGGTTCGGGGTGCATTGTCACCAATATGATCATGATACTCAGCTGTACCTCTCTTTTTCAACGGACCCAGACCCTGCTATTTCGGTGCTATCCCAGTGCTTGGAGGCCGTGGCGGAATGGATGTGGCAGAGCAGACTGAAGCTCAACCCCAATAAGACGGAGGTGATGGTGGTGGGGAGAGCGAGGGAGGTGTCGGCTCCCCTTATTGGGGGGGGTTCGCCCTCCCATAACTCAACAGGTCCGGAGCCTGGGGGTGGTGCTGGACGCGGATCTCCGCCTGGAGCGGCAGGTGGAGGCAGTCGCAAAGGCTGCCTTTCGCCAGTTGCATCTGGTACGGAGGCTGCGTCCGTTCGTCTCCAGCCCGGACCTGTCCTCCCTCATGCATGCCTTCGTCACCTCGAGGCTGGACTACTGCAACGCGCTCTATGTGGGGCTTCCCGTGTGCCTGGTTCGGAGGCTGCAGCTAGTGCAGAATGCAGCGGCCTGTCTCCTTTCGGGGACGGGTCATTGGGAGCACCTAACACCTGTGCTCCGGGCTCTGCACTGGTTGCCGATAGTGTGCCGAGCCAGGTTCAAGGTGTTGGTACTGATTTACAAAGCCCTTCACGGTCTCGACCCCTCATACCTCAGGGACCTCCTCCCCCTCGAGCGGCTCCTTCGGTCTGCCGGGGGTGCCTTCTTGGAGGTTCCCCGTGTTAAGCGGGGGGCCACAATGGAGAAGGCATTCTGGGTGGCTGGGCCATGTCTTTGGAACTCCCTACCAGGGGAAGCTCGCCTGGCCCCAAGCCTTTTGACATTCCAGCGAAGTTGTAAAACCTGGCTGTTCGCCCAGGTCTTTGGGGAGGGTGGGGGGTTAGTGGATTTTTTTTTTATCTCCCCTACCCTATTTATTGTTTAACGTATCCCGGGTCCTGTTCTTAATATTTGATATTGTATTTTTATATGTTTTAAATTGTTTTATATTGTATGCGTTTTTTATTGTTGGAAGCCACCCTGAGCTGTGTTCAGGAGGGGAGGGGTATAAATTGAATAAATAAATAAAATAGTGGCATTTGAAAAAAAACAAATACAGCACAGTTTCCATCATCTGGGGAACAAATTTACAAAAGCCTCTTTAGAAAAATCAGTGTCATGCATGTCACACTGATCAGTTGTGACAGTGTATTAGCATCAACTAAACAACCTATGTTTATAGCAGCTCCTCAAGGTGCACAGATTGTAGAATCTCCACCATAGATCTTTCAGCTCAGCACCCCGCTGGTACAGTGGACAGCAGAAGCAGTTGCTCTGTTCTGGCAGTGCATAGCCGCTTTTCAATGCAAGGACTAGAACAGTTAAGGTATCAGTGCCTACCAGTTCTTATTCTCCCCGCTGTAGCTGCTGCAGCTAGAAGAGTAAAAACTGGAGGCTGGACTGGAGTAGTGTATAAGGCTCATGCTGCAGCCCGACTTCCTTTTAAATTGGAAGCATGGTTAACAGGATTTCATGTCCCCTAAGCCTGTCTACTAAACCAGAGGTATATTGTAGAGGTGTGCACGTTGTTTTCGTTATTAGAATAACGATAACAAAAATTGTTATTTTCGTTTTTGCAATAACGAAAATGACAACCGAGAACAACAACGATAATGACAACAGAACACCAAAAACAACGACTGAGAATACAGATATCGGTAACGATAATGATATCAATACCAAAAACAATATAAAAATACCAAAAATAATAACGAGAAACAAAAACGACAATGTCATTATCATTTTCGTTATTAGTGCTGTAGCAGTTGGGTTTGGGAGGGAAAATGTGGAGAGGCAAGGAGAGAGCAGACATCTCGAAGTCTTAACAGGGTTGAACTCTTGAATTGTGCCTGCATTGGGAGGGGCGAGCAGCTCAGCAGTATCTGATGGATGTATCGCGGGCCAATGAGCAACGTAAGCAGGCCCCAGCAGCCTCATGGGACTCTGATTGCTCAATGCCTGCTGCCTCCCACAACCAATCAGGGGGGCTCTGGCGGAGGGCAATGCAAACCTTTATAATGGAAGGGCCAGTTTTTCTCTCTCCGTTCTATGACAGCTGCACTTGTCAGGTTGCGTTTACAGAACTCTGGTGCTTGTAGATAAAAAAATCCTCCCTAGCCCTCATTGTATTATTTATTTTATTTATTTATTGGTATTACCACCAATACCTTTCCTTCCTCATAACCTACATTTTATCTTCTCCCTTTCCCTGCCCTTCTCCCCCCCTGTACATTATATATGGATAGTACAGATTAGATAGACATATAGATTATAACAGTTATATAGATAACTGATTAGATAGCAGCTTTCCTTTTCCCTTCCCGTCTCCCTTAGATTTAGATAAATATTAGTTGTGCATGGAAATCAATAACAATACCAAAAATATTTTTTTTGTTTGAAAAGGTACCAATAGATATCAGATATCAAAACCGGTAATGGTACTGATAACAAAAACAGTATCAAAAAATGATAACGATAATGACAACGAAAACATTGTTAATAATAACGACATTTTTGAATAACGGAGATGAAAACCAAAAACGACATGGGGGCCTGGTGCACACCCCTAGTATATTGCACCAGCATTATATTGCAAGAACTAAAAATATTAAAGTGGGAATATGTGTAGGCCACTCAAAGAAATCCATATTTTTTTTGAAAGTCTGAGTCTCCAGTTCCATTGGTGGGAACAAAAGGGAAAGGGGATCACCCAGACACTGAACCATTACTGCTGGCTGTGGCAACATCTACACACCAATGGATTGCAAACGTATGAATAATTCACCACAATACAAAATGTGCATGCTTTTATTTCATGATCCCAAACAGTAATCACATTTAAGTCTTAAAATGGGGTGTCAGGCAAAACTTTGGAAACCATTGCTCTAGCTGTTTAGCTTCCTTTTACTTACCAACATGAACTGCCACTGCCACATCATCAGGACTCTGAATTAGGTGACCGAGTGCACACAAGCTCCAAATTTCCCTTGGGATACTACAGACTCTGGGGTCAAAGAAGAACTTAAAGATACTCCCATCTTAGGGGACTTTCAAAACAGGATTTACTCTGTATTAAAATGCTTGAGAACTAAATGTCACACCTAAATGGGATAAATATTCTTACTTGGTTGGCTCTTGCGAGAATGTCTATCAGTTCAGAGGCAATCTTCCAATCATTCCTAGTGACAAGCGTTACAGCCTCTCCGGTGCGCCTAAGGGGGAAATTGCATTGTTGAGCATTGACTAGCAAAAAGAATATTTAACTCTAGCCACTTCTCAAGCAAACAAAATCTTCATAGAGATGCACAATAGAACTTTCAAACAACTGAAACAAAGGCATAAGATAAACCCCTGTGCAACGAAGAACACAGCAGATACAAAAAGAAGAGATAAATACATTTGTAATTTGCTAATTTAACAAAATAATCCAGCCTTCAAGTGTAAACAATATGCTAAACCCCTTGTTAACACTTCGGGTATTTTCGGACGTGCATTAAACTGTACTTACAAGTTCGGGTGGTGGGACGTGCATGCAAATTAGGTGCGGCTTTAACAACATCGGGAAGGCACGCTGTGCATGACAAACTTTTCGGCGCTCTGACAAATGTGCTGTACTGAGCTGGACGTTATCTAAGTCACACCTAATGTGCATGCATGTCCCGCCGCCGCCTGAACTCATAAGTACACTTTAATGCATGTCAGAAGGTGCCCTTTGTCTCAATTTATGAGATCTCTGTAAAAATTAAGTGGTGAAATTCACACCTTACTGAGAAAGAAACTAAATGAGGCCACTTAGAAATGTTAACCTTTATATTTAGATTGCAAGCTTTCGGGCAGGAACCGTGTCTATCTTGTTTTTTGTAAAGCGCCAGGTACGTTGCTAGCGCTATATAAATGCTAATAATACTAATAATAATATTTACAGCAGTGTAACAGATACTCACTGGAAAAAGTCTTTAAAAAGAATTAAAACAAGCTAAAGTTGTGAATTACACAAAACTGTCTAAATGTGTGTACACACATTGCAAAAAGGGGTGGGTAGCAAGCCAGCTATTGAGGATAGAAAGGAAAATTGGATTTCTTACCTGGGAATTTTCCTTCTACGAGCTCCTTGGCCATCACTTCAAAACTCAGGGGGTGTGGGTAGATCCCCACCATGACCACTAGGTGGCAGAAGCAGCACGTTTGTTTGAGCTGGAGCATGCTCAGTGGGGATCTACCAGAGACTCCCGTCTAACTAAAGCCGAATTGCCTGAAAAAACACTCTACAGCCAAATAGTTAAACTGAAGAACAGGCAACCACAAAAGGGCCTAAAGCCCCAAGGAACTCTACAACATACAGCTAGTATACACAGTTTTACTCGCTAACAACCCATCTCCTTAACAGGGTGAGTTGAAGTGATGGCCAGAGAGCTCTTACCTGGGAATTCTTCTTCCAAGATACCCAATTTTCCTTTCTCACGAGCTCCCTGGCCATGACTTCAAACCTTGAACAGAGCAGCCCCCTTAGTAATGGTACGGGTGGGATAAGGAGGGCCCCTTATGTAGGTTCCCTGTGATGCATCCTTTTAAATTTTTAAAATTCAGAATCCCTTGTAGCATCCTGCGACCAAAAGCAGCCTCAGCTAACTCAAGGGTGTGGATCTTGTAATGTCTGGTAAAGATATGCAGAGACGCCCAAGTGGCTGCCCTGCACACTTCCTCGTATGGGGCTCTAGACCTGAAGGCTCAAGAGGTAGTGGCTCCCTGAAGGGAGTGGGCTTTAACCCCACGAGGAGGAAAGATCCTGTGCCCTATACACCTCTGAGATGCATGCTGTAATAATATCATTTTACCATAATCTAGCTAAAATTGTTTTGGAAGCTTTCTTCTATTTTTGACTGGGACTATAATTAATGAAAAGGGCAGAGGATTTCCTAAAACCTTCAGTCCTCTTTAATTTAAATGTTAAATGCCCTCTTCACATGCAGAGTATGCCAAAAGTGCCCTTGGGGTGAGAGGGTCTGGGGCAAAACGAAAGGAGGGCGATTTCCTTGGCCCTGTGAAACAGCATCTTGATTTTTGGAATAAAAGCCTGATCCAGCCTAAGAGAGATGGATTCCTTCTTAAAAACACAGGGTTGATGGAAAGAGCTCCCAGCTCCGAAATCCTCCTAGCTGAGATAACTGCTATGAGGAAGCAAATCTTAATAGAAAGGAAACACAGAGACACTTCCTCCAGTGGTTCAAATGGAGGCCGTAAAACTGCTTTAAGGACCAAATTAAGATTCCAATTGTGGACTACTGAAGGAGTGATCCATTTTGTGCCCATGAGGAACTTTCAAATACAAGAATGGGTTCCTAATTTGATTGTCTAGAGTGCGTGTTGGGTTTCAGACCCTTCTGAAGGCTCTCCTGCAAGAATTCTAGCACAATTTGGACATTTTATTTAGAATCATTTCTAGCCCACTCCCTCCTGCTCACAAGAAGATTAAAAAATATAAACATTCAATAATTAAAATCAAATACATAAAATTTATATTTAAAAAATCATTAAAAGAGCTGAACCAAACCCCACCCCACCCCACCCCCAACACATCTCACCCTACCCCATCTTCCTCCCCAAAAGCCTGGCGGAACAGCCAGGTCTTACACTGTCTCTGGAAAGAGGGAAGGTCTGGGGCCAGGTGGGCCTCCGTCGGGAGTGAATTCCACAGTCTAGGAGCGGCCACCGAGAACGCCCTCCCCATCGTCACCACCTGGGAAACCCGGTGGACTTCGAGTCAGGCGTGCCTGGCCAACCACAGGGTTGGCCTGGGGTGTGAGGCATTCCCACAGGTAAGTGGGGCCCAGGTGGTTTAGAGCGTTAATGCCTGTCTCTTATACACATCTAGATGTGTATAAGAGACAGGGTAAATCCTTCCCCCACGCTGTATAGAGTAGGGGCTTCCCCTCCGCAGCCTCTGCTGGCTGCCAGGGGCTGCCTCCCAGTTTAGAAATTAAAATTAAACAGCAACGGCCAGCCGCTCTCCTCAGCACGTTCATCCCCACCCGGCTCCAGGGCTTCTCCGAGCAGTGCAACCAGAGGACGTCATCCAGCTGCGTCTCCCTGAGACACCCCGTTGGGAGGGGCCTGAGCAGACGGGATTCCAAAAGAAGCGAGTCACTACTGATCACATTTTAATTTTGTCCCATCTTGTTGAGAAATATATTAATAAATACGGCAGGCTTTTTGCAGTCTTCATTGATCTAAAGGCAGCTTTTGATTTGGTAGTTAGACAATTACTCTGGGATAAACTAGGCCAGACCAAAATTGACCGGAGGTTATTGTGTCTGATATATTCTTTACACTCCAATACTTCACTGGCAATTAAATATAATAACCATGGTCATCTCACTGAACGGATTCAGACTCAAATTGATGTACGACAAGGATGTACCTTAGCCCCCTTTCTCTTTAATTTTTTAATCAACCATTTGGTTCTGTTGGCTGCTCATTTTATTGGGATTCTTCTATATGCGGACGACACGGTCCTCTTGTCTCCGACACAAAGAGGTCTAAGGAACCAACTTTTGGCCTTGGCTGAGTATTGTCACACTAACCAACTGCAGATTAATTATGATAAATCCCAAGTGATGGTATTTGGTAGGGAGAGGAGAATTTACAAGTGGTCTTTAGATCAGCATTATATTCAGCAGGTGAAGCAATATAAATACCTGGGGGTCATCTTCCAAAACTCAGGATCTTGGAATATTCAATATAAGATGNCGGAGCACTGGTGTAATGTGCTCGTAATGACCCGTCCCTGTAAGGAAGCAGGCCACTGCATTCTGTATTAGCTGCACCCTCCAGACCATCACTAAGGGTAGCCCTACGTAGAGTGTGTTGCAGCAGTCCAGTCTAGAGGTGATAAAGATATGGATGATGGTGGCCAGGTCAGAGTTTGAAAACATACAGCCGCCGCACCAAATATAACTGGCGAAAGGTGCTCCTTGTCATTGCTGCCACGTGGGAATACAGGCGGAGTGTGAATCGAAAAGCACCCCCTGACTACGGACTGGAGTAGCTAAAGAGGGGCAGACCCCATCAACGATGGGGGACACCACCCCTTCAGCCCTACCCACCAACATCACCTCCGTCTTGTTGGGATTCAGTTTGACGGCTTGCCCTCATTCAATCCCCGCAGCCGCCAAACACCGGGACTGCCGGGTCTGGGTCTGTAGAAAAGGAGAGGTAAAGCTGTGTATCATCAGTGTACTGATGGCAACATACACCGAAACCTCTCACGACCTCATCCAAAGGCTGCATGTACATGTGGAACAGGAGAGGGGACAGAATAGAACCCTGCAGGACTCCACATGTGAGGTTCCAGGGAGATGATGAACACTCCCCAAACACCACCCATTGCGTTCTCCTGGCCAGGAAAGAGTGGAACCATTCAATAACAATTCTACCCACCCCAGCACAGTCTCACAGATGGGCCACCAACATCTCATGGTCAACATCGGCCAAACAGGAATCTATTGTGTGTTCCGTGCACCAGGAGGCAAAAATTCTCCAAGAAAATTAGTATATCCTACTGGTAGAGTCCCTCCTAGAGGCTAGCAGGATGTTTAGTACTGATTCGGATTAACCTAAGCTCTGTAGAGCCCTCCTTTCAATAGCTATGCTATCAGACAAACGTACTGTGGATTTTTGTATGCTAGAGGCCCTGCATCAGGAGGACTGCTTGGGTTGGAAGCAGAAGAGGTGGAGCTACACTGAGTTCCCCCCAGGTACGAATACCAGGGTCTTCTTGGCCAAGCTGGGGCTATGAGAATCACCCTGTGCCCCTTTCCTCTTGATCTTGGACATGGTTCTCTCTAGGAGAGGAAACAGGGGGAACGCATACAACAGGCCTGGTGGCCATTCCGTTTAGTGCATCGATTCCCTGTGGATCTGTGCCTCGATAAGAATCTGGTGACCTTTGCGTTGTCAGAGGACACAAAGAGGTCGATGATTGGGACCCCGAAGGTCGATGTTATCAGATGAAATGTCTCTGGGTTCAGGGACGACTCAGCTGAATCCACCTGCCTCTGGCTCAACTAGTCCGCCTGAGTATTCTCTATGCCCCTGATGTGAAGGGCCTGCAATGAGAGAAGGTTGGTTTCCGCCCATACCAGAATCCATCGCCTCCCTATACAAGGATGGAAATACTGACTCACCCTGGTTGTTCAGGTAAGCTTTGGTCAAGATGGTTTCTGTGTATATTAATACGTTTCGGCCTTTTACGCTGTTCGAAGTGCCAAGTGAATAGTCCACAGCTCTAGATAGTTTATGCTTATTTGAGTGTCTGTATGGAACCAGGTCCCCTGCACAAAGCTGTTCTCCAAATGAGCCCCCCAGCCTGATAGACTTGTGTCTGCAGTGATCACTGTCTGAGGGGGAGGAGATGGAAGCATGTCTGCTAGGAACCGGGAGTTCTTCAGCCACCCATTTAGTGAGTTCTTGACTCTCTGACACCTGAACACTTGGATTGAGACCCCGAGATATCTGGTTTTGGTATGGTTGGAGGAATTTCTGCAGTGGTCTGGAGTGCATTCTCACCTACAGTAAGAGATGGAAGCAGGAGACCATGAGTCCCCAAAGACTAGCTAGCTGTTTCGGGGGGGGGGGGGAACGGGACAGGGGACTGTTCTGGATCCAGCGGATCAGAGCTGCAAGTTTGATCTGCTATGGCACTGGGATGAATATTCAGTCCTGGGCAGTGTCGATCAGCACTCCCAGGTGTGCCAGGTTTTGGGTCGGTGTCAGGGTGCTCTTCGCATAATTCACTAGAAAGTCATGGGTCTCGAGACAATGAACAGTTCTCTGGGCATCTGCTATGGTCTTCTCTTTGGACGACGCTCTGATCAGGAGGTCGTTCTGGTAGAGTGGACATGAATTCCCTCCGTTTGAAGATCGGCCACCAAAATGACTAGTGTCTTTGTAAATGTCCTTGGGGAGGTGGAGAGGCCAAAGGGTAGAGCTTTGTACTGCCAATGATTTCCTCCATACTGGAAGGGAAGAACACACCTGTGTTTGGGGAAAATTAGAATGTGTAAATATGCCTCAAATCTAGAGTCTAGCCAGTTGCCTGGTGAGAATGCAGCACAGATTGATTTGACTGTCTCCATCTTAAATTACTGTAATTTTACAGAACAATTCAGCTTTTTTAAGTCAAGGACAGCACGCCACTCCTCCTCCTTCTTCAGTACCAGGAACAAAATGGAGTAGAGGCCCCAGTGCTTTCGCGATGGTGGGACCTGATCTACTGTCTACCTGCTTTTCAAAAGTTTTGTCCACCAAGACACCCTTTACCTTCCCTGGAATCTTAGAGAAGTAGACGAATCAGCCTCAGAAGATTTGAGGAAACAATTCTCCTCAGGTTTTTCCTTAATAGATAGTGTCATTTGGAACTGTCTATAGACAGTGTTTGGCCTGCATAAGGTAGTCCTTTCCTGGCTCCTTAACAGTCTTCCAACTTTGGAGCAGTATCTGAAGACTCTCTCCCCCTCCCCATCCCTCTCCGGGAAGAGTGTTTATCTGGAGGCATGAGGGGAGGTTGGTCTGTCCCCCTCGTCCTCACCGGATCTGCCCTCTCTGTTGAGTGTGGCCCCTTCAGACTGAGGAATGGAGCACTTTCTTTTTTTTCTGGTGGGTGGAGCCTCCTCTTCTGAGAAGAGATGGATTTCTTCCATTCCCTCCTCCAGGTTCTGTTCTCCATCCGAGAAGGGAGAGGAAATAGCTATGTCTTCAGGGGAGACCCTCCACCTGGGCCTTTCTAAGAGCCAGACAGCTGCTTCCCTTTGAAGGGCCTTTTCTTGGCAGGTACTGCAGCTGATGCCACTTTCTTGGCAGGCCGATAGGGGGAGACTGGCCAGGACATATTCTTTCAAGGGACACCAGGATGTGGCCTAGCATGTCAACTTGTGAGGCCTCTACTAGGGGGAGGGGAGGGTGGAGGCTTATGGTCTGTTGTCCTTGAGCTTGCATAGTTGTACTGGAGGGCCCTTTCCCAGGAACACTGGTCTGGTCCACAGGAACAGGGAGTGGGTTCTGGATTATCGGCAGGGGGTTGACAGCCTAAAGCGGGGGTGAAAGAAAGAGCATCCACAGAGGTCCTGTCATGTCCACTCTGCCCCATCCCCACACCAGAGGGGTGGGGGATGGGGAATCAGGGGAGGTCCCAAACATCATCCGTTCTCCCAGGAGGCCTTTAGGGATCTTCTATTAATTTAGTCTTCTTTGTCGGTAGTGTAAACCAATGATAGGGCTGGAACTCGAGGGCTCTGCTACTTGTGTTCCAAGGCAGAAGAACTAACTGGAGTCTTGGGGGTAGACTCCCACCGAGCATGCTTCAGCTTGAAAAAAAATGTGCGTCTTCTGTCACCTAACGGTCATGGTGGGAAATGGCCCACCAAAGTTTTGAAGCCATGGCCAGGGAGCTCGTGAGATTATGGACATAAATCTAGGTAACAAATTCAGACTTTATTCCTGTCAGGATTCCTTCTGGCTGCTTTTATGGAAAAGCCTACATGCAGGGCCCTGTAGTTTCGAAATTCCCACATAATATGGTATGGAGATAAATTCTCACAGAAGCTAGGCCCACAATCACAGAATCTGGAGCAGGGTCCAGTAGAGTGCACGCACAGCTCTCCTGTCCACAGCACTAAGTATATTAAGAGTTCTGCTCTGCTTAGCTTGAAAAATTCAGACCAAGCCTGGTCCTCACTGCATTGGGTCCGAACTGAACCTGGTCTTGATGCACTCAGGTGGTCTTTCCCCCTATGGAGCAGCATGAAGAAGTGGCAGGGGCACAACTAGAATTTTGTAATACTGGGAACCATCACTTCACCCTCAAAAACCTCATCCAATAAACTGCCTACTTTGCCAGGGGCCATTGCCCTTCTCCTGGCTCTGCTCTCCTTTTCTTTCCTTTTAAGACCCAGCTCTGCTGGTAGGAACAAGGTGAGGGGGGGGGGGGAAATCCTTAGAGGCTCTCTGCTTCCCCTCCCTCATTTTCTGTAACAGAGCTTGTGCATGGTGTTTTGTTTTCCATTCACACTGCTAGGCAGGGCCGAAAGGCTATTTAAAGAACCCATAGTTCAATATTTTTATTCTGTACATGCATTTTATGTGCTTTATTTTATACTCCTTTTTACAGGTTTTTACCTGTGCAGAGTCTTCTTACACAGTCAGGTAAGTAAAGTCATGGCCATTTTACAAAAATGGGGACATTGGACATGGACATTTAGACCCTCCCCCAACACACAAATCACAAAGTAGATTAATGGTAGGGCTAGGAAAAGAATTCATGGATGTTGATCTAGTAAGTACTTCATCCACTGATGGATACTAAAAGGCATGACTACTATTTTAAAAAGCTTTTAAAGCTTCCTTTTAATGTGAAAAACTGATCTCTAATTAAATTCTCTAATGTGGCTTCCAAAGAAAGCCTAAACAAACTCCTTAAGCACAAATTTCAATTCTTTTTAGTCCCTAAAAAGTCTTTTGTCCAATGCTTACACTGCTACACACACACACACACACACACACACGTCTACACCTGAAGGAAAAAATATATTTATTCAGCAAAGTAATTTAAATTTAGAAAGATGCATTGATTATGTATAAATGGGGAAAGAGTGTAAGTTTTGTGCTAAGTTAATTTGACATGTTATTTGGCTTAGCGACAGTAGTAGTTGTGCTGTGCTGAGTCAGGCAGACAGTACGCACTGTCTCTTCTCCCCAAGTTCAGCTATGAAATATGCCGGGCAAGCTGCTCAAAGAGTGGACTCAGACAACATTAAGAATACAAAGGTTTAATGACTTTCCAACTGGGACACCACCACCTGGGTCCACCCAAAACTTCGAGCTTTAGTTACATTCAAACAAAGCTTATATTACACAATAATATATTCATAATGCATATTCAATAACTGGTCAGTAACTGTAGTTCCCAACAGTAGTTCCCACTTCAAATTCTGTCTCTCCACCCTTACTTCTGCTATCTCCCTTGCTAGACAACACTACTATGCCTCCCGCATTGAGTCCTGTTCTCGGGACCCTCGCCGCCTGTTCTCTACCTTTGACTCCCTCCTCAAGCCTCCCTGTCCTCCCCCTCCTTCTTCCCTTTCTGCTCAGGATCTTGCCT
>QEPC01001041.1:7814903-7832316 GCA_003113815.1 Sphenodon punctatus | reverse complement strand
TGCCCCCCATGCCTGGAACTCCCTCCCTGCCCACATCCGCCTTGCCTCCTCCCTCCGCTCCTTCAAATCCCTCCTCAAGACCCACCTTTTCCTTGCTGCCTTTCCCAACGCCTGCTAGTCTTTCCCCGTACACTTACTGTCGGCCCTCCTCTGCTGACTGCTGCTACCAACCTCTTTGTAACCAAGCCAAGCATACGCACCTGAGACTTCGCATCCGCTTGAATGTTTGTTTGTCTTCTCCCCGTCTCTCCCACTGTCCCCTCTCCTTGTCTCCCCCCCTTTGTCTTTTAGATTGTAAGCCACGGGCAGGGACCGCGTCTAATTCTATGTTCTGTACAGCACCAGGTCACACGCCTGGTGCTATATAAATGTTTATAACAACAACAACAGGCTCAGGAAGGTGCTATTTTCCTGCCCCAATGACTTGTTAGTGAATGCTGATATCGCTACAGGTCTTGGGGCCAATTGGTTGGAAAGAACTAAGAACGAGACATTCCAATTAGGGTTTTCTTTTGCCAATCTGGAAACCCTAGGCTGGGCGACTTGCAAAAATTTAATTAAAAGAAGAATACGGGATCAGGCCTTTCAAACTGAAAATACCTTGAGATACAGAAGGTGACATCCCAGTATATTCCTTATTCTCTATTGATGCCGGGTTCCTATTACCTTTTCAAATGGCAAGATGCTAATTATTGTTTTGCTTTTTTCTGGAGGAGGGCGAATGTCTTTCCCTCCGCAGTTTTGGAGGGTCGTTACGCGGGGACCCCTTGGTCACAACGGGTTTGCACCATGTGCCATCTGGGGAAAGTTGATACCCCCGAACATATTATTTTGCATTGCCCAGCCCTTGATGGGCCTAGATACAAGTACTTGGGGGAATACTATATGGACAATGACCCCCCTGGGAGTGTTCTACGGAGGCTATTGAATCCAACCGACTTAGACCTATCCAGGGTGGTGGCTAAATTTTGTTGGGCAGCTATCCGGATTAGGTGCTCATATTTTGATTTCCATCAGAAAACCTTCAGATAGCCCAAAGAGTGAGAGGGATAGTGGGAGGTACAGAGATCTAAACGATAGGAGATAGGTTGACTTAATTGCGGATAGGCATGGTTCAAACTTATATTTTAGTTTATTGTAAATAAGAGTCATGACTTGTTTTATTATTACTACTAATTGATTATTTGTGTGTAATTGTTATGGCTTCGGCTAAACAATAAATAAATTATTATATATATACACACCAGTTCTTGCATTGAGTTTTCATACTGTTAAATGCACTGTACAAGACCATATTAAAATATCCAGTAACAAGAAGCAACAAGCATCCCCTTCCTCTCCAAATTAATCCAAGAATATAAGTCAAATAAAACATGATTCTAGACCTCCTTTTCAGCAAACTGACTGAATTAATAGCTCTCACCCACAGGGAGTTGCCATTTCTTTGAGCTGGAAGATGCTATAGAACTGTAAAGTTTAACAAATGCTACGTTCTTCGAAAGGAAAATTGGTCACTTACCTCTGAATTTTCCTTCTGTGGGGAATCCTCCTGGCCAGTCAAGTCAGGATAGTAGGGTAGATCCTGCCAGGAACCACTAGGAGGCAGACAACTAATTTTCTAGACCCCTAATCCCAGGGATCTATCCTCTGTTCCCCAGTCTTTCCAAGCCTTATTAACCTGCTTGACTTATGTTAACTTTATCCTATGTTACCAAACTTTTCTAACGCTGTAAACTAGAGAACTGGATGCCAACTTATTCTAAATCTCTCTGTCTCTCCCCTTATTCAAGACAAACTAACTCATTGTATGGTCCAAGAAAAATTAGGAGACAAGGTAGCCAAATCCTGCTCCAACACCAGAGTTCTGAACACTTTGGGTGGGGACTGGCCGGCCAGGAGGATCCCCCGCAGAAGGAAAATTCAGAGGTAAGTGACCAATTTTCCTTTCTCCCGGGGGATCCTCCTGGCCGTCCAGTCAGGATAGTCGGGATGTACCCAAGCAGTACCCCAGTACACTACTATGGGAGGGTAAACAGAGGGGAGAGTACAATCAGCAGAAGAACTGTGAGAAGTCTTCGGCGGCGCCTGTTTAGAGAACTGCCTGAAGGACCCTCCTCCTGAAGGCCGCATCCATCGAGTCCTGCAACGGGATCCTGTAGTGCCTTGTAAAGGAATGAACGGAGGACCACGTCGCGGCATGACAGATCTCCCCGTAGGAGGCTGCATTTCTGAAAGCCTGAGAGGTAGCACGCCCCTGAGGGAGTGCGCGAATATCCCTTTTGGAGGGATTTTGCCTGTAGCCCTGTAGGCTTCTGAAATGCAGAGAGTCATCCATTTGGCTATCAAGGCCTTGGATGCTTTCAAACCCTTCTCTGGGGATTGTAAGAAACGAAAAGGGCTTAAGTTTTCCTAAATGATTTAGTCCCGAGAAGGTAGATCTTCAGGGCCCTCCTAACGTCTAAGGTGTGTCATGTCCGTTCTAACGGGTGACCTGGATTAGGACAGAATGGAGATTAATTTCCTGGTTCTCTGTGGAAATGAGAATCCACCTTAGGGCTAAAGGCCGGATCCAACCTGAGGACAACCGAAAACTCCTTGAAGGAGCATAATGCTGGATCGATGGATGGGGCCCCTGTCAATTCTGACACCCTTCTGGCAGAAGTAATCCCTATGAGGAATGCTAGTTTAATGGATAAGAAGTATAAAGAAACCACCTTCAAAGGCTCAAAAGGAATCCTGGTGAGAGCCCCGAGGAGAAGGTTCAGGCTCCAAGAAGGGAAGCGATGAACCACAGGAGGAGAAATAATTCTGGCCGCC
Source organism: Sphenodon punctatus (assembly GCA_003113815.1). Lineage (NCBI taxonomy): Eukaryota > Metazoa > Chordata > Lepidosauria > Sphenodontia > Sphenodontidae > Sphenodon > Sphenodon punctatus. The sequence goes on along the minus strand of QEPC01001041.1, from coordinate 7,829,499 downwards.
CTGAGGAAACGCTTTATATGGGGGTGGCCAAATATTCTGTGAGCCTTTACTGTGTCTAGCACGCTATTAAGTGCTGCTACCTGTCTCTGTAATGTGTTGGGTCTTAAACCCCTCTGTAAATCCTGCTGGAGAAAATCTAGGATACTACTGATCGGCGCCCTGCCTGGCCTGATTGCGCTACTCTGGCACCACCTAAAAAACGTGGCCCAAGTGCTCTGATAAATACGTTTGGTTGCCGGATGCCTAGATTGTAGCATGGTTTCTAGACCTTTGCTAGAATACCCTAATTTTCTTAAGACCCTTCTTTCAACCTCCAGGCTGCCAGTCTGAGCGCTGCTGGACTGTCGTGCCGTATTGGGCCCTGAGTCAATAGGTCTGGTAGGACCGGTAGTCTGAGAGGAGGTTCTGCGCTGAGGTCCAGCAGGTCTGCAAACCATGACCTCCGTGGCCAAAAGGGGGTCACCATAATGACTTCCGCTCTCTCGTTCTTTATCTTTGTTACGGTTCTCTATATGAGGGGCAACTGAGGGAATGCGTACAGACGGCCCTGTGGCCATTTGATATTCAGAGCGTCGAAGGCTACTGCCTTGCTGTCCGGGTGGCGAGATACGAAGATGCTCGCCTTCGTGTTGACTGGGGATGTGAACTGGTCTACTGTGGGGGTGCTGAGCCGATTGGTTATTGTTCGGAATGCCCTCGGGCGTAGAGCCCATTCTCCTTGATCCAGGTCTATTCTGCCGAGCCAGTTGGCTCAGGTGTTCGCTTGCCCCTTGATGTGTAGTGCCCTGATGGATCGTAAGTTCCTCTCCGCCCATCTGATGAGCGTGGCTGCCATCTGGTTGAGCGCTTCTGATCTTGAGCTGCCTTGATGGTTCAGATAGGCCTTTGCCACCATGTTGTCCGTGTATACGAGAATATCCTTTCCTCGCAGAGTAGGGGCCAAGCTCTGAATTGCCATGTAGACTGCCCTCAGCTCCAACCAATTGATGTGATGTTCCTTTTCCCACGGATTCCATTTCCCTTGCGTTGATAAGCTCTGTGTGTGCGCGCTCCCCAGCCGTGGAGACTCCCGTCCTTTGTTAGGGTGGTCATCTCTGGGTCCGCGAGGGGCATCCCAGATACGACTCGGGATGGCATGAACCACCATCTGAAGGACTTCTTTAGGTCGGCTGGTACCAGTACCCATGGGTTTTCTCCCTGCGTTATGTTGTCCTGCCAAGGGCGCAGGAAACGTTGGAGGGGTCTGGCATGAAATCTGGCCCATTGTATGATCCCTAAGCAGGAGGTCATGGCTCCCAGAAAGCTCGCCAGGGTCTTTAGTTTGATTCTGTGAGCTTTTGAGATCTGCTGGATCAGATTGAGGAGTTTCTGTTTCTGCTGAGATAGGAAGTCTGCAAATTCTGGTGTCCAACACCACTCCGACACTCTAGAGTTTGAGAGGGATCGAGATGGCTTTTCTTGAAGTTGACCACGAACCCGTGCTCTTGCAAGTATGTGATAGTCTTGGATACGACCCTCTGAGCTTGTTCGTAGGTTGGGGATCGTATCACCCCTACGTATCCACGTAGGGGTGTAGCTTGATCCCCTCTGTCCGTAGGATCGCTACAAGCGCTAATAGAAGCTTGGTAAAGGTTCTCAGTGAGGTCGCTAGGTGAGGTTGATATACTGCCAATATTGATCGGCATAACTGAACCGGAGCCACCGTCGATGAGCTGGTAGAACTGGAACGTGGAGGTAGGCCTCCTTCAGGTCGAGTGATGTGAGCCACTCTCCCTTCGTGATTGCGATGCGGATGGATTGTAATGTTTCCATTTTGACTTTTTGAACCTTGACGACCCGGTTCAGGATCTTTAGATCCAACACCACTCTCCATTCGTCTGACTTTTTTGGAACCAGGAAGAGAATGGAGTACAGTCCCTGACCGTTTTCGTGGTGAGGGACGGCTTCCATGACCCCGATGGACAATAGTCTGGATATTTCTTTTTGCATCGCTGTCTGTTTGGCAAGGTTGCTGGAGACTGGAGAGGTGCAGAAGAACTGTCGGGGGGGGGGGAACGGGAGAATTCTATTGTGAACCCCCGGAGTATGGTTTAGATGTTCCACGCGTTTGTGGTCGCCTGCTTCACCGGTCTGCGAATCGTTGAAGCCTGCCCCCCAGTTTCTCCTGGTCTTCTCCACCGTCTGCGGCCCAGTCAGGCGTCCAGCTTGGGATGACCTGGGTTCTGACGCTGTTTGTTTCAGTTGTTGTGGCCCTTTTGTCTTTGCCACCGGGCTCTGTATCTCTGTTGATTTCCCCTGTGTGGGAAGAATGGCCGCCTTGAGTCCCCAGTCCCCGATGAGGATGAATTGTAGGGACGAAAGGAACGCTTTTGGACTCCCACGCTCTGCAGTGTCTGTTTCTTGCTTTTGTCGGTAGCGTCCACCAGGATTTTATTGAGGCAGACCCCAAAGAGCTTGCATCCCTGGAATGGGCCCCCGACTAGAGCATTCTTGGAAGTGTTGTCTCCTTTCCAAGATCTCAGCCACCGGCGTTGTGCTGCCACATTGGAGACTGCTACCCTGGACACCCAGTAGAGCATGTCTGTCGAAGAGTTGGCTACGAAGGCGTAAGCGAGTTGTATTCTGGTAGAGAGAACTATGGTCATTTTCGAAGATACCCTTGGATCCCCAGCTCGTTTAACCCACATCATTAAGGCCCTTGAGAAATAGGTTAGTGTGGCTATCTTTATGATGGTTGAAATTTCCTCAAAGTTCCTCCTGAGGTTGCACTCGATCCCCTTGTTTGTCGGATCTCGGGAGTATCACTCCCCTTTAATGGGGAAGATCGAGTTCTGGGCCAGCGAGGCAGCCGCTGCGTCCACCTTGGGGATGGTGAGTAGGGCATTCTTGTTCTTAGATAGGGAATAAAGTGCCACCTGTGCCTTGGACAGTCTGGATCCCTTATTGGGCCACTGCCACTTTCTCTTACTAATGCGCTCGTAGGCCTTGTCTAAGACCATGCCCCTATCCCTATCTCTTGCTCGGGGGATGTACTCTCTGCCCTCTTCCGAGCACTCAGACGATGCTTCATTATCCTTCTTCTCCCTTAGGTGGAGGGCCTTGGTGACCAGGTCGTATATTTGGTCCCTATATTTGTTGGGGAAGTGCCTGTCCGGGTCTGACAGGGCATTTAATCCCTGCTCCTCCTCTCCTGATCTCTCTTCGCTGTCTGAGGCTTGGTCAGACATCTCCCCGTCCTCTTCGCTGCTTTCTCTGCGTAGAGGCCTGCACTCTCTTTTCCTCCTCCTAGCCCCTACCTCATCCTCTTCCGAGAACTGTACAGACAGCACCTCCTCTGAGGGTTCAGAGTCTGAAGAGGTCGTAGATTCTAGGGCCTGGCTGGATTTTCGCAGCTTCTTGGCCCTAGGGTGCTTTCCCTTTCCTGCCCCCTTTGAGCGCTCCTTGAAGGCCCGTTCTACTCCTTCCCGGGGGGGTGGGGAGGGGACCTCTTCCTCTAACTCCGAGAGGATTTCTTTCAGTACCTCCATGTGGAGATCTTGGGCTGGAGGGGGTGTGCGAGCGGGGCTCCCTGAGGCAGATTGTTCCTCTGCCTCCGTCTGTTCTGTCGTGGCCCTGCGCTTGGGGGCCATTTTCTTTTCCCTTTTCGCGCCTTTTCCTGGTCGCGAGAGACGGGTGGGGGAAGGGCGGGCCTTGCCCTCGGGCTGCTGCAGCGCTGCGGGTCCAATTTGCAGGCAGGCTGGGGTGGCTCCTGACGGGGGATTCCCGCCCCACGTGTTGTTCCAGATGCCTGGCCAGCTCTATGGGATGAGATTGGGAGAAGTTGCCCCCAGTGAGCGCGGGCCGAGCCTCTCCACGTCGAAGCTACCCAAGCCGGGACGCCGCAGTTGGAGCTCTGCAAAGGCGGGAAGGAATCTCCGCCCGAGGGTTAGAGAGGATCTGACGGGGCTTCTATCCCAGGAACGGGTTACTTGCTGTTCCTGCTCAGCCCTTCTCCTCAGAGGCGAGACTTGCTGCGCTCGTCCCTCTCCGCTCCAGCGGGGTGAGGGGATGGCCCCTAACAAGCCCCTTCTGGGCTGTTTCTCCCGGTCTTCGGGGACCCCCGCACCTACAGGGAAGGGGGTGCCTGGTCGTGCTCCAAGAGCCCTTCGCAGAAGGGAGGTGAATAGGGAGAGGACTTGCTCCTCCCCTGGCACCCGGAGCCTCCAAATCCTTGTCCTTTTTTTTTTTTTTTAATCTTTTCCTTTCCTTTCGGAACTGTCTCAGTAGGGAGACAGCCAGCCTGCATCCTAGCTGTGCCCAGGCAGACACAAGACTGGTGAACAGAGGATAGATCCCTGGGATTAGGGGTCTAGAAAATTAGTTGTCTGCCTCCTAGTGGTTCCCGGTGGGATCTACCCTACTATCCTGACTGGACGGCCAGGAGGATCCCCTGGGAGAATGTGAATTCTGCTGGGAGGAGGTTAGGAAAATGGTAAGACAGAGGGAGGAAAGGAAGATCAAGTCAAAGGAGAGTGTAGAAACTTGAGGGAGGGGAGCAAAACCCAGTCAGCACATGGTAGATGTCCAGAAGAAGAAGAAAATCCTAGACATAGACCAACATCGAAGTCCTGTGACTCATGCTATCTGTAAAGTCTGCTTCCTGTGTTTGCTGACCAGCTCACCTAAAGCTGGCTCTTCCTTGGAATTTCTCTCTCTGTACATCCACGTGGCTCAGAGAAGAATAGGGAGCCGAATGAGTCTTATTGCCCCTGAGAGCTGGCCACTGCACAATGCTGAATCCAGGGGATTCTGAGAGAGAAAGGTAGACTGGTTGGTTCTGATCTTTTTTTACTCCTGGATGCTGCAGTAGCTGTGGAGGCTGCTTCCTTTGTTCATTCAAGCCCATATGGCTTGGGAGACAGGAGGGAATTTGTATACAATCCAGCATCATTACAAGGTAGAAGGTACAGGGTGAAACGAACAGCTAGGTTTCACCAGCTCTGGAACGGGGATCAATTTCCCAACACCGATGCGATTTCTCAATTCTTACAATACTGCAAGATACCAATCCTGAGTCACCAACTTTCCACTTACTATTTACTGTTCATTTACTGCTTACTGCATTGCTGAGGGTACTGTTTTACTTCTGGGTTTGTCTGTTTGTTGTATTGCATTTCTGAGCCAATCACTGTGTGAATAAGTCCACCCTTGCCCTCCCACTAGTGCCCCTTAATCTCCATTCCACTGCCTCTAATCAGAATTGTTGTTCTATGATGTTCCCTTTGACCAATATGCAACTGGATTGCAGATTAGTAAAGGAATCTGTGTACTATCCAATGAGCGACAAGGAAGTACAAGGAAAAATGGAATGCAAGAAATGCGGTATTATGTTGGTATTACCTCTCGGGATTTGAAATGGATGGCAAAGCAGTAAGCGGGATCCCCAGTAAGCAGAAAGTTGGTAAATTAAGAAACGAAATGTCGATTGAGACATGTTGAGTAGCGAGAGGTTCTCGATTTGACCAAGATGATATTAGGAACTAGGATTTTGACAGGAATTCCTGTTTTGGCAAAATCTCATTTCAGCCCTAGTATAAAGATGCATCTTTTATTTTAAAAATCCTGGGAAACATGCTTGAGTCTTTAATGGAAACATGACAAGTTAACAGAAAAGCCATTTCACTGTGTGGGTGCTCACTAAAATAGCACTCATTTTACTGGCAGTAAGGGCACATTTCTTTTATGGGGAGATCCTTATTTGTCAAACACTGTACTCAAAAATATTAAGGCAGTGAAATCTTGACAGACTACAGTATAAAAAAAGTGTTATGTTACCGGACTCCATACCTGTGTTAGTTTCTACAAATAATCCAACATTTGAAGTCTGTCTGAAGTGAATCGATCAGTACACGCTAGTAAGAGACAACCTTTTGAAATTCAAAGCATGCTTGTTCAGGGAACTTCTAAGGAAGCAACCAGCTGAGAATAATATATAGTACTTTTCAGTAACAAATGGGATTAAAGTACTCTTCACCTATAGGCTGGCGTTCTACGTCTGCACAACTCATGTAAGTACAGGAAAATTGCTCTGCTTTATTTATTTGAATTTACAACCCACCCGTGACCCACCTGTGGGCTAACAGGTAATAAAAATATGAAACCCCCTGAAAACTCCAGCCCCACCAACACCCATGCTGGGACGGGGAACCTCAGGGCTGGAGGCCAAATGTGGCCTGTGGTTAGTTTTTATGTGGCTTCTTTCTAGTTCTTGGATCAATTTCCTATACCCAAACACTGAAAAACTGAGCTCAGGATAAGAGAGCAGAGATCCGGGTATGTACACAAGGACAGGGCAGAGATTTGTGGCACAGATCCATGATCTGGATCATACTCTTCCTGAGCACTCCCCTTCAGCACCCCCACGCTCAACGTGGAGCTTATACTGATTTTCTAAGTGCCCTCTCGGGAGGGAAAAGATTCCCCACCCCTGACCTATACCTTATCCCTGCCTGACAAAAAGCCTTTACAGTTAAATGATTTCAAACACACACTACACATCTCAGTATACTAGAAGACAACTACTTTTACCTGGAACATTCACATACATGCTCAAAGCATCTTTTATTTTTCCATGTTTTTAGCTTGAGTAAAAAGTTTTTAATCATCTGTTGCTTTGAAGTTTTAGAAGCCATGTTGCAAATATGTACATTTAATGAAAAGTGTAACATTGTAATCTTTAGAGAATCATTTTCAAATTAAGAACACTTATGTTTCAACTTACATTAATTTCAACTTATTAATTCAAGTCTTACCCTGCTCGTCCAGTGCGGCCGATTCTATGAACATACTCTTCAATGTTCCGAGGGAAATCAAAATTAAAAACATGAGTAATATCATGTACATCAAGTCCACGGGATGCTAAATCAGTAGCTATCAGTATTCTGACTCTACCTGCAAAAATACAATATAGAAGTAAACTTATTTAATTATAAGCATTTTTTAGCCACCCCCTCATGCCTACGGCATCTTGGGGCCGTTTACAACAACCAACACCACAATAAAGTTCCATAAAATCAACATTAAAAATACAGCTTCATCAATACATTTAAAAATATCATCCCATCCCCCCTCCAAAAACTACCCCACCCTCCCATCTGAAGGCCTGGGCGAACAGCCAGGTTTTGCAGACTGGACGAAACGCCAGCAGACCTGGAGCCAAACGGGCTTCCTCTGGGAGGGAGTTCCAGAGCCGCGGCACGGCCACTGAGAACGCCCTCTCCAAGTTAATGGAAACATGACAAGTTAACAGAAAAGCCATTTCACCGTGCGGATGCTCACTAAAATAGCACTCATTTTACTGGCAGTCTCACACGGGGAACCTCCAAAAAGGTGCCCCCAGTGGACCGAAGGGATTGCTCCGAGGCGTGTAGGGCGAGGCTGTCCCCAAGGTATGAGGGGCCCAGACCGTACAGGGCTTTATAGATCAACACTAACACCTTGAATCGGGCTTGGTACGCTATAGCAGCCAGTGCAGAGCACGGAGCACAGGTGTTATGTGCTCCCACCGCCCCGTTCCTGTAAGGAGACGGGCCGCCGCATTCTGCACCAGCTGCAGCCTTCGAACCAGAAAGAAGGGAAGCCCCACGTAAAGCGCATTGCAGTAGTCTAGCCTCAAGGTGATGAAAGCATGGATCTGAGTGGGCAGGTCGGGCCTGGAAATGTATGGACACAGCCTCCGTACCAGATACAGCTGGCGGAAGGCGGCCTTAGCCACCATCTCCACTTGCCGATCCAGACGGAGACCCGAGTCCAACACCACCCCCAGACTCCGAACCTGTTGGGCGACAGGAGGATGGACCCCCCCCCCCACGGGGAGCCAGAACCTCCCTCTCCCTAGCCACCACCATCACCTCCGTCTTATCGGGATTTAGCTTCAGTCTGCTCTGCCACATCCAATCCGCCACGGCCTCCAAACATTACTTTCCCAATGAGACAGCAGGACCTGGGTCAGTTGAAGATTAGAGGTACAGCTGAGTATCAGCAGCATATTGGTGACATCACACCCCGAACCTTCTCACGATCTCCCCTAGGGGCTGCATATACACATTAAATAATAGCGGAGACAAGATCGAACCCTGCTGACCGTCACAGGATAAGGCCCGGGGGCTTGATGTTTCAGCCTCCAGCACCACCCGCTGGCTTCTCCCCGAGAGGAATGAGCAGAACCACCCAAGGACAGTCCCATCCAGACCCCCCAGGTCTCGCAGTCGTCTCAGCAGCAGCCCGTGGTCCACGGTGTCAAATGTGGCCGAGAGATCTAGCAGAATAAGAAATGTTGAAAATCCTGCATTCATCTCCCGGCGGAGATCGTCCACCAACGCTGTCTCAGTACCATAGCCGGGGCAGAACCCAGACTGAAAAGGGTCAAGGAAACCGATGCTATCCAAATGCACCTGGAGCTGCAGTGCCACTGCCCGTTCAATAACCTTACCTAAAAACAAAAATTGGTCACCTACCTCGGTGAATTTGTTTCTTCTCTGTCGAATCTGTCAGTGATCCGCTGGGTAGCTCTGCGGATGACCGTCAGGAGGCAGAAGAAGAAGCCTTTCTGCGCATGCGTGGAGCTGCCTGCCATCTTAATCAGTCTTGTATCCAAGCCAAGGTACGTCTCCACCTCTGGAATTACTTAAAAAAACAAAACAACATTAATGCGCTCTTCCCAAAAAAACTCTGCCGGAGGTAGGTGACCAATTTTTGTTTCTCCCTCTGTCTCCTGTCAGTGATCCGCTGGGATGTACCCGAGCCCAAATACCTTAAGGGTGGGAGCAAACAGCCCGGGAGCCTCCAGGACTGCTTGCAGAACCCTCCTGCCAAACGCCGCCTCAGCAGATCTGAGTAGGTCCAATTTGTAATGTTTAACAAAAGTATGCAGGGAGGACCACGTGGCCGTCCTGCACACCTCTGAGTACGACGCTCTAGTTTTAAAGGCGTAGGAGGTCGCTGCACTCTGCACTGAATGGGCCCAAACCTGGAGAGGGAGAACCTTATGTTTGGCTTTATATGCCTCTATGATGCACTGGCGAAGCCATTGGGAAATCAGTGACTTGGAGGCCTTTTTTCCCCCATAGGAAGGTCTGATGTTAATAAACAAAGCTGAAGTTGAACGAATAGTTCTGGTCCGTCTCAAGTAAATTTTTAGAGCTCTCCTTACATCTAAAGGTGTGCCACACCTTTTCCCTAGGGTGAGAAGGGTTAGGGCAGAAGGACGGCAAGACCACGTCCTGGGACCTATGAAAAGCTGAATTAGCTTTCGGGATGAATACCTCGTCCATTCGGAAAGTAACTGAGTGCTTACTGAAGAGGCAAAAATTGTTCTCCATGGACAGGGCTCCCAATTCAGACACCATTCTGGTGGAAGTGACCGCTACCAAAAACACCACCTTTAGAGATAACATGTACAAAGAGACATGTTTAAGTGGTTCAAAGGGAGGGCCTGTCAGAGCATCCAACACCAAGCTGAGGCTCCAGGAAGGGCACCTATGCACTACCGGAGGGGAGATATTCCTGGCCGCCCTCAGGAACTGCCTGATGTGTTTGTGTGGCAAAGATCTTTTCTTTGAAATGGATTAGAGGACCAAAGAAATGGCATCTGCTTGGCGTGCCAGTGTATTCGGACGCAATCCTTTCTCTAGACCTTCCTGAAGAAATTGGAGGGTGCTAAGCATGGATCTAACCCCTTATCAATTGCCCAAAGAGCAAAAACCTTCCACGTGGCCCCATAAGATTTTCTAGTTGCCGGTCTCCTAGCCTGCTGTAAGGTAGCCAACACAGCTTCTGAATAACCTGCCCCCCTTAGCACTGAGCATTCAAGTGCCATGCTGTTAGTTTTAGCGTCGCGATGGAGTTGCACCATAGAGGGCCCTGCAACAGCAGGTCGGGGCGTAGTGGCAGGGTGATCGGAGGCTCTTGACTCAGTTCCACCAAGTCCGAAAACCACGGCCTCCTCGGCCACCAAGGAGCGATGAGAATCACATGGGCTGCTTGGTTGATGACCCTTGCTATTACTCTGGATAGGAGGGGCGTCGGTGGAAATGCATATAGCAGGCCTTTTGGCCACCTGTGATTGAGGGCGTCTACTGCTTCTGACTGCGTGTCCCTTGTCTTTGCCATGTAACGGACTGTCTTCCGGTTCTCTTTTGTCGCGAAAAGATCCATCTCCGGATATCCAAACCTCGTTGTTAGTTAACTGAAAACCTCCAGGTGGAGGCCCCACTCGTGTGGATCTATCAACTGTACCCCCTTTATATGAAGAGCCTTCAAGGATCTCAGGTTGGTCTCCGCCCAGGTGAATAGTTGTACAGCTTCTTGATGTAGACGCCTGGATCTTGAACCTCCCTGGTGATTTACGTACGCTTTTGCTGTTATGTTGTCCGTATATACCAGGACGTGTGAATTGCCGATGTCGTGGGATAGACGTCGTAGACCCAGACGAATTACTGTCAATTCGAGGGTATTGATGCTGAGCTGTGATTCCTGCTGAGACCAGAGTCCGTGGACCGACATTGTTCCCATATGGGCTCCCCATCCCTTCCAACTCGCGTCTGTTGTCACTACCACTCTTTCTGGTTCCTCTAGAGGGACGCCCGTCTGAAAAGCGGCTGGGCCTAACCACCAGGACGTTAATTTTGGTAGGTTTCTTGGAATTCTGACCCGCGGATTTTGCCCGCTGGTCAGCTCTTGCTGAAAAGGCCTCAGCAGCCGCTACAAGGGGCGAAGGTGGAATCTTGCCCACTGCACTTGGTTCGTGCAGGAGATGAGGAGACCAACAGCTGAGCAAGGCTTTTTAGTCTTGCCCGTTTCTGGTACCTTAACAGGCGGATTCTGTGCCGGATCTTGTCCTGTCTTTCTGTCGGGATGTAGGCTGCTCCTGAGATTGTATCGATGGAGACCCCCCAGGTGCTCGATGGTGTGTGTCGGGATCAGATGGCTTTTGTCTTGATTCACTAGGAAGCCGTGGATTCCCAGGTAATGTATGGTCCTGTCGATATCCCTGTGAAGCTTGGTGAGACTCTGTGCCCGTAGGAGGAGGTCGTCGAGGTACGGGTATAAATGGATCCCTTCCTTGCGAAGGTTTGCCACTAGTGGTACCAGAACCTTGGTGAAGGTCCGTGACGCTGATGATAGGCCAAAGGGAAGGGCCTTGAGCTGGAAATGTGTGCCCAGGTAGCAGAATCTGAGCCACTGCCGATGGGGTTCCCAAATTGGGATGTGGAGGTAAGCATCCCTGAGATCCAGGGATGCTAGCCAGTCCTGTTTCCTGATGGTGCGACATATCGATGTTACCGTCTCCATCTTGAATCTTTGGGTCCGTACTGCCCTGTTCAGCCGTTTGAGGTCCAAGACCGCTCGCTAAGACCCCGACTTCTTGGCAACTAGGAAAAGGAGAGAGTAAAGGCCCCGCCCCTGCAGGTCTGGGGGAACTGGTTCTATTGCTCCAATGTCCCTGAGCCGCTGTAACTCCTGGAGCATGGCTAGGTGCTTTTGGCTGTTGCCTGATCTTGGAGAGATGATGAATGCTTGAGTTGGAGCCCTCTTGGTTGTTCTGTGTGAAAACCTTGGGCTTCTGCTTGTCCTGCCTAAAGTTTTGACCCCTACCTCCTCTACGAGAGAAGAAACGTCCAGGTTGGTCCTGTCTGTACTGATTATGGAACGTTCTACTTGATCCATAACCTGATCCATATCCCCCTCTGGGTCTGAAACTGGAGCCACGAAAAAGGTGTTTCTTAGACCCCATGTGTTGTAAGGTCTTTTGTTTGGACTTGTCATTAGCGTCTGCCAATACTTTTTCAAGACAGATCCCAAACAATTTATAGCCCCTGTAGGGGGCGGAGGTGAGGAGGTTTTTGGCTGTATTATCGCCATCCCACGATCTGAGCCAGAGCTTGCGTCTGGCTGAGATTGAGTTAGCAACTGACCTGGCTGACCATAACATTGCATCCATAGTGGCGTCGGCTAAGAAGGAGGAAGCCAAATTAATTCTTGAAGATAAAACCTGAGCTCTCCTATCCAAAATGCTCGGGTCCTGTGCTTCTTGTAGCCACGCCATTAGAGCTCTAGCCACGCAGGAGGAAATAACGTTTAATCTCACTGCTGAGGAAGAAGACTCTAATCCCCTTCGCAGGGCGTTCTCGACTGCCCTGTCTGTTGCATCTTTTGGGTAGCAGTCCCACTCCGTTGGAAAAACGGTCTGTTTAGCAAGAGAGACTGCGGCTGCGTCCACTTCAGGATTTTTAAATAGGGGCTCCTTACATCTGGACAGGGAATATAAAGAGGTCTGAGTCTTATTCATCTTCTGCCCTTTCTCAGGGTGTTTCCATTCCTGAAGGATGAGCCTCTCAAAAGCCTTGTCTAAAGGAAAACCTGGGTCTTTCCCATGGACAGATGGGATATACTCCCGGTCCTCCTCCTCTTGGGAATCAGAGGATACTTCCTTGGCTGGTTTCTCAAGTAATTTGAGGGTTTTTACAACCTGTGGCAAAAACTCCCCTTTACGCTGGGAGGGAAAATGCCTGTCCCTGTCCTGAGCCTCCTGTGAAGGGCCCTGAGAATCCAGGTCCTCCAAATCCTCCCACTCTAAGTCTGAGTCTGATGCCAACTCAGAGGTGGCTTGGACTCTAGGCCTTTTTGGTTGGGGCTCACTCCCACTCTCACCCTCAGAGGACTGAGGTGATTCCAGGAGCCTGGCAGTAGAGGCCTGTAGGTGGCGCTTGGTTGCCTTAACATTCCTTGTGCGGGGCTTTTCCCGCTCTCCCTTCTGAACGGGCCAATGACAGCCCATATCCCCCCGGTGTTGGAGGGGCCTTGCTCGCCCCAGAGCCCTGAGGTGAGGCCTTGTGGGGATTCTGCTGATCAGTCTCTGTGCCCTGGGAGGGGGTAACATGGGCCGGTCGCTTGGGGGCCCACTCTGTACCTGAACTAGGCGCTCCAGTGTGAGGAGGATCTTATCGAGCCTTGCCGACATGCCGGGAGCTTCTGCCCTCTCAGGTCCCTGAGAAGAGGCAGTCTGCTGAGCTTCCCGTTTCAGCTCCTTCCATGCCCCGCGTCTGAGTGCTGTGGCGCGGACGGGAACGAGGGGGGTTGTGAAGCCGACGCGGCTGGGCCCTACCCCCGCAGGCAGTGTAGGGGCCCAAAGCGGGGGGGGAGACTTACTGTGCTAGGACTCCACGGCAACTAAGCCGCTGGGGTAGGCCACAGCCTCTTCTCCCCAGAGTCCAACTGCTCCCCGGTTCCCGGGCGTTCTGCGCGGCAACCTGGTGGGCTGTCCGTTTTAGTTTCCCTTTTCTGGGAGGGAGACTCGATGCCCTAATGCCCCGCTTTCTTCTTATAATCTAGTCCAAGTCCTAACTGTGTAAATTTTGTGTCTTTTCAGAGCTGCTGAAAAATGCGCCTCCGACGGCCGAAGAAAAGACTGATTAAGATGGCGGGCAGCTCCACGCATGCACAGAAAGGCTTCTTCTTCTTCTGCCTCCTGACGGTCATCTGCAGAGCTACCCAGCGGATCACTGACAGGAGACAGAGAGAGAAAGGGAAGATTACAGACGGGTCGGTAGCTGGCGAGTGCGTCCACATCCAGGGGACGCACCACAGCCTCCTTGAGACTGAGTGACAGCCTCCCCTGCCGAAGGGACGCATTCACTACCCTCACCAGCACTTATAGCACAATAGTCATTTACAGATCTGTCTTCGAACACTTTACAATCTTTAATGCTTTTTCTTCCACAACACTTCTGTATGTCTGGATTCCTGTTTTACGGATGCTTACTTGAGACAAAATCAGGCTCTAGCTCCAATCTTGTAAAGACTACTGCCACGTGACTACACACCAAGTAAAATTAAGCATAGTCTATATATTTGTGCAGGACTGAGGTGACGGGGACTTCTTAAGGAGACTAAGGTAGATTATGGAAGGGCATCCTAACTACTGTACCATACTTCGTCAACTGTACTTCTGATTCTTCTTCCACATGCTCTGTCCCCCCATCCTCCCTGACAATCCTCAAATGCATCTCTCTTCCCCATATACAACCCTTATGGGTCTTCCTGCACATTCCCCAAGTGTGCCTTCTTGTTTCCCCAATTAATTTTCATGTACATTCTTACCATCATGTGCTGCTTGTCTCTATAAGCCCCAACGCTGTGCCCTGCTATATACCCTGGGATATAGTCTCCCTGTCTATGTCACCAGGTCTCTTCCCCCTGCCCCCAGCTCACAAGACTTGGTTAAACCCTTCCGTAAACCTATTCTTCTCATAGACCCATGCCATCTCAACAGTAGCTTGGGGCATACAGTACGTCACCTCTGCCAACTCTGATTGGGGGGGTTTGCCCCCCTGTAGCTCAGCAGGTCCGGAGTCTGGGGGTCATGCTGGACGCAGACCTGCGGCTGGAGCAGCAGGTGGAGGCAGTCGCTAAGGCTGCCTTCCGCCAGCTTTATCTGGTGCGTAGGCTGCGTCCGTATGTCTCTGGCCCGGACCTGGCCTCCCTCATCCATGCCTTCGTCACCTCGCGGCTCGACTACTGTAACGCGCTCTACGTGGGGCTTCCCTTGTTCTTGGCC
>QEPC01001041.1:7788797-7810149 GCA_003113815.1 Sphenodon punctatus | reverse complement strand
CAACAACTTGAAATCTGTTAGGGGAATGGAAGATGTGTTATGGTCCAAAATAAGTAAGGAAATTGCAGCAGGGAGGGTGGCGGGTCCATTCCCACCCCCCTTTTAACCTCTTGACTACACCCACACCTGTCTCTTATACACATCTAGATGTGTATAAGAGACAGAGACAAGAGAGAAGAGAGACCCCCACACTATCAGCAGGGTGTGTGTGGATTTGTGCCCACCTGCCCCGAGACAGAGCACTGGGGAGGGGGCAAGGGCACCCTTGCCCCTCTCCTGCGGCACTGGAGGCTCGGTAATGCGGCCCAATGGGGGGTGAGGAGGGGCACCCGGGGGGGTGGAGCTTTGATCGGCTATATAATACCTGAGCCACCAGGTGCCTCTTCCTCTCTCCCCATCCACGGGCATTGCGCGAAGAGGATTTTTGCTTACCAGTTCTTCGGATTAACTACAGGTGAGTCCTCCGTTGCCCAGGGGGAGGGAAGCCCCATTGGCAGAAATCCTCTGTGGGGGGACACCCCACCGGAAGCGGCTTGGGGGGCCAACCACTTGGAACCCTCAGCCGGGGGGGCTGGAGCAGCCCCACGAGGAATGGCTTGGGGCCTGGAGCAGTCTGCAGTCTCGCCCGGAGCGCTGCTGGGACTAGGGGAAGGCTGGGGAGATTAGGTGCTGCCAGCCAGAAGGGAGCGCCGCCGCCGGGTTACAGCGGCAGCACCCAATTTTTTCATCGGCACCCCCAGTGGGGGGAGGGGCACAGGACCATCTGAGCGCAAGTTGGCGCTCCAGGACCCATACTTCCTTGGGACCCCCCGGTGGGGTGTGTGTAGGCCTAGAGCGATTGTTGGCCCGAAGGGAGTGCTGCCGCCAGGTTACCGTGGTTTTTTTAATGTGCCTGCAATACAGCACAATAAAACTTGGGATAACATTAAAATGGGTCAGAAGCTAAAATAAAATAGTTAGCCCCTTTCTAATGGAATGAGAGTCATGGTGGGTGGGGTGGGGGAGATCTTTTGGATGTGGTTTTTTTTTTTTTTTTTTTAAAAGGAAACCTAACTCGATCCCAATCTGGTTTCAGTTTTCTAGGGATTGTGGTGGGGTGTTTCTTAACTTTATGCCATTTCCCCATTCAGTGCTTGTCTTTTAAGCTGCCAATAAGGATCATTAGAGTAAACCGGCTCCTAGTGGAGGGGGGGATTGTAAGAGTTTGCCCCTCCTTTGGGGGTTTGTTGAAGAGCAGCTCCTAAATTGTTAAAGCAAAGGGTGTTTTCCCCTACCACATACCATGAGGGCAGGGCAAGCGCGCCAGGACAGCTTTCTCTGTAGAACTGATTGAGTCTGCAACGGATGAACCCTCTTGTCACCTTTTCAGCCAGTTTCCCAGCACAGACTCTCTCTCTCTAGGTTCATCTGTGTTTGTAAACACAGAATTAACTCCAAACTGTGTCCCACCAATGTCCCACCCCCAGGTAGGGGGTGGCTGGCTACTGTGTTGTCCCCAAATTAATTTCCCCCATTACTGCAGTATGCAGCCTATTTCCCCTTGATCAAGGGCCTGGGCATTGGTCCTAATACTATTTTTGTTTGTGTTTCTTTGGAGTACAGGTCAACATGGCATGGGCAAAAGCGGGTTGTGGTGGCGGGGGTCCTCAAACTCGCCAGGCCACAAGAGCTTCAATCCTGAATGTTGGGAGGGGGCAAGCCAGGGCAGGGGCACCGACCACCACGGCTGTGGGGAGGGACCAGGAGCAGCTGGACAGTGCTCCTAGGTACTCCATGCAGGATGTGACCTGGATGATTGCCATTGCGCTAGAGACCATACACCCCCAGCGTGCTGGAGGGACATCTGGTGATCCTCCCCCTCGTAAGCGGGGGCGGAGAGATCAGGTCCCGGCTCCGAGTCGACAGGGGACCGAGCCGGACACCGGAGACGGGGCTGAAGAGATGCAGGCAGCCGCGACTGACACCTCAGGGACAAATGAGATACCTTTCGCACCGATCGACCAAGTACCAGTACTGCGGGCTCCGTGGGCCTGGGATGCCCCTCAGGAGTAGCCTCGGGGCCCAGTTCCTTAGCGGAGGCGCAGCCTACCCAACGGTACTGGGAGAGAGCAGTGGAGCTGGCATTAGATGCCAATGACACAACCCCAGTGTGGGATACAAACGGGATTTGCGCAGACGCTCACGCCACCTACGGGCGGCCGGGTTTTAACCCAAGCTTGCATGCCTATGGCGCCCCCATCTCTCTGTCTGGCAATCACCTGTCCTTCACAACCAAAGAAAAGATATGGAGGGATGAATTTATAGATATGTTTATGTTGCTGCACGGGGAGGAGCCGGGTGAGGAGGCCACGGAGTGCAACGAAGGGGTTAAGGGTAAGCGGAAAAGGCCCCAAGTACCCAGGACCTGGGGAAAATGGTCAGCCTGTTTTAATATTTACACGAGGGTGGTAGGATACCGTTTCGCAAGCAGGGCCTGGCAGCTCACACAATATGCTGCCATGATTCAAAAGGCCTACATGGACTTCGGTGGTACGGCCTGGCTCAAATACGATGAATGTTTCCAACCCACACATGCGTTGGGATATCATTGATTATAACCTGCACTCTCAAATGATGCCCCCCCCCATCGCCCCGTAGCAGGCATTAGAACAGGGAGCGGGGTGGTGCCGCCGGCCCCCACTAGGCTGGTGGTGGAGCTGATATGTTGGTGCACGTTGTAAATATGCCCATGCCTGTACGAACTGCGGAGGCGGGCACACCGCAGCCACCTGCTTCAAAGGTCGCACAGATTCCGGGGAACAGAGGTTTGCCAACGGAGGCACAAAACAGGAACGGCAAGGGGGGGGCACAGCCATCAAATGTGAGCCACAGCCCTGGCCCCTTCACCCATCAGGCTTGAGGTGCTGGGCCCCCTGCTACAGTGCTTCCCTAACAGGGTTGATGCTGATTATTTGTGGCAGGGATTTTTGGAGGGTTTTAGGATTCTTTATACGGGTCAGCCAGGTTGCCAACAACTTGAAATCTGTTAGGGGAATGGAAGATGTGTTATGGTCCAAAATAAGTAAGGAAATTGCAGCAGGGAGGGTGGCGGTCCCATTCCTGTCCCCCCCTCCCTTGAGGTGTTTCACACACACACACACACCCAGGTTTAGTCTCAAAAAAGTCAAAAGGGGATTACTGCTTGATCCATCATTTGTCGTACCCCAGGGGCAGTTCGGTCAGTGATGGCATTGATCCTGCGCTCTGCTCAGTGCAATACGTATCTTTTAACGCCGTGGTCCGCATCGTCAAAGCTTGCAGGCAGGGGGCGCTCCTGGGAAAGTGCAACATAAAATCGACTTTTCGCCTGCTGCCAGTGTCCCTGCGGGATTTCGATCTATTGGGTTTCTCCTTTAGGGGGGGGTCAGTTTTTCTTTGACAAGGCGATGCCCATGGAATGTCCGGTTTCATGCTCCGCCTTTGAGCGCTTCAGCACCATGCTCGAATGGGCAGTAAGGGACAGGGCAGGTCTATCTTCCATATCGCACTATCTGGATGATTACATATTTTCGGGGAGGGCTGGGTCACAGGAGTGTTCCCACCTTATGACCACTTTTGCCAAGATTGCATACGAGCTCGGGGTCCCATTGGCAGGAGAAAAGACTGAAGGTCCTGTGACACGACTCTCCTTTTAGGTATAACAATTGATACAGTGGCATGCTCCTTCAGTCTTCCCCCAGACAAGCTGACCTCTGTAGGAGCGCCTCCGGGGCATCGTGCAGGCAAAAAAGTTAACATTAAAGGCTATGCAAACATTACTGGGCCACTTGAACTTTGCCTGCAGGGTGGTGGCTCTGGGTAGGGCTTTCTGTGCACAGCTGGCACGCTCCACGTTGGGAGTCACGGCCGTATACGGATATCCAAAAGGCATTAGGGAGGACCTGCTGGTCTGCCTAACGTTCCTTGAGAGCTACAATGGGATTTCATTGTGGAGGGAGGTGCGGCTGCTCGAGGCTGACCTTCAGGTTGTACCTGATGCTGCTGGGGGGGTCAGGGTTTGGGGTTTTCTTCCAGGGTGGTTGGTGTGCTCAGCGGTGGCCGTCTCCATGGCCCGCATCAGAGACTTAACCTTTCCGGCGCTCTTCCCATTACTGGTGGCTTTGGAGCTTTGGGGGTGGCACTTCCGGGACACTCACGTATGTTTTAGGTCTGACAATCAGGAGGTGGTGCAGGTAATCAACCATCAGTCTAGTAGATCTAGCTGAGTCATGATCTTAGTTCGGTGGTTTGTCTTGAAGTGCCTTTCCCTTAATATGTATTTCTCTGCCAAACACGTTCCCAGTGTGCACAATGAGATTGCCGATTCCCTCTCTCGTTTTCAGATGGAGTGTTTCCGTTCTCTGGCGCCTGGTGCCAACGTCGACCCGGAGGTGATGCCAGCGGCCTTGTGGGAACTTGGGAGCACAGGCTAGACAAGGGCATTAGAGCGGCAGTGTTGTGCTCCATCTGGCGTTCCTACATTGCATCTTTCCAGGGTTTCCACAATTTTTTGTCCTCACATGGTTTGCAGGAACAGTGGCCCATACCCCCCGTCATGTCGAGTAGTTTGCGGCCCACTTAAGTTGCTGCGGTTTGGCAGCCCGCACCATAAAGTGCCACCTAACAGCGATCACCTTTTTCTGCAAGGCTCAGGGGGTGCCTGACCCATGCGCAGGATTCAGGCTCTGGAGGGCTATCAAAGGGTGGGCCAAGGAACGGGACCTTAACAGGGATGCCTGGCTGCCATTACCCGTTGATGCATTGGCACGCTTGATTGCCGCCATGCCGCGGATTTGTTCATCTCCTTACGAGGTGTGGCTTTTCAGGGCGGCTTTCTTCACGGCCCTTTTTGGCGCACTGAGAATCAGTGAGCTAGTGCCTTCCTCAAAGGGGGGATCGGTCAGGCATTGCCTTGGGAGTTCCGGGACATAGCCCGGGGGCTGAACTCAGTCGCCATCACGATTCGGCACACCAAAAGTGACCAGAAGGCCAGGGGCAGATCGTAACGCTGCACAGATCCCCGGTCGGGGCTGTGTGCCCTGTGGCAGCATTAGTGGCGTACTTGGACATTCGTCCGAGCATGCAGGGCCACTTCTTCGTTCATTCAGAAGGGTCGTTTCTGACAAAATTCCAATTTCGGGCTATTTTTAAGAGGAATCTGGCAATGCTTGGGCTTCGGCCATCCGACTATGGGGTACACTCCTTCCAAATTAGGGCCGCCTCCACGACTGCCACTGGCGGTCTGGTGGCCTCTCAGATCAAGGTGACAGGCAGATGGCGATCTGGCTCTTATCGCACTTACATATAGCCGTTCAGCCCTTCGCAGTAAATTCTGGCTGTTTGGTAACGCTATTCTGTTTGTCCCCCTCAGGCACAGGCCAGCTCCCCACTGTATGGATTTGCGGACACAGCATTGTGCATTGGGCCATAGGCCATGCAGCTGACTCGGACTTTGGTGCAGAGCTGGATTGTGGACTGCGGGCCCGCCTTTATTGGTTTGGGTGCAGCGGTATGCGATGGGAATACCTGATGCCTTCACTGTTCCACAGAGCCACACGTTTTGGCCCTTCAGACAGCCTGGTCATTCACCTGGGTGAAAATGACCTCGGATTGCACAGTGCGTGGGAGCTCACTGGCATGATGAAGTATGACATCTCCATATTGGTTGCTAAGTGGCCTCAGTCCTCTGTATGGTGTTCAGAACTCCTGGAGCAGCGGGGCTGGTGGTATGCCACGTTGCCAGGCAAAATTGAATGGGTCAAGTGGAAAGTCAACAGGGCGATGTGGGCAGTCGTGGCTCGTCTTGGCGGCAGGGTGGTGCACCATGATCGTATTGTGAGCCAGGATGCGGGCATGTTTTGGAGTGACGGCGTGCATGTCTGAGCGAGGGAACACTGTCTGGCTGGAGGATCTGAGGGCAGTGCTGTATGAACATTTCGGGATACCTGTGAGTGGGGAAACGGGTGGAGTGAAATTTTCATCCCTCTTTTCATGGCAGGTAGCGGGATAGGAACCATGCAGTGGTACGGCTCCCTAAGAGCTAAGGGGGGGTGGTGGGGTGGGGGTGCGCTTGCACCCTGCTGCCACATGGGGAGCGGAGGGGTCTTAAGGCTCAGAACAGCTGGTAGGGGGCTGCAACCCGCCCTGACACAAGGGGAGGGTCGGGTTAAGGGGCAAGGATTAGCTCAGCCCCCTGGCTTGCATATATGTCACGGTTCCTCCCCTCTACACCCACACAAGTTTATTGTTTGCTGTTGTGGCTTCTGTTCTGCAAATCACTGAATTAGAACTTGGATTCAATTCTTAGCTTTCCTACATTTCCTTATGTGAACATGATAAGTCACTTAACCTCCAAGCCTCTATTCTTCACCTGTGTAAAGTGGATAGAGGTTACTTACCAGTAACTCTGTTCTTCGAGAGAGCTCCGCGTATTCTCACTCTTGGGATTCACTTCCTGCTTCCCGGGTACCGGAAAACCTCGTCAGCGGTATCCAGGCAGAATATGCCTGGAAAAGACTAGAACATGGTGAGGGCTCCGCCCCTCCATTCCCTTCCTATCCTGAGAAAAGTGCGGGCCCGCATCACGAGGGATGGTCTAGTACAAATAGGGGGAGGAGCAGTCACTGCCTCAGTTCCTTTCAATCCCGGTCCGGAAGACCCCAGCAACGTTCATCTGAGACTGAGGGGAAGGAGGGCGGGATGTGAGAATACGCGGAGCTCTCTCAAAGAACAGTTACTGGTAAGTAACATCTATTTCTTCAAGGATCTTCACGAGTCTCACTCTTGGGAGAGTAATAAGCAGTTGCAACACCTACCTCTAGGAGGAGGGAGTCAAGAAAGTGAATCAAACAGCGAATTCAGAACCGCCTTTCCCACCTGGGAGTCTGACCTGGCCGCAAGGTCCAATGAGTAATGCTTCGTAAAAGTGTGCACTGAAGTCCACGTGACAGCTCAACATATGTCTGGGATCGGGATCCCAAGGAAATTAGCAATAGATGAAGTGGTAGCTTGGGTAGAGTGCACTCTTAGGTCTAGGGGTGGAGCTTTGTTTGCTAAAGTGTAACATTTCCGTATACATAGGGTAATCCATTTGGAAAGCCGCTGCGAGGTGATCTTAACCCCAATCTTTTTACCTCCATAAGATATAAACAGTGAGTTGCATGCCCTAATGCCTCTGGTTTGGTCAATGTAAAAGGCTAGCGCTCTCGACGTCCAAAGCGTGAAGAGTTCATTCTGCATGCGATGCATGAGGCTTTGGAAAGAATACTGGCAATGAAATTGTCTGGTTAAGGTGAAAAGGCGGAACTACCTTCGGAACAAAGGCAGAATCAGTTCTCAGATCGACCTTATCTCTATGAAACATGGTATAAGGGGGAGAGGCTCTAAGGGCAGTCAATTCACTCACTCTATGTGCAGAGGTGATTGCTACTCGGAAGGCAGTCTTGATGGATAGATTCTCCATGGAACATGAGATCATAGGCTCAAAAGGAGGGCCCATCAGTTTTGATAAAACTAGATTCAAGTCCCACTGGGGAGATGTGCGATCTTGGTGGGAACTTGTTCACCAATCCTTTCCAAAAAGATCTCATCAATAAGTGCGAAAACAATGTTTCCTGCCCTTCTGGTTGTAGGTGTGACAACAGTGCCGCCAACTGTACTTTTAAGGAGGGAATAGAAAGGGAAAATTTCTGCAAGGCTAGAAGGTACATAAATACGTGGTTCA
Source organism: Sphenodon punctatus (assembly GCA_003113815.1). Taxonomy (NCBI): domain Eukaryota; kingdom Metazoa; phylum Chordata; class Lepidosauria; order Sphenodontia; family Sphenodontidae; genus Sphenodon; species Sphenodon punctatus. The sequence continues at coordinate 7,802,408 of QEPC01001041.1, read as the reverse complement.
TGTTTAGTGTGTGTAGGGAGATAGAATGCAACGTGCACCACTTGGAGAAGCATACCAACTTAGCCTCGTAACACTTGCGAGTAGAAAGACGCTGAGAGTTCAACATAATCGCCGAAACCTCAGGAGGCACATTCCCTATGAGGGAAGGATCAACCATGCGGAGAGATGGAGCATCTGCAAATCGTGGTGCAGGATTGTCCTACCGAAGCCGCGACAGAAGGTCAGAAGTAAGCGGAAGGGTCTTGACACACAATGCCATTGTTTGTAGGGTTTGGTGGGGCCAAAAGGGTGCAATCAGGATTAGATGAGCTCTGTCCATTCTGGCTTTACATAGAACCTTGTGTAGAAGAGGGACTGGAGGAAAAGCATAAAGGAAGGCGTACCAGGAGATCGCAAAGGCATCTGATATTGATCCCGGGGCCAGTCCTGCGCGACTGCAGAATTCGGGCAGTTTCGCGTTCTCTTGAGACTGGTGTCCCCCACTCTTGGAAGATGTCTTGTAAGACCATCTTGTTCATTGACCATTCGTGTTGGTCTGACATCATGTAGCTGAGCAGATCCGCCACTGAGTTATCGTGACCTGCCAGGTGAATCACTAGAATGCATATTCCGTGCTCGGTACACCAATTCCAGATGGCCTTTGCCTCCATGGATATGTGTGTGGACCTTGTTTGTTCACATACCACATCGCTGTGGTGTTGTCTGTTACAATTAGCAAATTCTTTCCTTGTGAACAAGATGATCTCTGTCCCTCCACAACAGATTTTTGTGAACTCTCTGCGGTATTGTCAATTTCATATTGAGTGGTTGGAGGGTTGGGCCAATCCTGCGCCAACCATTGTTGAAGAGGCCTGACGTGAGAACGTGCGTATGGTTTCACCGTCGTAGTGGATGCCAGCAATCCTTGTAGATGAAGGAAGTAGCCTACAGATCTGGTCAGTCAAGATCGAAAACCATCCAGAGCACGCTCTATGGTGAGGAATCTGTCTGTCAGTAAGTATGCCTTTGCATGGCAGGTGTCTAGTATCGCCCCTATGAAGGGTAGGTGTTGGGAGGGGCGTAGATGTGATCTGGATAGATTGATGAGAAAACCTAGGTCCTTGAACAATGACATTGTCAATTGCAGATGTCTCTGAAGCTCATGCTGCGATGTGGCTGCAATCAGCCAGTATAGATACGGGAATAGTCTGATTTTTAGTCATCGGAGATGAGCGGCCACCACTGCAACGCATTTGGTGAAGACACGTGGAGCCGCAGACAGTTCGAATGGGAGGACCTTGTATTGGAACTGTAGGTTTCCTGCAACAAAATGTAAGTATTTGCGATGAGACGGGCGGATGGAAATATGCATCCTGAAGATTAAGGGAAGCTAGCCAATCGCCTTGTTGAAGACCCATAAAAATAATGGGAGTGGAGGGGAAGTCATTCTAAACTTAAATCTGTGGACAAACTTATTAAGTTGTCTGAGGTCTAGGATGGGGCAAAAGCCCTTGTCCTTTTTGGGAACGACAAAAAATCTAGAGTAAAAACTGGTATTAAGCTCAGACTTGGGAACCAGTTCAATGGCCCCTTTTTGAAGGAGTTTCTGTACCTCAACTAGTATTTGAGTTGAGACAGGGGGCCCCCCGGGGGGACGAGGGAGGGAGGGAGCAGAACTGGATGGCATAGCCTAATTGGATAATCTCCCTGACCCAGCGGTCAGTGGAGATGGCTTCCCATTGGTGTAGAAAGTGCAACAGGCGGTCATGGAATGACGGGTTGCCCTCATAAGTTCCCTTGATCAAGATTTCGTTAAAAACGAGATTTCGCCTGCTGTCCCAAGGACGAGTTGAAGGAGGGTTTGCCACAACCTCTCTGTCGATGAAAGGCCTTGCGCTGCTGGGGCCCTTGTGATTGGTGGTACTGAAAAGGGGTCTGTTGTTGAAACCGCTTTCCAGCGTTGTAGTTATACGAGGGGGTAGGTGGATCTCTGCCTAGGTGAGAAGGCATAAGAATTTTGGGAAGGATAGGATTTTTTATGGATGGTGCATATAATCCCTGTAGACCTGGCCGTCTGATTAATTTCTTTAATCTTTTTTAGGGTGTCATCTGTAGATGTGGCGAAGAGCCCTTCGCAGTCAAAAGGTAAGTCCTCTATTCTGGTTTTATTTTCTTGTGTCAGGGCAGTGGAGCGAAGCCATGCATGCCTGCGGAGCGCGATGGCGGACACCATGCCATGTGCATTGGCATCAGCTATATGCATGTTCTCAGTCAGCTGAAATTGAGCCATCTGCATGCCCTCTTTTCGGAGGGCAGTTATTTGGTTCGGGTCTGTGGTGCTGCTAAGTTATGACCATAGCCAGTATTAGTAGTCACACATTGCCGAGGCATAATTCGTTATCCTGAACGATAATGAGTCGGAGGAAAACATTTTCCTTCCCAATACGTCTAATCTCCTTCCCTCCCTACCTGATGGGGATGTCTGCACCCTCCCACCCCGCTCAGGATTTTACCGACGCTGCAGCAGCCGCCCCGGGCTGCATTGCAGGAGGGGCGGGGTATAAATTTATTAAATAAATTAAATAAATAAATAATCACGAGAGAATTGGGAGGTGGATGCTTGTGGAATATCTGCGCCACTTCTTTGGGGACAACGTATAGCAAGTCCCCATACTTATTAGAGGGTGTCACTGATGCGGGCTTGCTCCAAATGGCTGAGGCAGGTTCCATCAGCTGTTCTAACATGGGCAGCATTATGTGGCCTGACTCACCCGCTCCTAGGATCCCAAATATTGGTCCAGTTTGGGATTTTTTTTACTACCCTGGTGAGGAGTTTAGGGAGGGAGGATGCCATTCTCTGTAGCATCGTTTGAAAGGCCTTGGAATCCTCGGTTGCCAAGGAGAGATTTGAGTCCAATATGGTATCAGGAGGAGGGGGGGTATTGTTTCATCTTCCTCCAAAGACAGTGAAGAGGAGGAAGATGACCGAGATGCGGATCTCCCTGGAGAGGCTACTGTAGCCAGAGCAGGTACCAATGGTACCGCTTGGTCCCTTGGGTTCCGTAGCAGTGAGCTTAATAATTCTGTGGCCCCAGAGGTTGCTAACCTTTCCTCCCGGGTGTATTCTCGCAGTTGAGTAGCCACAGCCTCTGGTGGTGCCGACGTACAGCCTCTGGTATCACCCATTCCGGTGTTTTGGTGGGTCAGTACCGAGCCAGTATCTGAGGGTGGTGGGTGGGAGATAGTCACTGTCGGTGCTGTCCTTGGTGGGAGTGGAGGCACATAGGAATGCCCCGGACCTGAGCGTGCCAGTAAGTAGAAATCTGCCCGTGCCGGGTAGGGTGACGTGCTCCGGGATCGGCAGCGGTAGCCTTGAACCAGAGGCATATCAAGATTGAGAAGGGCCCAGGCTCAAGCTTCAGTTATGGGCCCCTCATGTGAGCGCGTGCAAAGCATGCATGCACTCTGAAAACCCAAAGTGGGTGGAGCTTAAGGGATGGGGCAGGGCCTGCTGACAGCTTCTAAATATACAAAATCCAGCAGCTAGGAGTTATAATTGTGGCCATAGACAAGCATGGCCTCCCAATGCTTCTCACCTCCCCAGCTGAGCGTCTACCACCACTCCCCAGGAGTGGTTCCACTGCAGGGGTAGCTGGGTGGGCAGTGAGGCAGGCACAGAGAGACTGACTGCGTCCACTGCCTTACTGGAGAGGGGAGTGAGCTTAGCCAGTCTGGCCTCCAGGGCCTGTTGCTTCTTGCTGCCGGTGCCGCCTGTGCCTTGTGCACACATGCGGTGCGACCAGTCCAGAGGTGCTGCTATCAAACATACCAGACACCCAAAATGCAGCTAGCTTATTAAGTGAATTATGCCATGAAAAGAGACATATTATATATATAACCAGTTCAGTTGTGCCCTATAATCAGTTCATGCTGCCCCCACCCAATAACCAGTTCATTTGTGCCCCTGCCCCCATAAAATCAATTCACACTGATTCACCAGTTCAGTTGTGCCCCCATAATCAGTTCATGCTGCCCCCACCCATAACCATTTAATTTGCGCCCCCAGGGCAGCGTGAATTGATTATATAGGGGGCATAAATGAACTGGTTATGGGGTGCAGGTTTAAAGACAGTATTCCTGTTAGCAATAACTTCATTAAGAAAAGTCTGTGAAATAGCAGCCATAATAATCTCAGAACCATATTTGCAGATTTATTTTTCAAGATAGAATAGATATTAATATAATAATAGCTTTATTATGTGTAGCCACATGGCCATTACATATTACAATCAATCACGATCAATCAAATCGCCATCAAGGGGCCAACAAAAGGAATAGAATACATAGTAAATACAAAATCTCTAACATATCACATATCTACGAACTCCCCCCCCCAATGACATCTTATACCTCCAGAACAACCAAATTACAATTTGGACCGAATGGCATCACATCTAGTGGCAAAAATAGCCACCCGCTTGGTCCTTTCAAGGACCTGGTCCCCCAACAAAAAAATTAGTTGCCTAGTTTCGGACCAATCTGTTCCCATACCTATATCATCCCACAGCCTCACACGCAATTGGGCGTACAGGGGGCACTTCAACAAATAGTGGTTGAGGTTCTCCACCTCCTTCCCACAAGGGCAAATCCGCTCCTCATATGGAATCCCCAGGAATCTCCCTAGGAGAACTGCTGTTTTGACTGTTTGGAACCTGAGTGTGCCAAATCTGAACTTCAGGTCCGGTTTCATCCAAGAATACAAATAGGGAGCTCCAGACTGGGGGGGCAGAATATGTTGATAGAATGGTGCTGACTGAGAATTGGATGCCAGAGCCCTAAGGCACTGCCTATCCATATCCTTTATTCGCATCTTCAGAGTCTCTCTAACCTGTCTACTGGTCGCATACTGAAAGTGGGGTTCAGAGAATCCCAGCCGTGACAACCGACTGGTCACCTCAAGATACCATGGGTCCCCCCCCACTTTTTCTGTGACCTTCTCCACCCATGTACGCTCCAACAGAGAGCCCTCGGGCGCATCGCGTAATTTAGCCCAGAAGGACAGGAGTCTGATGTCAATCAAAGCTGCCAAGGAAGGGCACCCTAGCTCAGTCAAAACCATGGCCGAGCTTATAGCTTGCGGGCATCTTAGGATCTTCCTCCAACACTGAGTAATTACAGGTTGGAGTTGCCGTGTTGCTTCCACCTCGGTACCCCATACGTGAGATCCATATAGCAGTCGTGACAGGACCTTAGCCTCCAAAATTCGGCGCAACACCAAAGCAGACGGTTGGCCATGGGCATAGGAAAAACGTGTGATAGCCCCTATCTCTGGGCTTACCACTTCCTTGGCCATCCGCACCTGCAATTTCCATGAGCAGGAATCTGCCAGCCTGACGCCCAGATATCGAAAACCTCGCACCTGTTCTATCCGATGTCCTCGTATGGACCAACTATATTTCCTATATCGACCACCTACCACCATAATTTTAGTTTTATCATAATTTATTTTCAGATGTTTTAAACGACATCTATTCTGGAACTCAAGTAAAGCTCTACCAAGCCCCACCCGAGAAAGGGCGACCAGGGCAGTGTCGTCTGCGTACATCAGTAGGAAGACTTTCCGTCCCCCAATGGACGGCGGGTGGTACCTCGCAACCTCCTTATGCTCGGTGATCAATGAATTTACATAAATGTTAAAGAGCAAAGGGGCCAGCAGGCACCCCTGCCTGACCCCCCTAAAGGTTTGGATAGAATCTGTAAATCTTCCCCCCGGGGGCATCCTAACTCGGAGACAGGTCTCTGTATATAACATTCTTATTAAGGCGATCAGACGCGGGTCAGCCTTTAAACCGTCCAGCACTGTCCACAGTTCAGACCTGCAGACAGTGTCGAACGCTGCTGATAAATCTACGAAGGCTATGAATATTTTCTGTTTTCGCCTCCTATATTTAGACATTAGATGATGTAGTACAAAGATCTGTTCTCCGGTTGAACGATTTGCCCTGAATCCCGCCTGCTCCTCTGCCACTATGTTGCGCAGATCGCACCATTCCCGTAGGCGGTGCAAAAGGAGGGCAGCATAGACCTTAGCTGTTACACAGAGCAAGGTAATAGGCCTGTAGTTATTGGGGTTAGATTTGTTTCCTTTCTTGAAAATGGGGACCACCGTCCCCATTTTCCACATCTCCGGGATAGTAATAGTGCTGTTGACTAGAGTAAACAGGTTTGCCAGGGCGCCCAAGCCCCAGTCCGGGAGGGCCTTCAAAAATTCGCCGGGTACAAAATCCGGTCCAACCGCTTTCCCCCTTTTAAGAGCATTTACTACTGAGAAAACCTCCTGTGGGAGAATAGGATCCCACTGGGGCAGATCTTTATCTCGAGGCGGGGTCTCATCCTTCTCTTGATCAACTAATGCAAATAAAGCTGAAAAATGAGAAGTCCAGGCTAAAGGAGGCATAACTGCCTCTCTTGTCAATCCACTGTGGGCTTTAGACCTATTAACCAATTCCCAGAACTGTTTCCCATCTTTCCTTTCCACAGCTTCCTGAAGCGCTACCCATCGTGAATGAAAATAATTCCCTTTCTTAGTTCTCAAAATTGCCTTGTAGTAAATTCTCAGCTCTCAATAGATATTGCTTTACATCTTAAATTCCTACCTAAGATAGTATAAGTAAGACAGTTGTGAGAATGTGGCCCTTTTTACATGGGCCTCTCCCACCCATGAATATGCAGATTTCTGTGTGTTCATGGGTGGGGGAGTCCCGTGTGAACAATGTGGTGCACGCACCCATGATGTGTGGGGGTGCATGCACGCCTGCCTAACACGCATCCCCACTCACCCACCCCCACTCGTCCCCACGCACGGAGCAACTAGGGGAAACGGTGGTTACTCCGTGGGTGTGGATGAGTGGGGGGTGAGTGGGGATGCATGTGCAGCCGTGTGCATGCCCTGTCCATGCACTGGCGTGCCCACGGACCTCCCCCACCCGGCGGAGCCATGTAAAAATAGCATGTGAGGAGTCACTCGAAGAACAGACGGTTGCTACCTTGTAAACAAGGTTCTTTGAGACGGCTCCTAACATTCTCACAACACCCACCCTTCCAGCCCCACATGGAATTGTTTTCTTATATTTCTAGAAAGGGTTGGAAGGAACTGTCATTCTGAGGGGGAAGAGTGCTTTTTATACTAGAGCAGCTCGAGACCATCATGTGCTCTATTATTTGAATAGGGTGAGCGTGCACAACTCACTTGTGAGAATGTTCGGAACCATCTCGAAGAACCTTCTTTACAAGGTAGCAACCTTCTGATCAGCAGCTGTTGCAGCTACTAGGAGGCCGAGGCAGGTGAGGGATAGGGACTGGAGCCAGGCAGCCAGGCAGCAGAAGAACTTAGGCTGCATTCTCACCTGGCGGTGTCAGCATCAGGAGGGGCGAGGGCGACGCAGCACGGATGAGCCCGCCGGGAAAAGAGCCAGTGCAGATCTGCTGGGCTCTTTTCCTGGCCCTTCCGTCCTCCAGCCTCCCTTACCCCTCCCGCCACCGCTGCTGCAGGTAAGGGTGCCGGTCCTGCCTTCAGTCCTCCCCAGGGCAGGGCCCGGTTGCAAATGCACCCCCGCCCTCCCCCCGGTAGCTACGCCACTGCCTTGAACGTAGGTATAATCATAACGTCTGTCTCTAGGATCCCTGTAGGGTGACCAGCATGAGCATGGCAAGCGGAATCTGCGTTCCTGGTGGTACCTCAGCGAGGTTCTGCATTCACCCTGGTACCGGGGAGATCTTGAGCGGTAGTGTCTGTGTGATTGGTAGCGCGTGTCCCTGGGTGCTGAGATAGGTAGCATGAGCAGTAAAGGAGGAACGGCCTCTGTGGGCGGTACCGCCGGTTGCGGGAGTTGCAGTTGTGGTACAACACTCATCCATCCTGATGGGGTTAATTCTCCTTGCGTGTGCTGTAGTTGGGGAGCCGCTGCATCCCCTATGTCAGTCCATTCCAGCGTGTCCCGTGTACTGCTCTTCTTTCTTTTCTTCTTCTTTTCCCCTTCCGCCCGTCTGGTACTCTGTTCCGTGGAGCGGGCGGTGCTGTGAGCGCGGGGAACCTCGGTACCGCTCTCTGTAGGTCGGGCGATACTGGGGGCATGGGAGCCTTCCTTAGGCGGAGAAGGTACTGTGGGTCTCGGTTCCAGTAGCGATCCGTTAGGGCCAGGTCGATGCCGTAGAGTGCCGGGTGGGGAGCCTAAGAGGCCCCTCTTCTCCACCCTCTAGTGCCCTTTCAGTTAGTATATCCTGATGGCCAAGCGCCCTGGCATGTTTAGTCCTGTTCGATAGCACTGAACAAGCTCTGCAGGTCTGAGTATTATGGGCTTCGCCCAGACAGGCTAGACAGCGAGTGTGTTGGTCGCTGATCGATAGTGTCACAGGGCAGGAGCTACACCTTTTAAAGCCCAGTTGTTTGGGCATTCCCAGTCACCCCGAAGGGTGGATCGTGCCCGGGGGAATAGACCCCACAAGCTAGGGCAGCACTTGAGCAATAACTCACAAGAAACTTCTCTCTTTTTTCTTTTCAGGTTTACCACTGACCAACGCTGATTAGTGATTAGCGCTGCGAGGTCTTCCAACGCCACACAGTTGGAAGGAACTGAGGCGGTGAGGGCTCCTCCACCTATTTATACTAGCCCATCCCTCGTGATGTGGGCCCGCGCTTGGAGGGGGATGGAGGAGCGGAGCCCTCACCATGTTCTAGTCTTTTCCAGGCATATTCTGCCTAGATACTGCTGACAAGAGGTTTTTCAGTACCTGTGAAGCAGGAAGTGAATCTCAAGAGTGAGAATTGCGGAGATCCTCGAAGAAAAACATTATTATTATTATTATAAGCTTTTATATAGCGCCAGCGATGTACCTGGCGCTTTACAGAGATATCTCTTTTGCTTTTGTCTTGTCTATTAATACTAATTTCTATGGGGCAAAGAGGTTTACTAGGTATCTGTAGATTACCTAGCACAATGAGGCCTAAATCTTATCTAAGCCATCTATGTTCTCTAATGTTATTGAAATGAATATGCCATCCTTCCCAGAGGGTAATGACCTATGATATGCAAAAGGAAGCAAAACACATAGCTAGATAACTGATCATGTCTTGATGCAAAACTCAATTATAAAGCTATGCAGATGATCCCCATCATATAAGTGAATATTTATGACCTCCCTCTGTGTGAGAGTGAGAGACAGAGTGAGACAGTACAGGCATGCACAAGAGGGGGTTGTAAAGTTCTTAATTTTTAAACTGTGATGCAGCTTGAGGGCATGTGGATGGGTTGGTGGGTGTTGGGTTAGTTTTGATAAGGTGTTTTACTTTTGTAAGCTGCCCCGAGTCTTTGTAGAAAAGGGCAGCACAGAAATAAAAATAATAATATTTCAGGCAGGATTTGAATGAGAAACATATTCTAAGTTCACAGACCAGAAAGAGCAAGGCTACATGAAAGTATAATTAAGATATTTTAAATGAAGGTTGTTAAATGTGATGAGTGGGTGGGGCAAATTGATAGACCAGAGAGGCAACAACATTTGGCAGGGGCAAGGCTGAGTGAGGGGGTGGATCTTGTTCACAGAATCTCTTATTCGGGGGTGGGCAACTATCCCTACCATCTCCCCGTTAGCATGAACAAGGTATTTAAAGTGAAGTAGGGATGGTTAGCCGGGGGGGGGGGGGGGGGGGAGATCGGAGGCTAAGTGCTTACCTGGGACATCAAACAAAAGTTGTACTCACCAAANGGGGGGGGGGGGGGGGGGGCTAAACACTGAAACAGCTTAACCCAAGGGCAAAAACAGAACACATGAACAGAGTTAGATTTTGAAACTTAACACCTGCTTGTTCACATCTTCACTTACCACATAGTTAGCCACACTGTAGGATCATACTTCACATTTGCATGTATGTTTACTATGCAGGTAGATAACCCTGGGGCATTATCTATTCAAAGGAGGAGTGAGAAGATCGGAGGCTAAGTGCTTACCTGGGACATCAAACAAAAGTTGTACTCACCAAAAACGAGGGTAGAATATTTTGATTACAGCAAGGACCAGGACACATTAAAGGGGAAGAGGAAGAAGGTGAGCAAAAGTTCATGACTCTAGAGAGGAAACGGGGGCAAAAAAGAGGCTAGAAGTGGCAAATTAGAGGAAAAGCTTGACTATTCACCTCCTTTCATCAGTCCTCTGAAGTGTGGAAGGAAGCAAGAACAAAAGAGCAGCAGCTACAGAAGTCATGCCATATGAACTAGTCAGTCAGTCTTTTGAATGGAACAGACAAAAGAATGAGGAGTTGGATTGACACCTAGGAAAAGATGCTTTCAGGAAGTATTAAGGCTTTTTAATATTGGGGAAGAAGCATCTCTCTCACTTTTTGGATAGAAGGACAGGCATCTTTATATTTGGGGGAAAAGTATATGAATTTTGTTCTCAACTTTAGCAATGGTGATTACCCATTGACTGCCCAACCCAGTAGTATTTGCCAATACAGCTAAACTACACTACCTTGATGTTCAGTGACCAGCAGTCAAGCAGTTTGCGTTGATATTTTAATATCTCCATTAGGCCTCTGAGCTGAACACTATATAGTCTGCACAAATAGGCATTAATTTCTATTTGTTTCACATTCTGCAAGATCTCTTTGCAACCCCACCAGGGTAAGATTTCTTTTTTTTTTTTTTTTTTAAAAGATCGAGTTATAATTTTGTTCCAAAACTACACAGCAGATTTAAAATAGGCAATTGTAGTTACCGAATTGCCTTACACATGATGTTCTGGCTATTAGGTGGAATCGGATGAGAACCTTTTACTACTGAAACCACCGTGGGTAAATACAATATTAGGCAGATGAATCCCTGCTTCATGATCTTATCTTTTGTGCGTAATGTAATAGGACAAAGAAGCTTTTGAGAAATTTGCAACACATTGTTGTAGCAGGGCAACTATTTTCACTTCCAGATAACTAATAATCTCAGGGCTTTTAGTAAAATATTTTAAATTGCATTTTTGTCTACCTTTGAAGCATCATTTTATGAAAGCTCAGACTGGCTTATCTTCTTAACAAGATAACCACTGTAATATTCCCGATTATTCTTACATAGCATCGGCAGCATGCCTGTCACTGAACAGTTGTGATTAGAGACCGGTCCCTGCCCTGAAAGGTTTACAATCTAGAATGGATAAAGGAGAGAAGCAGACAGGGATACGTTCATGAAACCGAGAAGCTGCAGCAGGTGCATATGCTTAGCTTACTTACAATGGAGGAGGGGAATCCCAAATGACAACAGTATAAGGAAACATGAACAAGCAATCCATGGGGATAAAGAGATAGGGAAAACCTGAAGGACGGGTAGGTTTCTAAGGAAGGATTTTAAAGTTGGGAAGAGGTGCTGTGTATGTGTGGTTCAGAAAGGGACTTTGAAGTGTAAAGGCAAAGCCTGTTTAGGGAGCCAGAGGCTATTTGGCAGGATAGGGTGGTGACAGAAGAAAAGCAAAGATCCTGAGTGGAAACAGAGCAGTACATGAGGATAGAAAGATAGGGAGAAAAAGTCATGAAGAGCTTTGAAAATGAGGACAAGGAGTGTCTGCTAGATAAAGAGGGATAAAAGGAACTAGTGGCGAGAGGAAGGATTGACCATGATCAGAGGTGGGCCGTGGCTCAGGTGGTAGAGTGCATACTTTGCATGTATAAATGTTTCAAGTTTAATCCCCAGCATCTCTGATTCAGGATCTCCGTTAGCATGCCAAGGTGAGGCCTCTGCTGGGGATCCTGGAGGGTCTCAGGTAGCATGCCTGGGTGAGGCCTCTGCCGGGGGCCCTGGAGGGTCTCAGGTAGCACGCCTGGGTGAGGCCTCTGCTGGGGATCCTGGAGGGTCTCAGGTAGCATGCCTGGGTGAGGCCTCTGCTGGAGACCATAGAGAGCTGGATTTGAAACCCTGCTATGACAATACTGGGCTAAGATGGACCATTAGTCTGACTCAGTTAGGAAGGGCTGAATTTTAGTGATGTTATGCAAGGAGAAAGGATAGGCCTTAGCAACAGACTAATATGAAGTGTAAAGGAGGAGTCAATGATGAAACCCAGACTACTTGCCTGGGGAATGGGCTAGATAGTGACATTGACAGCAGAATGAGAGAGAAAAGAGGGAGATGAAGAGTTCAGTCTTGGATATTTTAAGCATGAGTTTCCAGTAAGACATTCAAATAGCGTTGTGAGAGAAGCAGTTAGTGATCAGCATACAGTTGGTAATGCAATAACGTTATTTATATAGTGCCCCCCTGCCTTGCATGGCACTCAGACTGCTTTACAGAATTTAAAACAATATAAAAGTATAACACAAGACAATTTACAACAGTAATAAAATACTTTAAGATAGGAGAAGGAAAAAGGGAAGTCATGAGATTTGATGAGTTTACCCAGGGAGAGTGCATAAATAAAATAGGCCCAGGGGAACTCTGACACAGGGGGGAGTAGGAAGGACCAGCAAGACTAATATTGAGAAATTGGTTAGAGATAGGAAGAGAATCTGTTGAGAAATAATCCCCAGAAACTGAGGGAGTGAAGAAGGTCAAAGAGCAGCTGATCGTGTCAAAGGCAGCAGAGAGGATAAGCAGGACAAGGATGGAAAAAAGGCCCTTAGACTTGACTATAAGGAGGTTGCTAGTGATTTTGGTGAGAGCTGTCTCAATAGTGTGGTGAAGCCAGATTGAGGGATAACTGGAAGAGAGGAAGTCAAGACAGCAGGTGTAAACAACTCATTCAAGTAACTTGGAAGCAAAGGGGAGGTGTGAGACAGAGGGATAGTTGGCAGGGTCAAGAGTGCATATTTAAAAAAAGAAAAGAAAGGTAGGGGAGACAGCAGTGTGCTTGAAGGCAGAAGGGGCCAGTAGAGAAGAAGAGGTTGAGGATATGCAACAGAGAGAGGGCAACAATGGGGGAGACTGCAGCTAGAAGATTATTAATTATTATTCTTATTATTATAAACATTTATATAGCACCAGCCATGTACCTGGTGCTGTACAGAACATAGACATAGACGTGGTCCCTGCCTGTGGCTTACAATCTAAAAGACAAGGAGGTGGGAGACAGGGAGAGGGGACAGTGGGAAAGACAGGGGAGAAGACAAACAAACATTCAGGAGGATGCGAAGTCTCAGGTGCGTGTGCGTGGCTTGGTTACAATCAGGTTGGTTGCAGCAGTCTGCAGAGGAGGGCAGACAGTAAGTATATGGGGAACGACTAGCAGGCAATGGGAAAGGCGGCGAGGAAAAAGTGGGTCTTCAGGAGGGATTTGAAGGAGTGGAGGGAGGGGGAAAGGCGGATGTGGGTAGGGAGGGAGTTCCAGGCATGGGGGGCAGCGAGGGAGAAGGGTTGAAGGCAGTTAGGTGAGCAGGAGAAACGAGGGGACAGAGGAAGAGCGGAGAGCGCGTGCAGGAGTGTGTAGGGAGATTAGGTCCGAGAGGTAAGGGGGAGCTTGGATGTGAAGTGTTTTGTACATGAATACCAGGAGTTTAAACAGGATACATTCAGGAAGGGGGAGCCAGTGAAGAGAGAAGAGGAGAGGCTGCACATGGTCGAAGCGACAGGCAGAGTGAATGACCTTGGCAGCAGA
>QEPC01001041.1:7738633-7788552 GCA_003113815.1 Sphenodon punctatus | reverse complement strand
AGAAGAGGAAGAGAAGGGAGGAAAAACGGATAAGGTCAAGGGGGCAGGTGGGAGTGAGGTCAAGATTATTCTGTTTATCTTGTGTCCAAAGGAGGACGACACAAGAGTCTGTGAAGAGAGGGAAGAGGGGGAGGAAAGGGAGGTTTGAAAAGGGAAGAAGTGAAGTGAAGAAGAAGGTGGGAATCGCAAGACTTCATCAGGATGGAGTACAAAGTTCTCTCTAAAAACAATTGATTAGATCTAAGTGTTACTTAGAATAAGTGTAACTAGGAGCAACCTACCGCTAAATCAAGAGTGCCAACATATACAATCATAGGATCTTTCAAATAGGATTTTGCAAGGCGCCGGACACCATCTGGCCAAGTAGCGCTGGTGGGAAGAAGCGACAGACATTCTTAAACTCAGAAAACAAGTATAAATTCCTTTTATCCTTACCCTGCCCCCTCTTACAACTTTTCTCCCCATCAACAAGGCTCCTGTTCCTTTAGTAAACATTAGCAATTTGTGCTTAACTTAGCATTTAGGTTATTCAGACCCTTGTTTGGTTAAACAAGAGACATCATATTATAATTCTTCTTTTTCCTTGATGGCCTTACTTTTTGTTCTGCAATTCTTTGCTCTTCGGAAGCTATTACCTTAACGAAAGAAAGACTGAAAAAAAATTAATACTATTCCCAAAGTCTACTTCTCATCTAGCTTCATCTTTAAGAAAGTGAAATTTGCGCGGTGCCCATTTGATGTACTGAGAAACTATGCAAACAAGCTACCGTAAGTACAACAGTTCTAGATTATTATTTATTTATTTAACTTGTATCCTGTTCCCTCCAGCCTTACAGCAGCTTGGGGCGGCTCACAAAATAAGGCTCCAAACTATTGCAAGACTACCTCCTTGCATTCCAACAGGCAATGAAACTCAGATCAAAGAACTTTGAGAGAAACCCAAAGAACAAACAGTTAAGAAAGTTTGCAAGAAGAGTTGCTGGCAAGGAAAGAACACTCAGGGTGGGGAACATCGGGGCTGAGGGCCAGATGTGGCCCGTGGTTTGTTTTTATGTGGTCTCTTGTCAGTTCCTAGATCTGGTCCCAAAATCCAGCTCCTACCCTCAAGCACTGAAAAACTGAGCTCAGGGTAAGCGAGGAGAGCATGCACACACATAAGTATAGTGGATAGATTCAGGTCACAGATCCATATTCTGGAGCCTCCTACTCCTGAGTGCATCACACTTTTGATTCCTGTTCAGCTTGTGATCAACTATAATCCCTAGATCCTTTTCACATGTACTGCTGCCAACCCAGGTATTAAGTCATCCATCCTATATTTGTGCATTTGATTTTTTTAAAAATCAAAATGCCTATCTTTACATTTATCTCTGTTGAAGAGATAATATTCAACCTCATTGTTAGTTTTGGACCAGTTTTCCAGTCTATCAAGATCATTTTGAGTTTTATTTCTGTCTTCTAAAGTGTTAGCTATCCCTCCCAGTTTGGTCTCATCTGCAAATTTGATAAGCATTCCCTCTACTCCTTCATCCAAGTCATTAATAAAAGTGTTGAGCAGTACTGGGCCCAGGACAGAGCCTTGCAGTACCCCACTTGATACTTCCCTCCAGACCTGTGAGGAGCCATTGATGAGCACTCTGAGTACTGTTCTTCAACCAGCTCTAAATCCACCTAAAGATATCATCTAGTCCACATTTTACCAGCTTGTCAACAAGGATATCATGGGGGACTTTGTCAAATGCTTTGCAGAAATCAAGATATATTATGTCCATGGCATTCCCATGATCCACTAAACTAGTAACAATGTAAAAAAAAAAAAGAAAGGAGATAACATCTATGCAAGAAAAAGCCTTTCCAGGTACTGACACCAAAAATTCTTCGTAACCTGGTTGAAGATATTCATCTGCACAAGCTATTAAACTAAGAGAGCAGATCATCTTTATTGAGGCTAAGAGTATAAAATTTATCACAGACCAAAGCTGGATAAAACCAACGAGCATCTGGAATGGCTATTCACTGCTAAGTATGGTGAAAAAAAACAGGATGCAAGAATACATGAACAATAATTTTCATGAGAAGGGTTACTTTATTCGACTCAATCTAAAGCAAAGGCAAAGATTAAAGCAGAAATCTCACTAGTTTTACACTTCTAGGGTCCCACTTCCACTAAGTTCAGTTTCAAATTAGGACACTGACATACATAATTAAGTTGTGTATAGACTGAAAGATCTTTTCTATGACATGACTCCAACTGCGATTGCAAGCTTATAAAATTGTAATTGAAAGACTTGCATACCTAGTCATTACTGTTTGTCTGTCAGGACGCACATCTAGTAGAATCTTCATAATTTGAGGTTCAAATCCCATATCTAGCATCCTATCAGCCTCATCCAAAACCTGTGAAAGATAAAAGTCAAGTTTTCAGCAATGCTCAATACAGGAGGCATAGCACCCTAGAAAATTATTTTTTAAATTTTTTTTTTTGGGGGGGGGGAGGGAGAAGAACACCACACCAAAAACCTCCATGTTTTTACTTGACTAGTTGACCCTTGATGTACCTTCCAGCCATAAAATTCTATGAAACAAGGCTCCCCTCCAGTACTCTACCACTGTGCTTCCTTCCATCTCTCGGTAAGCCACCCCACTTCATTGCTCTCTATTTCAAAAGACAATGTGTGCTTGCCCACTGCTATTTCCCAAAATAGGGAGAGAGGCATTTAGAAAAAATATTTAGCAAAACCATTACATAGTTCATTGTAAAAAAACTAATTCAAATCAAGTTTTACAATTAAAGAAAAAATTGTCAAAGACTTAACTTCCACCTCCTCCCCCACCCCCCCGCCTGACTGGCATGTTATTATTGTATGCCGATTACTTGCCAAATATGTTACGCTCCTCAGATTAATGAAGTTGTTCATTTGAAGGTCATTCAATCTACCAGGAGTAGCAATAACAATGTCCACACCTTTGGTAACCACACTGATCTGTCCTTTTCTATCTCCACCACCATAAATGCAAATGCTAAATAAATAAATAAATAATTGTTTTCAGAGCTTAATATCATTGAAGAGACTAAACACTACTACTACATAAGTGAAGTTTTTGTTTTTTTTAAAAAGTGCAGTCACGTAGCTGAAAAGAGTGGCTATCTAACCTGATGAATTTAAATGATTTTTTTGTAAGCAAAGATGTAATATGCAGGGCATTAAGTAACAGTCCATAAGAACCAGCCCAAAAAGTATATTTAGTTTGATTAAATTAACTTTACAGATAACTGATGTTCTTCAGATAGACTAAACATATAAATTACCATATATTGTGCTCAAGCCTAATAAGCAGCAAGCCAGAAATTTCTGTAGTAGGATGTGTCAGGACCTGCATATGTTTACTGAGGCATCCTGTGCCCTACCCACATTGTAGTGTAAAAACAGTAAGAGAGACAACAATCCCCATTTCCTATCACAGAGCGAGGAAGGGTCTCCACAGCGGAGATGGAGGAAGGGTCATGGTAGTCATACGGACAAGACATCTTGAAGCACATCAATTTTTGTAAGGTAACTCTTTTGAGAAATTGTCCACTTGACTACAGCCTATGGTGACTGACAAGCAATATCCAGTTACCATATGAACATAACCAGCAGGGGGTGGAAAATGCTGGTTGTTTTATTAGTAACAAAAACTAATGACAGCCCAATCATTTTCGTGACTGTTACAAAATGTTGCAGAGTTGCAATGTTACTCTTAATGTTGCAGAGTAAGCAAACTATTATTGTTTGCTTTTATCTGTTTTTGTTTTATTTTTGCATTGCTGCCAACACCATTTTGGGTACTGGTTGTGTATGTGTAGAATAGCCCTGGTGGCTATTTTGTGCATACACAATGATTTTTAAAATTATTATTTTAATCAACAAAAAACCCACACCTTTTCTTTACAAAAACCACTCTAAATGAAGGTTTTTTTAAATGAAAACTAGAACAGAAAATGATGTGCCTGCTGCAGACCCCCAATAACCAGAGGTGGGAACCCCATTTATAGAGATTCCATGACGATATACATGCATAGGAAGTCAACCATTATCTTTAAGTTACTACAGAGCACAGCAAATAACTTGCGTTCAAAAAATAGAAAGAGACAGCCCATCAAGTTTGTTTACTAATCACTGAAAGGAAGCCCAGAAAAACACACTCCAGTTTAATGCCTTTCAATGAAGAATGCAGCCATTGCACAGAGAACAAGAGGCATACTGCCTTACAGTTATAACTAGATAAAATACTAGGTGTCTAAGACTGTAGAGGAATTACATTTTTGACCACTGTTAAGATGGTGATTGTCTACATCAGAAATTAGCATATTACACACTTTGTTGTACTACTCTGGCAAGTATTTAAGAAGCTGAAAGTGGGGAATGAAAGTTACCTTTTAACTCCTTTATACGTATATTTTGTGCACTCTGCCTCTACCTGAAGAGCCAGTTCTCGAGTAGGAGTGAGGACCAACATACCTGGACCACCACGCTGACTGGTGGGGCTGTAAAGGAAGAACTTAATGTAGTATTATTATAATAACAAGAAGAAATAATTATAGAGTACCTTAGTATACTATTCTAGTTACTCAATATGTTGCAATCTTTGAATCAAGCAGAACAGTTGGCCAGTTCCTTAAATCAGCCTTGCAGAAATCAATATTTACTTGTTTATGACAATACCAGCCTCTCTAGACACCTATCCTCAAAAAAGGTATCAAATTTATCCATCCACCAGGATTTACTAACCCAGATTATGTGGATAGGTCCAAGTGTGCAAGGCTGCCTCAACCCCTGAAATGGTTCGAGTATTTCTGGCTTTACTAGGTCAAGGGGAAAAAGTGTAAAAGAATTACACAACCCGCTCCCCTTCTAATCCTTACATTGGTTGCAAATCCAAATGAATGAATCCAGGCATTAAATAAGCTAGTGTCTTCCCAGTACCAGTCTGTGCTATTCCAATGACATCAAATCCTTGAAGTATTATTGGCCAAGCCTGTGACTGAAATAAAAGCAATAAATGTTATGTTTAAATTTTTTTTTTTTTAAAACTCCATTAATGTCATAATGAACTATATGGTACCTGAATTGGTGTAGGCTTCTCAAAACCAACTTTCCTAATGTTAGCCATAACATCAGGATAATGCTTAAATGCATCTTCGAATTTACGGACAGGATTGTGAATGTGTCGCTTTTCACCATCTTTCAAATCATCACAAATTATATTATTGTTTTCTTTTCTGCACAGAATTTTAAGATATAATGTTGCAGATTTACTATCAAAGAACAAAGGAAGTTTTCTAAGTAATCTAAAAGAAAGTTCTTATTTTCATTTTTAGATGTAAGTCAAATACGATGCTTAAAATATAGTACAGGAGCTATGTATATTGGCTATCTACCTGAACTTGTTTATTATCTTGCCCTATCCCAAGGGATCAGAAAAGATTACAGCACATAAAATCATAGACAGACATATATACAACTAGTTAAAATCTTTATCCCAAACCTCTTGCACACCCTATTCCTGCCTGCCAGATAAAAATCTTATATTGCTTCTGGAAGATGAGCAGGCTCATCCAGGGGGAGGGAGTGCCATGATTGTAAGGGAACTGTCAAGAATGCCTTTTTGTGCACCCTTGCTGTGGAAACTTTGCGGGCCGATGGTCATGCAAGAGGGTGTTCCCAGCCAAGCTCAGAGGCTGCGATGAGACATAAGAGGGGCAGCAGTTTTTCAGATGTGTATGTCCAGGCCATTCAGTTTAAAAACAGCACGTTTGTGCCCCAAAAGCTACAGGGAACCAGAGCACACTCTGGAAAACTGCTGAAATATACTTCTGGCAGAAGACAAGTCATTGCATACTGCGCCAGCTGCAGCTTCCAATCGGTCATCAAGAGCAGCCCCACGTAGAGCACGTTGCAGTAGTCTAGCCTTGAGGTTTTGAAAACATGGATGGCAGTTGCCAAGTTCAAACCTGATAGAAACGGTCAATCTTCTCACTAGGTGGAATTGGAGAAACGCACTCCGGGCCATCACAAGCAGCCTGATGTTCTAGGACCACCCCAAAGCTACGAACCTGAATTACCAAAGGAGGCTTACCCCACTCCCCACCCCATCAATAACAGGTATCCCTAACCCCCCCTATAGGTTACAGGGCTGGCCAACCATTATCACTTCAGTCTTTTCTAGATTTGGCTTAAACTGACTTGCTTGCATCTGATCACCAAAATCAGCCAGGCACTGGGTAAGCACGAAGACTGCAGGACCAAGGCCAGATGAAAATATGGACAGAGCTAGGTGTAATCAGCATATTATTGGCATCTCATTTGAAATCTCCGTACAATGTCGCTCAGCAGATTCAGATACATGTTCAACAGGAGGGGAGACAAGATGGAATCTTGCAGAACCAAGAACAGTGGAGATCCTGAAAGGACACTGAGCAACCAACTGTCCATCACCACTCTCTGGGACTGCCCTAACAGGAATGAATGGAACCACTCAAAAGCAGTCTTGAGATCTCCTCCCAAGTTATGCAGTTGGATCAGCAACACCTTATGACTAACTATATTAAAGGCCACTACAGATCTAATAAGAGTAACAGGGTACAGTTTCCCCAGTTAATCTCTAGGCGTAAATCATTGACCAAGGTCACAAGCGCAATCCAGTACCCTGCCCAATATGGAAGTCAGGTGACACATTCAACACTACAACCCTTTTAAAACACTAAAACTTTCTAACCAGCTACTTCTACCCAAAGATCTTACCGCCACTTATCCACTTCTTGTTGTGACATGGAAGCAATCTCTGGTGATTCTTTATAAAAGTTTTTCTTAATTGGAGGCAAATCTGATAAAAATAGGAGAAAAAAATTAGTAGGAGATAAGATTGCTTTTAGAATATGAACATCTAATTTAAAAAACAGGGACAGCTACTGGGAAGAAACAATCAAAATGTTGGCAATCCAAAAAGTCCAAAACACTGTCAAATACTCACATCACCTTTTACTATGAAACTAGCCAAAAGTAATGCAAATTCAAAAAGCTTAAAACTAAGACCAAATAATTACAATTTTAAAATGTTTGAGAAATGAAACCCCCACATGTTGAAACTAAACTACTTAGAAATATTCATACTGTCTGCATTGTAATTGGCTCTTTTTAGCAAGATGTCAAAATCTTTCAAAAGTGTCTAGCAGTCACATTTAACAGAAAATTACAAAATCCAACTACATAGTCTCAATCTGCAAATAAATATTTTGAAAAATCCAGCAAAAAAGGCCACAGCCAATTTCACCATGTCTCTAGAACACAAGAGGATCTAAAATGCTCCTGTGCTTAACAAAGCTCTTACAGTTTACCAAGATTCCAACATTTTCAAATCTTTCAAGAAATTTCACAGTTCTTAACAGCCTACTATACTACTAACCTGCCCACTTCATAGCTTCATATCTGGCTTTATTCGCTCGAAGAGATAACCAGTTAATCACTGGTTTCTGAGGGTCATTTCCAGACTTCACAGAACCAATCTGTTTGTGGAAATCTGTTGGGAGGGAAAAATCAGTTTTGCTTTATGCAAAAAGTCTTTGTATTTGCTTCAGGAACCTAGAAGGTGTTATGGGACTTACTTTATTTTCCAGATGCAATATCAATTTCAGGGTACCCAAAGTCCAGAAAAGCTGTCAAGGTTGTGTTTGTATTTTTGGTCAGGACAGAATAAAGTATAAAGTAATGTCAGCCAGGATTTTGGGGGTGAGAGCCACACAAGTGAAGGGCAGGAGTCCTTAGATGAGTAGCCTGAGTGCTATACACAAGAGCTGATGACCAATTCCTCTTGCTGCAGGAGGCAGCAGGAGCAAAGAGCCATCTTGTGGAGGTAAACCCACCCACACGCCTTGACCTTCTATCAGCTGAACTCCTTATCTTCCCCCCTCATCCTTCCTCTCCTTCCTCACTGTCAATAACTATTGATGGAGTCACCATCCTGCCTGTCCCCCAAGCCCATAGCCTAGGCTTCATCTTTGACTCACCCCTTTCTTTTAAACCCTACATTGACTCTGTTGCTAAATCCTGTCGCTTCTCCCTCCATAACATTGCTAAGATTCGCCCTTTTCTCTCTGTCTCGTCTGCCAAAACTCTTGTTCATGCTCTGGTCATCTCTCGCCTCGATTACTGTAACCTCCTTCTCACTGGCCTTCCCCGGTCTCACCTTTCTCCCCTCATCTCTGTCCAAAACTCTGCTGCCAGGGTCATCTACCTCGCCAGTCGCTTCGACCATGTGCAGCCCCTCCTCTCTTCGCTTCACTGGCTTCCCCTTCCTGAACGAATCCTGCACAAGCTCCTAGTCTTCACCTATAAAGCTCTTCACAACCTTGCTCCCCCCTACCTCTCTGCACTTATCGCCCTCCATACTCCAGCCCGTGCACTTCGCTCCTCCTCTGTCCCTTCTCTCACCCTTCCACGCCTTCCCTGCTCCCCTAAGCGCCTTCGTCCCTTCTCACTTGCTGCCCCCCATGCCTGGAACTCCCTCCCTGTCCACATCCGCCTTGCCCCCTCCCTTCATACCTTCAAATCTCTCCTTAAAACTCACCTCTTTCGCTCTGCTCTGTCTGACTCTTTATCCTGCTGAGCCACTATTCCTATACCTACGATCGGTTTACCCTTATCCTTGCAACATGGACCTGCCTGCTGTCATTCTCATCGTAACCAAGCCAAGTACGTGCACTTGAGACCTCGCATCTTCATGAATGTTAGACCCCTTGTCTCTCCCTCTGTTCCCCTTCCTAAGTCTCTCCCCCAGCTCCTGTCTCTCAGATTGTAAGCCCTAGGGGCAGGGACCGTGTCTATTTTATTACTTTGTAAAGTGCCAGGTACACTGCTGGCGCTATATAAATGTTTAATAATAATAATAATAATAATAATAATAATAATAAATGTCTGCTCCAAGGAGACACTGTGGTAAGGTGGTGGTATTAAATGTCGCCCTCCTTTTTGCAGTTTTTAAAAATGTTTTATATTTAATTTTATTTGTGTTTTTACATTGTAAGCCGCCCCGGGCTGCCTGATGGCAGGAAGGCCAGGGTCTTAAATTGAAAAAATAAATAAATAAAAATAAATAAAGGAGGCTAGAAACTTATTATAACACAGGCGAAGGAGTTCACTGCAACCCAGTTAACCCTACTTTGACCTAGTCTTGGAGGTGGTGCTGAGATCACCCAGATTTATTATCTTGGGCAATTTCAACATACATGCCGAGGTCAGCCTTTCAGAGGCAGAGAAAGAGTTAATAGCCATCATGACAACCATGGGCCTATCCCAAAGAATATCCAGGCCAACACATGAGATGGGACACAAATTGGACCTGATGTTTTACACCAGCCTGGCAACTGGAGTTCTGGTTATCAGGGGGAAGGCTATAGCGAAAGCGGATGCCTAATAAATAAAGTGTGTGTGTGTGTATATATATAATATAAATATGATTAAAATTATTATGATTATGATTATTATTAATTCAAGGTGCTGGTTTTGACCTTTAAAGCACTAAACGTGGTATTTAAATATTCTGGGCCCTACACATCAGAGACTGCCTGTCCTACCATGCTCCATTGCAGCCAGCCAGGAGTGCCTCGGTGCACGTTCCATCTACTACTCTTGTCCAAAGGACGGGGGGGGACAGGAGGGGTTCCCAGTTGCTGTCCCAGTTGGATAGAACTCCCTTCCCCTGGAGGTTTGCTTGAGCCCAAGCATCTTTGAGGTGCGAGGCTTTTTTTAAACACAAAAGTATTTGGCGGGTGGGGATAGGGTTTCAAGGTGGGTGGGGTTGGTGAAATGTTGGTGGTGGGGTTGGGGCTTATCCTGTTTTATTTTGTAAGCCGCCTTCAGCCATTTGGGAAGGGATGGAGTAAAAATAGGAAAAATAAGTAACCCTGGAAATGAGAGTATTCACACACAAGCACGAAAAAGCCACAGCACTACAAGAGTGAGACAGCATGAGGGGAAGGGGACACCACCGCAGACTTGGGTCCATTGTTACTCCTGGGCTATTCTAACCTACATCTATGGCAAATGCCATAGGAAGAGACAGAAAAGACCCCAACTGATGTCTTGCAGCATATGCCCTATTCTACAGTACATATCAACAGGTGGTTCCTGCTGCCAAAAAGAAAAAAAAAGTAATTGAATATTAAATGTGGAGTATTAAGAAGTTTGCAGAAACAAAAATTAGTCACCTACCTTGGTGAATTTGTTTCTCTTCGTTTCACCTGTCAGTGCTCCGCATGGGTAGCTCTGCGCATGGCCAATAGGAGGCAGAAGAAGAAAAACCCTCCTGCGTATGCGTGGAGCTGCCCTCAGTCACTCAGTCGATAACCAAGTCGAGGGCCAAATCGTGAATCCTGTAATGCTTATATACAATCATTAGTGTGCGCCCTTTCCCCTTTGGGATTACTGGCCTAACTAAACTGTTGAACTTAATAACCATCTAAACTGTTAATGAACTAATTGTAACTGACAATCCTTAGACTCACTCCCTTTAAATTAATGCTGTTTGACAGGGAGGGCCGGAGCACTGACAGGTGGAACGAAGAGAAACAAATTCACCGAGGTAGGTGACCAATTTTTGTTTCTCCCTTCTGCCCAGTCAGTGCTCCGCATGGGATGTACCCGAGCTCCAATTATGGGTAGGAACAAACAGCCCTGGGAACGTCCAGAACTGTCTGTAAGACCCTCCTGCAGAATGCCACATCCGCGGACTTGTAGAAATCTAATTTATAACGTTTTACGAAAGTATGCAGGGAGGACCAAGTAGCCGCCCTGCATATTTCGTCATATGACGCCCTTGCCTTAAAGGCATACGATGTAGCAGCACCTCTAACAGAGTGTGCCCAGATTTGCAAGGGTGGTACTTTATTCTTTGCCTTATAGGCTTCTACGATGGCTTGTTTAAGCCATTTTGATATTAAGGCTTTTGAGGCCTTCCTACCCCCATAGCTAGGTCTGATATTAAAGAGGGCCGATGTTGAACTCGATGTCTGGGTCCTCCTATTGTAGATTTTCAAGGCTCTCCTAACATCTAGGGTATGCCAAATTTTTTCCTTGGCATGCACCGGATTGGGGCAGAACGATGGGAGGACTAGTTCCAGTGCCCTATGGAAGGTTGAGTTCACTTTGGGGATGAAGGCCTCATCAATTCTTAGAGTAACCGTCTGGTCCCCAAAAGAGCAATAATTGTCATCCATAGACAAGGCTCCCAATTCCGAAACCCTGCGGGCCGATGTCACTGCCACTAAGAACACCACCTTAAGGGTCAGCATATATAATGACACGTGGCGGAGAGGTTCGAACGGGGCTCTAGTGAGAGCATCTAGGACCAGACTGAGGCTCCATGAGGGGCATCTATGAATTACTGGCGGGCAGATGTTACGAGCTGCTCGTAAAATGTCTTATGTGCTTATGGGGAAAACACTCTCTTATTAGAGGTTGCTTGTAAAACCGAAGCAATAGCCGCTGACTGGCGAGCTAGCGTGCTTGGTCTTAGTCCTTTCTCCAATCCTTCCTGGAGGAGTTGAAGGATTACGTTCACCCCTGCCTTAGAGGGATCTAATTCTCTTTCCCCTGCCCACCTGGCAAACGTCCTCCAGGTAGCTTTATAAGCTCGTCTGGTGGCTGGGCGTCTAGCCTGCTGCAACGTGGCTAGGACTGCCTCAGAATAGCATTGGGACCTTAGAGCTGTGCGCTCAAGAGCCACACTGCCAGATTTAGGGTGAGAAGGTTGTCGCACCGAAGACGGCCTTGTAGCAATAGATCCTGTCTCAATGGGAGTTGCATTGGGCTGGCCTCACTTAACTGCACTAGATCTGAGAACCAGGGCCTCCTCGGCCACCATGGTGCCACGAAGATGACCCAGGCCCTTTCCCTGATCAGCTTGGCTACGTCCTCACTATGAGGGAAAACGGGGGAAATGCGTAGAGAAGGCCTCCCGGCCAACTCTGATTGAGGGCATCCACTGCCTGCGCTCTTCCGTCTGCTGTCATTGCCATGTATTCTAGTAGCTGAGCATTTCTCCTGCTCACGAACAAGTCCATCACTGGCTGTCCGAAGTGCTGTGTCAGGGATTGAAAAACATCTGGGTGCAGTTGCCATTCGTGCGGTTCGAGAGTTTGCCGGCTCAGCCAGTCTGCTTGGATGTTGTCCATCCCTTTGATATGTAGGGCCTTCAAGGAACTTAGATTGTCCTGTGCCCAAGTGAAAAGTTTCACCGCTTCGCGCTGAAGTGCAATGGCCCTGGACCCCCTTGATGGCTGACGTATGCTTTGCCGAGATGTGTAGACCAGGACGTGAGCCGGTCCTATGAGGTGGCTCAGTTGTTGGAGTGCCAGCCGAATCGCTCTGAGTTCCAATACACTGATGTTCTGGCTGGTGTCCGACTGGGACCATAGGCCCTGTACTGATGTGGCTCCCATCTGGGCACCCCATCCCGTCAGACTGGTGTCCGTGGTGATGGTCATGCGGTTTGGTTTGGCTAAGGGCACTCCCGTCCTGAAGGTTCCTGGGTCTGACCACCAGGACATTGATCTCCTGAATCCTCGTGGAATGTTGACCCACGGATTGAGACCTCTGGTAAGTTGTAGTTGCATAGGCCTGAGCAGCTGCTGCAAGGGGCGAAGGTGGAATCGCGCCCATTGTACTTGCTTTGTGCAAGATATCAATAGACCCAACAGTTGAGCCAGGTACTTTAGCCTTGCTCTCTGCTTGTATTTTAGGCTCTGGAGCATGGCTCTGATGCACTGCTGTCTGGCTGCTGGGATGTATACGTTGCCTGAGGTGGTACCTATGAGTACCCCTAAGTGCTCCAGTTTGTTGGGACTAGGTGGCTCTTTTCCCTGTTCACCAGGAATCTGAGGTTCTCGAGCTATGCAATGGTCTTGTGTACATTCCTCTGGAGTTTCTCCTGAGAGTTCGCCCGTATGAGTAGATCGTCTAAGTAGGGGTACAGGTGAACCCCGTCCTTGCGGAGATTCACTATTAATGGTACCAGGATTTTGTGAACGTCCTCGGTGCGGACGAAAGTCCGAACGGCAGTGCTTGGAACTGGTAGTGTTGTCCCTGATAGCAGAAGCGAAGGTACATCCGGTGGGAGGAGCATATCGGGATGTGCAGATATGCATCCCTGAGGTCTAGAGATGCCAGCCAATCCTGGCTTCTGATGGCCTGGCAGATGGATGTAACCGTCTCCATCTTGAAGCGGTGGTATCGGACCGACTTGTTCAGTCTCTTGAGATCTAATACCGCTCTCCAGCCGCCTGACTTCTTGGGGACAAGGAATAAGATTGAGTATAGTCCCAGTTTCCTTTGTTCTGTGGGTACTGGCTCTATGGCTCTGATTGTCAAGAGCCTTTGGATCTCCCCCAGCATCGCAGTGTGCTTGTGATGGTTTGCTGATCTTGGGGACATGATGAACCCCTGAGAGGGGGAACTTTTTAGATCGATGTGGTACCCGTTCTTGATGCAGTCTAGAACCCAGGCGTCGGAGACTGACTGCTCCCAGGTTGTTAAGAAAGGCTGCAGCCTGCCTCCCACCTCTGCTGGTTCTGGATAGTCATGCCTCTGTTTTTCTTCCATTGTCCCCTGAGGGCCACACGCGTGCGAGTAGGGGAAGGAGCAAGGGAAAGGGCTGCAGTGCTGGAGGCCGCCGCTTGTCCTTCTGTGCTGGCGTGCCAACTGTAGGCTGCCGGGCACTTAACATAGATGAGCAGGAGAGGAGGGGAAACAAGATGCCTCTCTCTCTGTCTGGGCTGCCAGGGAACTTAGGAGAGCAAGAGAGGAGGGGACTGCAAGGCGCCTCTCTCTCAGTCTAGGCCGGCGGGATAGGCGCGCGGCCCCTCAGGGCTCTACTCACAGTTGCCGTAGAGGGCTGCTGGGCACATTGCGCGGCGCCCGTCCGGTTATGGAGAGGTAGAGGAAGGGAGCTCAAATCCTTCAGGTCCCCGGTTCCCAGGCACTTTGCGTGGCAACTCTGGGGATGCAACTCCACCCTTCTCAGCTCCCTGGTTCCCGGGCACTTTGCGCGGCAACGCTAGGGAGAGGCGGGGTGTGTGTGTGTTAAAACTTTCCTCCCGCGCCCGCTTGTGCTGCAGCCCTGGTCTCCTTCGGGCGCGCACTGTTGTTTTTTCCTCTCTTTAAGGTTTTGTTTTCTTTAACGTTCTTTCCTTCTTCTATTTATAGGTTTTCTGAATCGGCGAAGCCGAGAACATGTCCTATCGGCCGAAGGCAGAAGATAAGACTGAGTGACTGAGGGCAGCTCCACGCATACGCAGGAGGGTTTTTCTTCTTCTGCCTCCTATTGGCCATGCGCAGAGCTACCCATGCAGAGCACTGACAGGGGGCAGAAGGAGAAATCACTGGTTCCAAATCTCTGCCTAGTTAGATCTATCAATGATCACAAAAGGAGTCTCTCACACCCTGCTCAGCTTAAAAGACTTGCTGTAATCTAGGGTCCAAGGGAGGCAGGTCGAAGTCTGTGGGGAAAGGTGAGACAAGTTGTCAGGACACCAAGAAAAAGCATAAGATGCCATTTAAAGAAGATGCAAGGAGAAATATTTCTTTAAAAAATAAAAATGATTGTTTAATCCCAAAACAAGGCAAGCAGTTAACTTAAAAAGAAAACAAAAACAATGGCTTAGGGTATGGAAATTCACAATTAATTCACCTAAACACCACACCGTATGGACGCCATATAGTCGGTAATGGCCGATGCCATTTAGTCACCAATACCATTATTGTTGAATAGTTTGAAATCCCAGATTAGAGTAAACTTTAAAGTCTCAGCAGCCCTTTCTACTACTTTGCCTTATGGCTATCATCTTCCTTGAAGTGGATGAAGACAAAGTAGCTCAACATATATCTTTTATCCGATCAACTTCTGTTGGTGAGAATATGCAAGCTTTGGGGCCACACAGGACCCTTCCTCAGACATGTAGCATAGTAGTTGGAAATATATAAACTGAGCCAATGCAGGACAGGTATATACAAGATATATCAGTTGAACTATTTTGTCTTCATTTCTTACATTTGGGACCAACCCACTATCTCCAGATCAGGGCTGGAGAACCACTTCTCTCCAGCCCTCGTCCTTCCTTTTGGACCCCAATGGCCTGGCCTTCACAGTCTCAGGCAGACTGTACTGAAAGGGAGCCAAACGAAGCGCAGTGGGGTCAGAATCAACTGTCCTGTGTTGTGGGAGGCCAGAGGATGAAGGGGGGTGGGTGGGGGTGTCACACTGTGCCCGGGGGTCTTGACAGGGAAGAGGGGCTGTAGCGAGAGGCATACGAGCTGGGAGACAAGGAGTCAGGGCCAGAAAGCATGCGGTGTGGTATACTAAAATAAATGATAAAGAGCGTCCCTTGGAAATAATGGAAGCAACACGAATACCAACTGGAAATAATGGAGATCTGTGAACCTCCTTGCTCCTCTAAACGTCTTTTCCTCTTTTCTCTTGTTGCCCCCATGCCTGGAACTCCCTCCCTGGATATATTCTTTCTGCTACCTCCCTCCCAACTGTCAAATCCCTTCTGAAAACCTACCTCTTCCATCAGGCTTTCCCTAGTTTCTCATAAGTGAAATTGCATCCTCTTCTCTCTCAGAATCGAGTTCCACGTAAGCACGGTCACCTGCAACTTCTCAACCTCATGAATGTATCCTTGTCTCTCGCAATGTTCACTTCTCCCTTGTCTCTCTTATATTGTAAGCCCACTGGGGTAGGGACCTGTCTATAATGATTGATTATACAGTGTCAAAGCGTGGGCCAAATTAGCTACCTTACGCATGGTCAGGTCAAGTTTACTTGTCAGCAAGAAAACCATCCAGTGTTGTAAGACCCAGTGTTCTTTCCCTTTGAAGAATGATCAAGTAATTTGGCTCTAACAAGCAATGAGGGAGGTCCTTGATGTATCCAGAGCCACACAGGCATAGCCAAAAATTTATACAGCACCTGGTTGAACCTTCCCTCATCAACCTTCGTAGGCATCAGTTGGAAACACAAGAGCATCAAAGCTCTGAGGATGGTAAAATTATTAACCATAAATGTATTTTTCCAGCCCATGTACATTCTTAAACTTATGATATCAGGGGGCTATGTTAAGCGAGGGCAAGGCCCCTAGATCTGCTTGCGCATATATATCCCTCAACTGGGTTTTGAGCATCAATTTTGCTCTATTCCTTGGGACCCAAGTAAAAAAAGGGGCAAAAATCCTGCTTTCCCCAACATTTTAGACAGATCTCTTTCCCATACATTGCCATAGTTCAACTACAATTACTCAGAGCAACAAAGTTTAGGAAGACAATTATCAGACATTCCCGCACAGTCACAACCAGTAGGAAAATGTTGCTAAACAGAGCTTCATTTCTATGGGGAGACACCCGTTTCAGCCCTGACTAGACAAGCCAGGGTACTACTGGGGACCACTAAGATTGACCGTAAAAATTTGTTCTGGAATGTTTTGAGCCCTGTTAACAGGGATTGTCCCCAGATCTCTGCCCCATACAGGGCTTGAGGACCTAGCTAGTGATCAAGTATCTTTACAGCTGGTTTAATCAACCTTCCCCCTCGCATTCTCCAAAATTTAATCATGCCATTGGCTGATTGCATCATCTTCAATTTAATCATGTTCAAGTGCTTCAGCTAGCTATTTGGCATTTTTGTTGCCTCCACTGTCTCCAATGGACATTCCTTATTCGTTTTATCATATCCCTGCTGAGAGATGAGTCTGCTGCATTTCCCGGGCCCTGCCTCCCTGCACCTCACTCTGGCCCCTCTGCCTCAGCCTTAGTAAGACCCCGGGTGGGGGACAGTTCACATCACTCCAGCTCAATCTCCACCCCCTGTGGATGTGCCCTGCCCCAGTGCTACTCTGTAGCTCCTCTCACAAGACTCCCAGTGACTGCCAACCTTCCCCAGCTCCAAGGTTGGAGGGACCCACACTGTTCTGGAAGCTGGGGGACAAAGACTTATGCTGCTTCCCCCCCTCTCAATACCTTGGGAGCCAGGGAGGTGGGAAAGAAGGACCTGCACCACCTGGGAGCTGGAGGATGGGCTATATGGCCCACAGCACATTTTCAAAAAGCCAATGCAGCCCCCGACCTCAAAAAGGTTTCCCATCCCTGTTCTAGAGCTTGTGAACATAATCTGACCTCGCTCTCATTGGAAATAATCCCTTCTTGAGGTGCCACGACCTGCTATGCAGCAAAGGAGGAGATAAGAATCACGAACAACAGCTGTTCATGTTTCTAGGATTTCCTCAAGTAGTTATGAGTTGCCAAGTCCTATTTTTACTAACTTCTGAAAATGTTGTATGGACCCTAGTGATCTTTATGAAACAGACCTATAGCTTTTCACAATGCAATGTGCTGAAGAACTAGGTTCCTAAATTGAAAGATGCTCATAATTAAATTTACAATCCAAAATTTTACAGAGCGATTTTATAGCCACGTCATCAAGTACCATGAGCTTCTCTTGGCTTCTTCCACAATATAACTGTACGCTTCTATCTCTACTTGTGTCCAGCAGCATCAGTCTCTCCATCCTGCTTCTGTCAGAGTGAACTTTTGTACTGTTCATTACTAATATTTCAGTAGCTCTGACCTATTATTATTATAAGCATTTACCTGGCGCTTTACAGAGAACAAGAAAGATATGGTCTCTGCCCGAGAGCTTACAATCTAAAAGACAGGGGGAGGGGAGACAGGGAAGGGGTAACAGAGGAAGAGACAAGGGACACAACAATCATGAAGATGCGAGAACTCAGGTACACGTTCTTGGCTTGCTTACAGTACAATGGGAGTTTGCAGATAACAGGTGGGGGATAATCCTCTGTGAGGATGATTAGCAGGAATTAGGAAGGGCAGAGGTGGGTTTTGAGGAGGGACTTGAAGGTACGAAGGGAGAGGGCAAGGCAGATGTGGGCAGGGAGGGAGATCCAGGCATGCGTGGCATCGAGGGAGAAGGGACAAAGGCAGTTGGGGGAGCAGAGTGCTCAAACGGGTTCGGAGGGAGATTAGGGCCGAGAGGTAGGAGGGAGTGAGGTTGTGAAGGGCTTTGTAGGTGAAGACAAGGAGCTTGTGCAGAATACGCTCAGGAAGAGGGAGCCAGTGGAAAGAGGAAAGGCTGCACATGGTCAAAGCGATGGGCTAGGTGGATGATCCTGCAGCAGAGTTTTGAACAGAGATGAGGGAAGAAAGGTGAGAGCGGGGAAGGCCAGCGAGGAGGAGGTTACAATAGTCGAGGCGTGAGATGACTAGGGCATTCTTGAGAAATGGAGTGTTAATGAAAGTGTCAAGTATGGGAGATGGATATGGTAGAAAATGGCACCTCCTTAAACTGGACATTTCCGTATGTTTAAAATATTGACTTAAGCAGATGTTCCAAGTAAGCACTCTTAACCAGTTTTAGTAAAACATTATCTGTAGTAGAGTACATTCATAGGCACACTGTAGCCAGCCTTTGGCTATACAAATAAAA
This sequence comes from Sphenodon punctatus, assembly GCA_003113815.1. Classification (NCBI taxonomy): domain Eukaryota; kingdom Metazoa; phylum Chordata; class Lepidosauria; order Sphenodontia; family Sphenodontidae; genus Sphenodon; species Sphenodon punctatus. The sequence continues at coordinate 7,770,021 of QEPC01001041.1, read as the reverse complement.
TATTAATAGAAAACAAGATTGAATACAACCAAATATTCATCCAGCTTTAGTTGCTTACCTTGTTCAGCCTTTTCTGCAGGGTAATTTTGGCCAGACCTCTTAACAAGATCATCAATCAACATTTTGGCTTTGTTTTGTGCATCATTACTGCCAAAAACCTTTACTTCAGCTTCGTAATCTCCTCTTGAGATCTAAATTTAGAAACCCTAATTAATTTTATTAGGTACTTTTATTAATACGTTTTTATTAATTTTATCAGGTACTAGAATATGCACATATAATCAATTCAAGTGCTTTTTGTTCTTGGGACCATGTAGATAAGAATTTAGAAGTAGACGTTTTGCATGAAAAGGTCTTATTTTTCCCCATGGATGTATTTTGAAGGTGCTTGTCTTCCCTACCCCGCAACTGTACATCATGTAAACACCAAATCCAGGGCTTGCATGGCAAGCAAGGGAGAGGGCGCTCCTGCTTCACTGGTGATCAGCTCTTAAGCAGGGTTTACTACCCCCACCCTCTATGCAAACCCATGTCTGAAACTTGCATGGTGGCTGGGGAAGATCCTGCATCCCTGTTGAACAGCTGACTGATGGGGTATTATATTTTAATTGGAGGGGGGAAAGCGTAAAAAACTTCTCACAGGTGCAAGCCTATTTTTGGCTTCCCTCCCATTCAAATATTTATGCATACAGTACTATAAAATTTGTGTTTATGAAGAGGGCTGTGGGTGGTACTTAAAAGTATCCAGGAGATTCAGGAGCAAAAGCCCCATCAACTTTCACTGGCACTTTTCTTCCTGGTATTTCATGGGCAGTTTTGAAAGTCCTACTAATTGTTATAAATATTTTCTTTTTCTGCATGTGTGTGTTCCCATTATTAGGTTTTTCTTGGTTTTGTATTAAAAACATCTTACCTTACTGTATATCTTATGGTGCTGTGCAACAAGTATGCTCACTTCTCAGTTTAGCAGTCTTTGCCCATAAGGATTATTAGTAATGTGGAGAAAGCATACACACCTTGAGATGAAAAAATGGATCAAGGAGAAAGTCCCATATTTCAACAACAAACCCTCTATAACATACAGCTGACAAATTTCAGGTAAGGCCTGATCAAGAAGGTGAAGACTTTATGGATCTCACCTGTATTTTAGAACCTGAAGTATCCTCAAGCTCTCTTATTTTAGCTCCACCTCGCCCTGTTGTAAAATAAATTAGTACATATATGATATTATGCAATCCGTGGCCGCATAAAGTATTCAAGTCACTGGCACAAAACTGTAAAATTAAGTAGACATGCTTGGAATTGCAGGGGGAAAAGGCATCTCTCCACTAGCCTAAATCCATTATGAAAAATATTAAGTCACTTAATGTTTAAGACCACTGAAAAGGAAAGTAGTATCAATGAAACCTATCTGGTTCCGTCACCAGCCAGCAAGTAGTTGCTAGACCATAATTCAGAGGTATGTATTGTACAGAGATTAAAGTAGGTGGCCTTGATTGTTCTACTGACCTTAGTAACTATGAATTTTGGCTCAATATCAGCACTACTTCAGATCATCATTTGGGAACAAATTAGACTGCTGAATAAAGCTCTTTAGGTACCCCTAATCCCACCCGCATTTTATTAGCTAGGCAGAAGTTATAGTCATTATATACTCAAACAGACCACCAAATAGGAAACAAGGAAGCTGTCAACAAAACCCAGCTTGGTCTACAGCCCAAAAACTGTTAAGTATCATTTGCCTAGAGAAAACATCCTCCCCTATATTTCAACTTTATCCTACAAAGAGAGAAAAGCAAATCTGGTCCAACGCGACCCGTTAGCTTCCCTCCCTAATAGGTTACACATCTCTCACCTCAACAGCCCTTTAACCAAGTCACGTGTCATCTAGGAGCTGCCTATCTCATCTTGAGAAAATAAAACCTCAGTCATAGGGGAAAGGAGGAAGCTATAGGGGCCTTCACTCCACATGTGTTCTGGGCACAGGAGTCCCTTTCAGACGTATTGCCAGATTCGGGCTGTTTTAAAATGATACATTAATAACATTCTAGGGATTTTTATGTCATTCTGAAGGCGATTGTCTAAATAGTTGGAACGTTAAAGACGGACACTTCTCGCTTGTAGAATATTTTTATAAGATGTTTTTCAAGGTGCAGAGAAGGGCAACAAAAATGATCACGGGCTTGGAACAGCTTCTGTACGAAAAAAGGATTGATAGGTTAGGGCTCTTCAGCTTGGAGAAGAGAGGAGATATGATAGAGGTTTATAAAATCTTGAGTGAAGTGAAAAGAGTAGACAGGGAATGTTTATTTATTTACCATCTTAAGTAGTACTAGAAACTAACTAACTGGTGGCAGATTTAACACAATAAAAGTATTTTTTCACTCAACACACAGTTAAATTGTGGAATTTGTTGCTAGAGGAGGTTGTCAGGGCCAGTAGGATAGCGGAGTTTAATAAGGGACTGGGTAAGTTTTTGGAGAATAGGTCCATTAACAGTTATTAGCCAACTAGATTACAAGATGGGAACTTCCTGTCGGGAGCAGGGAATGATCAACAGGGAATAGATTGCCCATTGTAACTGCTGATACTTCTATGCAATCAAAATTGGCCAGTCAGGGACAGGATGCTGGGCTTGATGGACCATTGGTCTGACTCAGTATGGCACCACTTATGTTCTTAAGGTTTTTTTGAAATATTTTAAATGAAGAATGTTATACAACAGTCATTTTTACCATCTACACAGAACATTCTAATCCTTTAGAGTAGACATCCAGGAACTTAATACTTGAACGAGTTTGGAGCTGTAGACTGTGGTTGTTTCTACAGTGTAGAAGAAGAGGCCAAGCAAGGATGTAGCCATAATAGGCGTAGCACATACAGCTACACCAAGGTCCATGAGCCTGGGGGCCCCACACAAATATGGGATGCACATGCACACTGAAGCAGAGTGCTCCATCTTCTGCACCAGGGTCAATTCCCACCTATCTACCCCCGTGCAAGTGTATCACATACCAGCCAATAAAACTGGAGTTAACTGGTTATGCATTAAACCACATTCTCTGTTGTTTAGAGACAGCCTCCATGCCTCAAACCAGGGATGTGGAACCTCAGGCCTGTGGCCAAATGCGGGTTGTGGCTAGTCTTCACGTGGCCCCTTTCCAGTTCCTGGATCTTGCCCCTAAAGCCAGTTCCTACCCCAAATACCACTCAGGGTATGGGAGCAGATAGGAGAACAATTCACACAAGGATAAAGGCCAAATCCTGGATTGGGGGCCTCCTCTTCCTGAGCACACCCATTAAATCCCACCCACCCACCCCCTTTTATGCAGCCCTTGGAGCTTGTACTTATTTTCAACTTGGCAGGGGAGGAGGAGGTTTCCCAACTCATTTTAGGCAAATGGCTATGATGGACTTGGCCTCCACCTACATTTCTTTGTATTTCTATTTGTTGTAGGCCACTCTCAGCGGGGGTGGGGGTGTATAAATATAAGAAGTTTCACACGCTCGGGTAGCAAAGATTTGCGAAGTTATACCAGTATCAGGCGGTACCGTGACACCCTCCCCCCGCAGACAGGGCAACTCCACTTGCGGGTCACCCCATTATTTAGGAGATTCTGTTTTAGGCAGCACGGGAAGCGTTTCTTAGCAAAGCCAGGGCGCGCAAACCACGGGGGGAGCGCAAACCACAGGCAGAGCGCCCGGGTACGCGCGGAGAGAAAGAAGCGGCTGTTACCGATGACGGTGCCGATGAAGGCGCAATCCAGGGCAAAGCAAAGCGGCGGCACCGTCGCCTCGTGGGCTCTGTCTCGCGGGGGGCCTCGGGCTCGATACTCCCGGGGCCCCGAGAGCCACGGTTCAGGGGAGGCGGCGCGAACCGGGGACGGCCTCGGACCCCACTTCCTGCTCTCTCGCGCGCCCGGCTCCTCATCCGCGGCTCTGCTCCGCCGCCCGCTCTCCGGGCTCCACCAGCCCTGGGAAGGTGACACCGCCGCTGCCGGGCGCCACTCGGGGAGGGCTGCTGCCCGAGGAGCGGGAGTGCTGGGCCGGGTGCGGGTGTCGTCGTCGTCGTCCGTCTCCCAGTCAGACATGGCGGCACCTGCACAAAAGCCAAGCGTCTTTCTCCCGCCTCACGAGCCCCGACGAGACCCTCCCAACCACCTCAGCCCAGCAAACGCGCTGATTGCCTAAAGCCTTGCGCCTGCTAGCCCGTGAGCGGATCGGTGGGTGGGGCTTCCAAAGCGGGATGCCCAATCGCCTCTTGAGCCGGGGTGGCTGGAACGCCTTGTCAACTGGAGAGCGCGCGCTCGTTCAACTCCTTAGTTTGTCGTCTAGCAATTTCGCGAGCTGTAGCAGCCGCAGCCGCGCTCTCCGGTAAGGACGGGAAACCAGGCGCGCTGATGGCACCGGTCCCGTCCCAAACTCTTCAGCAACGAGTAATAGCCGTTACGAGCTTGATAATGAAGTTAATGTTTCACGTTACCGAGGGAGCTTTACTGCTGCTCTCTCTCTTCCCCCTGAAACGCTGTGCAAAGGCAGCCGCCCCCCCCCTGTGTGTGTGTGTGGTGCTGAAAAGTGAAAAAACAAAAACATAGTAGGTGTAGCCATAATAGGTGAAGACCAGTTCACCCAGTTCACTTCCCCTCCCCTCCAAGGATTTTCAGATTCCTGGGGGAAGCTGCAAAGCTGAGAAAACCCGTGTAAATGTCAGGGTGCTGAGACTTGGGGAAAGCTCTGAACCAGCAGAATAAGGAGGCACTGGATCTTGCCGTCTGACAAATGCATGGTGCAGTCTGACAAATGCATGGTGATACTTGAGAGAAATCCCCCATGCAGCAGCCAAAAGGGAAGCTTGGCAACATGGATAACCCACATCGTCCTAGAAGAGTCCCAGTCATCTGTAGGGAGAGAAAAGAACAAGGCCTTTCTGATTTCCATCCTGCATTTCTCTTGCATTCCCTGTTTTACTTTCAGATGCAAGAGTTTGAAGTAGTAGTAAGTACCACCACAAAACACGGAGCTTAACAAGAGACGGTAGCATCAAAAAAGCAGCTGAGCAGACAAGCCACTAAATGGTGGAGAGACTATGGTCACAGGTAATGAAATATTTGGAGAATGCATGGGGAATTGGGAATAGAGGCTGCATGGTGAGAGTTCCTGTGGGAGTTCCCCAAGGCTCTGTCCTAGTCTCTCTTCTCCCTTTATACTCTTTCTCTAGGTAAACTCATTGTTTCTCATTGACTTCCAGTACCACCTTATATGCTGATGACACACAACTCTCTCTCTCTCCACTTTGGTGCTCTCCTCCATTCTCGTATCACTGAGGCTGCGTTCTCACCTTCGGTGGCAGCAGCAACAGTGGGTGAGGTGAGGGAAGATGTGGCAGCGTGGAGGAGCTGGCTGACGGGAAAAGAGCCAGTGCGAACAGGGATCTGCCACGGCTTCTTCCACGCATGTCAGGGAGCAAAATCCTGCCCTGACATGCGCAAGAAAAACTGCAGCAGATCCTCGTTTGCACTGTCTCTTTTCCCGTTGGCCGACTCCTCCGTGCTACTGCGTCTTCCCTCGCCCCTCCCGCTGCCGTACACTGCAGCCGTAGGTGAGACTGCAACCTGACTGGCCCTTTTCACACAGACACTCTAACACTGATAAAATGGGTGTTACATTTTATTATGCATGTTGCAGGGCTACAGGTGTGCTCTATGGGTGTCCTGCAACATGTATAATAAAATATAACACCCATTTTATCCATGTTAGCATGTCTGTGTGAAAAAGGCCTATCTCTGATATCTCTGCTTGAATGTCTCGCTGCCAACTCAAGCTTAATATGGCCAAGACCAAACTCCTTGTCTTCCCCTCCAAAAATGTTACTCCCCTCCTACTTCCCTCTCAGGGCCTTTTCACATGGATGCCCCCCCCTCCTCACACACATGTGCGAGTGGGGGAATCTGTGCAATTGGAGGGTGTGGGAGGGATGGGGAGGTGTCCATGGGAGTGCTGCTGCCGGGGGGCGCCCCCCCCACTCCACCCACCTCCACCCACCTCCCATTCACGGAGCAACAGGCGCCAATGGTGGATGCTCCGTGCATGGAGGTGGGTGGGGGTCTTTGGGAACGCACCCCCAACTGCTGTGCTACCCACCCATCCCCCCAGGCACAGCAGCCCATTTGAAAAGGGCCTCAGTTTTCATTGAGAATGTCACCATCCAGTCTGTCCCTCAGGCACGTAGCCTGGGATTCATTTTTGACTCCTCCCTTTCCTTTATGCCTCAGAGCCAGACTGTTACCAAATCCTGCTGCTTTACCCTGTATAATATTGCTAAAATCCGGCTCTGTCTTACTGTTGCCACTGCAAAAACCTTGGCTGATCTCTTGCCTTGACTATAACTTCCTCCTTACTGGTCTCCCCTGTTCTGATCTTGCTCATCTCATCTCTGTCCAATGCTCTGCTGCCAAAGTCATCCACCTTACTCGTCGCTTTGCCCACGTTCAGCCCCTCCTCTCTGCCCTACACTGGCTCACTCTATGGGAATGCAAGCTCCTCATCTTCACCTTCACGGCTCTTCATGGCCTTGTTCCCCCATATCTCACCGCTCTTGTATCCCACAACATTCCTGCCCAGGACTCTGCCCCCACCCTTACCTGCTTGCACTCCCCTTGTGCCTCTAAACATCTTTGCTGCTTCTCTCTTGCTGCCCCCCACACCTGGATCTCCTTTCCTGGATACATTTGTTCTGCTCCCTCCCTTCCAACTTTCAAATCCCTCCTGAAATCCTGTGTGCGCGCCAGCTGGAGTGGTGTGCCTGGAGGAGGAGTTGCCTGCCACTCAACCCTATCCCCTCCTCCTTCTGCAGGTATTTCTCCTAGGGCTGGGGCCCTTGAGGGCTGTGTGTGTGCATCAGCTGGGGGGAAGCCTGGAGGGGTGTGCCTGAAGGAGGAGTTGCCTGCCACTCAACCCTATCCCCTCCTCCCTCTGCAGGTATTTCTCCTACAGCTGGGGCATTTGGGCGCCAGCTGAAGGGCAACACCTAAGTGTTGGCCATTTGTCGGGGCCGTTTGCAGGCCACGGAGGCTCTCCAGTAGACACTTGTTGGGGAGTGTCCTTGGGAGAGAACCTCTGGGCGGGCTGGACCGAAGCCAGGGCTTCTGCCCATAATGAGGACTCCCCCAGGACTTGATTCCTGCCAGACGGTGTTACTGAACAAGGACTATACATCTAACCATTTACCCCAGGAGGAACCGCAGGCCTAAGGTCCGCGCCACAGGGCCATTGGGTGTGGCCCTTAGGTGAGGACTGGGGGAGTCTGGCTATGAGATAGAGCGGGTGGTTAGGGTATATGTTGATGGGGTTGGGGGAGGATTGAGGGGAACACGACTCCTCCCCTGCATATCTGAGGGGCGAGGGGGGACTGGGTTGGGCACGTCCCCCCGGTGAGAGAGGGGGTTTGACACAATAAGGGTGGGGGGTTCTGGTCTCCCTGTGAAAGGGGAGGGGGGAGGGTTTTGGGGGGGAGGCTCTCCCCAACTGCCAGTGCGGAACAGCTGGTGTGGAAGTGACCGGGAGAGGGTGTGGCTATTGGGGTCATGATGGGATGGGTCCTAAGAGGGGAAAGGGGAGATCGGTGAGGCGGGATAAATGCTTGTTGCATGTTCTGCTCTGTACTCCCCAAGCAGTGGAGCAGGTGGTTCTTGGTCAGAGGTTCCTCGACCCTGTGATGGTGCTGTTAAGTGTGAGATTGGTGGCTAATAAAGCGACAACAGTCCAGGAAAAAATCCTCCTGGACCATGCCGCCGATCTCGTATGTATCACGGAAATCTGGCTGGACAATGAATCAGGGCCTATTCTGGCTGATCTTGTTCCGGCTGGGTATTCTGTGCAGCCGTGGTCGGAGGGACGGGGTGGTGATGTAGCTATGATTTTTAAGGAGGGATGGTCTGTGATGAGGTATCCGGTGCAGTCCATATTGGGTATCAAAGGTCTCCATCTTGTGTTTGATCTGGCAGGGGACAGTTTGGGAGTGCTGCTGGTATACCATGCACCTACCTGTGCAGCAGCCTCCCTGCATGCTTTGGCAGAGGTGGTGTCGGGGGTGGTGTTGCGGTCCCCAAAGACAATAGTCTTGGGGGACCTCAACATTCATGCTGACACCGCCCTTGGGGGAGCTGAGCATGAGTTCATGGCAACCATGGGCCTCTCCCAGATGGTTATCGGTCTGACACATCAGGGAGAACACACCTTGGACCTTGTGTTTTGCACCAGCCTTGAGGCAGGTGTTCCATTAGTGGGCGAGATATCAGCTGTGCCGTTGTCATGGACGGATCATTACCTCCTGCAGACCTCGCTCCTAGCACACGTCTGCCCCTGGAAGGGTGTTGAGCCAATTCGGATGGTTCGCCCCCGGAGGATGATGGAACTGGAATGGTTCCAGAATGCTCTGGGGGAAATACCCTCTGACCTTGATGACTGTCTCATTGATGACCTCGTTGTGCTGTGGAACACCTTGCTGACGGAGGCCATTGATCAGATGGCTCCTAGGTGTCCACTGCCTAGGCAGCAGCTCCGCAGACCTCCTTAGTTTTCCGAGGAGCTGCGGTTGCTGAAGGGAGATGGGCGGCAGTTGGAGCGACGGTGGCGTCGTTCGTGTGCTGAAGCCGATAGATTGCGGCATAAAGCCAGTTTACGAGCCTATGCTGTGGCTATGCGGGCAGAAAAGAGGGAGTTCCTTGCTGTCCTCATAGCATCCGCAAAATCCCATTCAGCAGAGCTGTTCTGGGTAGTGTGGGGGCTGGTCAGTCCGACCTCCCTCAGTCTTGGAGTGGAGTCATCTACTGCCCGCTGTGACATTATGGATTATTTTGTGGACAAAATCGCTCGTATTTACCACGATTTCGACGCAGCATTTATTACACTAGGGGAACCAGAGGTTATGGAAGCCCCGTCATGTCCAGGTTTCTGGGATCAGTGTCAGTCAGTGATGCCTGCCGATGCGGTGGATGTTCTTGGGGCGGTCAGGGCCACTTCTTGTGAATTAGACCCTTGCCTGTCCTGGCTGGTTAAGATCTGCGGGGAGATGGGGCTGTTGCTGGCTGGGATGGTCAGCGGCTCCCTGTGGGAGGGCAGAGTGCCGGGCTGTCTCAAAAAGGCAGTGGTGCAGCCTCTGCTCAAGAAACCATCGCTTGACGCTGGTTCCCCTGCCAGCTATCGGCCTGTCGCTAACATTCCCTTTTTAGGGAAGGTTATTGAACGGGTAGTGGCTCAGCAGCTGCAGGGGCATCTTGATCACATCAGTTTTCTTGATCCCTCTCAGTCCGACTTTTGTCTGGGTTATGGCACCGAGACTGCACTTGTGGCTTTGGTAGATAACCTGCACTGAGATATGGATCAGGGTCACTTGACCCTGCTGATCCTGTTAGATCTGTCAGCTGCATTTGATACCATTGATGATGAGATGTTGGTGACGCACCTGCAGGACTGTGCAGGGGTGGGCGGGACTGTTCTTGAATGGTTCTGCTCGTTCCTGACCGGAAGAACCCAGCAGGTGGTTCTCAGGGACTGCTTTTCATCATACCGAGACCTCTTGTGTGGAGTTCCACAGGGTTCTCTTCTATCCCCTCTCCTGTTTGATGTGTATATACAGCAGCTAGATGAGGTGATTAGGGGGTTCGGTGTATGGTGTCATCAATATGCTGATGACACCCAACTACACCTCTCTTTTTCAACAGACCCAGGCCCGGCAGTCTCGGTGCTTACTCGGTGCCTGGTGGCTGTGAGGGATTGGATGAGGGTTAATTGACTGTGGCTGAATCCTGACAAGACGGAGGTGATGCTAGTGGATAAGGCGATGGAATTGGCAGCCCCCATCATTGATGGGGGTCTGTCCTCCATTGATCTCCCAGGTACGCAGTCTAGGGGTACTCCTCGATGCGCAGCTCCACCTGGACCTCCAGGTGGAGGCTGTGGCGAGGAGTGCTTTCCGCCAGTTACATCTGGTGCGACGGCTTCAGCCGTTTGTTTCGGACTCTGACCTGGCCACAGTCATCCATGCTTTCATCACCTCTCTCGACTAGACTACTGTAATGCGCTCTATGTTGGGCTACCCATAGTGACGGCTTGGAAATTGCAGCTGGTGCAGAATGTGGCAGCCCGTCTCCTACTGGGACTGGGCCACCAGTAGCATATTACACCAGTGCTCCATTCTCTGCACTGGCTGCTGGTGGTTTTCCGGGCCCAATTCAAGATGTTGGTTTTAACCTATAAAGCCCTAAACAATCTAGGCCCTGCCTCTCTGTGAGACCGCCTCACTGTCCATGTCCTGGATCGGCCCCTGCAGTTGTTCAGGGATGCCCTGCTTGAGGTCCCCCAAGTTTCTCGGGTGGCCACGCAGGAGAGGGCATTCTCGATGGCCTTGCCCATGGAACTCCCTTCTGGTGGGGGCCCGGCTGTCCCGAGACCTCCCTTCTTTTCAGAAAAGTTGCAAGACTTGGCTGTTCCACCAGGCGTTTGGCAGGGGAGACGGGTGATGGGGGGGTAGGAGGCGGTTGTTTTCTCTGTTTCCCCTTTTTATGATGTGTTTTAATTGTTTTTTTATTGTTGTAAGCCGCCCCGAGCTGCCTGTGGCAGGAGGGGTGGGGTAATAAGTTTGTATAATAAATTAAAAATAAATTAAAAACCTACCTCTTTCATCAGGCTTTCCCTGGCTCATCATGAGTGAGATTGCATCCTCCTCCCTCCCTCAGAATCTCTTCCCTGTAACTAAGGGTGATTTTAGACGTGCTGGCCTCCCTTCTTGACATGGCACGTGGTCAATTCTTCGTCCCCGAGCGGAATCAGGCCGGCCGGTCAACAGACATGCTGGCCTGATTTCGCTCGGGGAAAGGGCGGGGCTGTGTGGCACAACGTGAAGCTGCACGGCCCGGTCCCCCCACGCTCCCGTGACTGCCCGCCCTCCTGGAGACAGGCAGGCGCAGCGGCCAATCCGGCCACTGCGCCCAATCCTGGCTCGTGGCCAGGACCATGCTCCGGCCTTGGTGGATGATAACAGACGTTACCGGCCGCCAATTCCGGACCGTGGTCCAGGTAACCACCGTTCCGGAGGTGAGGCCGGCCTCCCCTCCAGAACAGTGGTTAATTGGATTCCCGCTGGGTGTTCACTGTGGTGAACATCTGGTGGGAACCCCTTCAGATGTTATGGGATCTCCCCCATCACAGGTGGTTCATTGTGGTAAAAGGGAGGCCTGTAACGTCTGAAATTACCCTATGTTCAGCATGTGCACATGCATCTTCTCAAACTCATGAATGTATCCTGGTCTCTCCTGATATTCACCTCTCCCTCGTCTCCCCATTCCTTGCCTCTTAGGGTGTAAGCCTTTTGGGGTAGGGACCTGTCTGTAATTACTGACTGTACAGTGCCAGGTAAACCACTGGCACTATATAAATAATAATAATAATAATAATAATAATATTTAGGTACTTGTTTTCCCTCCCCTTAAAAAACCCACTTACTATCCAGTGGTTAGAATTAAATGTAGCAATGACTGTTTGACACACCCTCATACTGCTGCTAGTAGATTCTCATGGAGCATAGGTGACATGAAGAAATAAAAGTTGTCACATGGTCCTATGCTGAATAGAGATTTTGGAGTTTTAAACTTGTTTTGTAATTTTTATTTTAGCTGTAATAGGGCTCAATAAAATTTCAGATTAAAGCATTGCAAAATATGGACATTTTCCAGTTGCAGTTTTTCACTGTATTAGCTGAATGGTGTTGACATATTTCACTAATTTTTCTTTCATTAAAAAAAGATCAGGAATACATAGTAGCTATTTTTAAACCATTTTTATTAACAACAATATGGATTCAACTTTGTCATGAAGTTACAATTAACATTGTATTGTAATGTAATGGCTGAAACCATTGCAGCGTCAGTGGAAAAGTCTCTTATACTTTCTGTTACCGTTATAAAACTGACAGTTTATCATTGTACCCTCAGATATGGGCCAGTGGAAGTGTCTAACAGTCCTTCCAATAGCAGGTGGTATTTGGTGTCTATGGAATTGTCCCATATTTATCCAAATGAATGGGAACATCTCAGACCCTTCTCATTGACATTGCAGGGGAAATTTTAAACAACATATTATTATTAACCTCTTTGAACTGTAATAGCAATCTGTGTGATGTGGCAATCCATTTGAAGTATGTTAACACATTTGGAAAAAAACTGAAGCAGAAATACCTAGGCCAAATTCTGTCCTGACTTATACCTTGGTCAACCCTACTGAACTCAATAGGATTGCAAAAAGTGAGAGTCATGGACCAAATTTGCCCAGTGAGACAAATTCAATCCTTTTATTGGTGTATCCTTCGTTAAACATGTCTCCCAATTATTTGCTTGCATATTTTCTTTTTCTGCTTGATTCTGTTTTCTGATTGTTTTACTTTTCTCTGTGCTTTAAAAATTTTTTCTTCCCTTTATCCCTTTTCATCAAAGTACTTTGTGCATTACTTTTTAAATAGTCAATGTGACATATGGGTTAATTCAGCTAAGCATTAGTTTCCTCAGGAAATAACTGGAATATTATCATTTTCACTTTAAACAGATGCCCAACAAGCTAAGGGCTTGAGCCTGCACTCCTGACTCCAGCAAAATGATAATTTTGCTTGAGTAACTACTGCAGGCCTGGACCCATAAACAGTATTGTATATCAGGTGTTTTACAATACATAAAAAATGCCTTGACTGATTACAGAAGGTTAGGTGAATTATTTATCACCATATTGTAATGAAAACAGTCAATTTAAGTAGGATTATTTCAGATACGCATAACAGCTGTGGGCATTGTGAATAAAAGTGTATGATCTTTGCCATCTTGAACCCTAGTCTAAAACACTATATTCATATTTTTAAAAAATAGATCATATGAGCCAGGAGCAAATACAAATATTTAAACATATTATCATTGCCATCAAAAATTATTCTTTTCAGTTCTCTCATTAATCAAGTTCAATGAACATGCTGATCAGAAAACAGTTATTTGTTTAATGCCCAATACCAAAGTCCCACTTAACAGCCAAATTCTACCCTGTTTTTTACCACAGCAGAACTTGCAATGGAATATTGAACATGGCAGGATTTGGTTCTTTGCAAAACTCCCAAGTGATTACAACAGAAATTTTAACTTTTGATGCTGCAAAGATTTGAGGCTGAAATCAATATGATTACACATGGAAATGAAGTTATGCACCCATGTAAGCCTCTGCAGAATCAGGCCCTTAGCAAGTACTTAAGAACAAGACTCATATATCCATTGGAATCAGTGGAATTATGCCATTGATTACAATGGGAACAAGCTCATCCCTATATTGTGGTATTGACTGCAGTCCTAATTCTCTGTACCCCAGAGTAGTTGCATTGTCTACAATTTTTATTAAAATTAGTCTTATTGATTTCAATGGGACTACCTTGGAATAAGTGGAGTTAGGATTACAGCCATGTTTATCAATTGTACAGTGGACTCAGGAAACTCCTACTGAGGAAATGCAAAAAAACTGCACATTGTAAAAAAAAATAATTAAAAAATCGAACCAAACAATAAACGTTAAAACCACAGATTCATGTTTCTCAATTTTTCACCAATATAGTTAGAGAAAAATTCTAATAAGAATTGTATCTATAAAAACATAATGGTGCCAATAAAAGGGAAGGATATCAGAATTTTAAAATGGAACTTCAAAAGGTCTTCCTGATTTTTTTGGTACTTTGAAAAAACACATTTACATTTTCCTGAACTGTTTACAGAATTCATTTATATGCACAAAATTATATTCAATAAATTAACTTAAAATGAGGAGGACTCAAGCATGTCATTTAAGGCAAAAATAGCAAGTTCAGTGAGAGATATCATCAGTAAAACCCAAGACTAGCCACAAAATCAGGCCTGGGCGTTTTTAAACCGGAGACATTTCTCCCGCAGCTTAAAAAGCTGGCTTGAGAAAACCCCCATGGGGGGGATTTAGACACTCTTCACCGGACCAGAAGTCGCTCAGGTGCCGTTGGAAACTGGTGCTGGGCAACTCCCAGAAGTTTTGAGACACAGACTGGTAAAACCGTGGCTATTGGGGACTTACCTAGTCCATGTCTCTCAGCTTCTGGGAGTCGCCTGGTGCTGCTGTTTCCAATGGTGCCCAGGCGGCTTCCGGTCTGGAGATGAGCATCTAAATCCCTCCCACAGGGGTTTCTCCAAGCTGGCTTTTTAAGCTGCAGGAGAAATGTCTCCTGTCAAAAAACGAGCATGTCATTTTTAATGGGCGCCATGTGGATTCTGAAGACTGCTCATGCAGATGCAAGAGCAATATCTGAACCCAAATCATGAAGCCTTAATGTTTATATTTAATAAAAGAGGGGGCTAATTACTGATAATTTGTTACTTGTTCTGTGCCCAAGCTGTACACCTGTGTTGGACTTAAATGCAGACTTATGAGATTTCACATAAGATGCAAGAAAGGCACCATAAAACATTAGATAACAGAAAATCCTAAAAACTTAATAGTTTTGATATTGTAAAACACTTTTAAATTTACATATTTGGCTGAACAAACTGCAGACATTCAGATAAGTTAATATTTAAATGTTCTCGGATGTTGAAAAATATTTTGATGAAGACGATAATGAAGATTGAATGTTATAAATTATATGGCAAATCAGTGATAACTAATTGTGCTTTAAGACACCTTTTGGAATTTACCAGCTGAGCTTTGTTCTAGCATATGCCATAGAACACAGCTAATCATCCATAGACCCTATATCAACAACACAATATATACACTCTACAGTATGCGTATACTTTCACATAATGTTATCATGTAACATCCAGAATACTTCTGTAAGAGATATGGAGGCAGAAATTACAATGGAGTTATACTAAAGAGTTCAAGTCTTTAACAATACAATTTACAGCATTTATCCATAATTAAGACTGCAGTGACATTTTTTTGATATATCCTCAGCAGGGTCAGTCTTTGATCAAAAAGTGCCCCAAGTGAGCTGGAATTGGCACCCCCATTCCTTTGGAATTCCTACTGCTAGAAGGGGTTGAGCTCAGGACAGGCTGGCCATGCATGTGTGCAGGCTGTAATTTCTGGGACTAAAAACAGGGAAATCTTATTGAGTTGTGAATTGGGGCTGGAGTCTGCTTAGTCCTCCAAAGAAGTTCCATTGGCAAAGCTGTATTAAAATGTGGAAAGGAAATGAGAGGAAGAAGAGATGCCAAAGAAAAATGTCAATTTGCTATGGGCTGTAAATATTCTAGGTGGGAGATGGTATAGGGAAGGAGTAGTAGGGTTCCCTCCTGGAATATTTATTAAAATGTGATGTGATTTGATGGCATTTTAGTTCCAATTGCAAATTAGCACATTCCCCTTTCTTCTTTTTTGGTGTAAAATCTGGTCTTTTAATTTGATCAGGTGAGATGGATTTCCTACTATGGCCTTGCATTGATTTTTGGGAAGTACCTGCTGTCCTTGAATAGCAGGCCACATTATGAAAATCCTATCCTGCGTCCTTTCCTTGCTTCTGTTGTTTCTTTCTACTGTGTTCATCTGCAAATCCACATTCCCTCTTTCCTGTCAATATCCCATTGCTTTATTTTCCTCTTTTGTGGATCTCTCTCTTCCCGTTCTCTGATTCTTACTGTTTCTACCCCCTTTTTTCTTTTCCCTGTTGGTGGTTGTTTTCACTTCCTTCCCGGAACTTTCAATGTGCTACCATGCAGCCTCAAAACACAATTATTGGGATAGGAATGGTGCCACATTCAAGTAGCATCATGCAACAACAATGGTAGTGACTCCAGTTCTTTCTCTGCAGTAATTGTTGCCAAACCAAATCAGATATTCAGAAGGCTTGTCAGTGAGATCAGCTTGTCTGGGGCAGAGAAAATTCGACATCTGAGGCCACTCTGATTCTTACTATTTGTCCATTTCATAGCAAAATAATGTTCTTATCATAAAGAACAACATGATAGTGGTGTGCAAAATACTTTGTCACAGCACTAAATCACCAAAATATTCAGAAATTAACATTCTAACTCAGAGTGTTAAGATAACTGATTAATGGTGAGTTAATGAGTATATCTTGCAAATAGCAGCCATCTCTAATCCCATATTACTGGTCTCCTTGGTACCTCGCTAGCAGCTGTGGATAATATTTTTGTTGTAAACTATTGTCTAATTCAGGACATATATATTATTAATTAACCCAGAGGCAAAGTGCTTTAAATCTTAAGATTTTTTTAAAATTCTGCACTGTAAAAACAGCACTATTTCTAAATGCTCAGATCATTTCTTTTTATACATCCTGTAGCATTAGCTTTGTAGATTACTCACTATTTAAACCTACTGTACTACATGAAAGTGTTGATGTACTGTAGGTATAAATCTGAATTTTATCCATCACGTAAACATGCATTTTCATGCAACTAGAAGATATGGGCTCATACAACTGCCTTCAGATTCTTCCTGATTCTTGCAATTTTATGTTGTTAAAAGGGCTTTCAAAATAGTTCATGCTATGATATGTATGACTAAAGGAATTACAGAGCCTGTGAAGAAAACCCATATGTTGTTATTTAAGTTTGACATGAGGCAGGCTGAGTGCATCTGTACCGTCCCCTGGCTTGCAGATGCTCTGAGATGATCTTGACATTCCAGTCCTTAGAGAGTCAGCTGAGAGAGTCGTTTCCACTAATGGGTGGGAGATAGCTTCAAAAGTCTCCATTTCTGCCTCTACTTCTAACTCTTCGTCTGTTATAAACAATTTTGACTCCCTCCATTTGGAGTATATTTCTTGGCTACTTCTTGAGCCACTGGAGTCACTACCAGAAATCTGTACATTCAGTTCTTCTGTTGATTGTATAAGATTTTGTACAGATAGTGATTTTCCTAAATCCATTTGCACTACTGGTTTAACTGAGACCAAGGGTTCCCCTTCTGTATCAAAGCTTTTTCCCCATGACAGATTCTTTGTCATACTGGGCTGTGCAACTTGTCCATTATCCTTTGAAGCAACAAGGCAAGCGGTGACATCAGAAATAGTCTCCTGTGTGGTTACAGGAATAATGTGAATAGGCTCAGGCCTATTGATATGCTTGACTGATGAGAAAGGTGGTATCTGTAATGTTGCTGGTGCTGTTGGCTTAGATGCTTGGTTTATTTGGTTTAATGCATTATTAGTGGTTGCTGTTGCAGGCCCATCATTTGGCACCTGTATTGCTTGACTATGCATAGTTGGACTAAAAGCATAGTAAGCTTGAGGGTTAAATTCATTTGGTGTCAGTATAAGCTGTAGGCCACGAGGCATGTTGGCACTAGCTGATCTGGATACACATCCACTAGTTTGTGCAGAGCTAGACAAATCTTTGCTGTCTACAGGACTTTGATAATCAGAAGTCTGATCACATTCAAAGCGTGGCAACTGAAAAGAAGCCAAAGTGAACGCTGATGCAGATCCTTTCCTTAAGACCTGTTGATAAATATCTAAGAGACAGTCCAGTTTTGACTCTATGGATTGTACCTGCAGGTTGGGGGAAAAGAGGTTAAAGTTAGTTGTGAAGTTATTAAAAAATGATCCTGGAGAACGTAAGCAAACAGATAATGAGGAAAATCTAAGCATATGTGAATGTCTTTCTTTCTCCATGAAGTACAAGCAGCTACATTCTAAAAAGTTATTTACTGAGTCATCATTATAAAGGAACTATAGCTGTTTTTACATAAGACAGGCCCACTCATGCCCATGCAGATCCATTGCATGGGCATGAGTAGGTGCCGCCCGTGTGAATCCCATGGCAGGTGGAATTCACTCCCGTGAAACACGCATGCACACCCACCTCCACCCATCACCCACTCATGGAGCAATCGGCCAAAACAGTGATTGCTCCATGAGTGGGGATGCATAGGGATTGGTGGGCGCCCATGTGCACTGGCCCCCCCCCCGGACCACCCACGCTGCAGTGCGCACACTGATCCCTCCCCATGGCCTGAATAAAAAAGGCCAATATTATCCGGTGAAGTTCTGGATCCAGTAATACAGGTTTTTCCATTTCCATATTTTCTGTTCAATATATTTAATGTAAGCAAATAAATGTGTTTTACTTCAGTGCTTAAAAAATACTTTGGTGCAGAAGCAGACATATGCTGAAAAACTAAAACATGCAGTATTAATGATTAATTATTATTATTAGTTTATTTATGTAGTGCAAGCAGTGGAATAATGGTCTTGTGTAGTCATGTTACCTGCTTTTCCACCTTGACTACACGTCCCAACATACTAAAATCATCTGTAGTCTCATTCTCAGTAATATTCTTCTCTCGACTTTTCTTATCTGATGTGATTTGTCCTTTTCCAAGAATTTGGTCAACACTATAAGAGAAATGAGAGATTATTATAAGAAGTAAAATCCGTGATAATATGTAAGTGTCCCCCTGTGTCTGATTGTTGAAAATGGCAATAACTACCCAGAAAGCATGACAAAATTGCTCTTGTTGAAATGATAACCAATATTAATAAATATACTACAACAGACTGTAGATGGACATTTAGAATATCTGCAGACTAAGGAATATGAAGCTATGGGTAAAAACAGACATGATGCAGGGCTGTTATGGCTCACCTAAACTGGCTGTTACCCAGCCGCCAGATGTTGGTCCACTAGTGGACCAGGTAGGTGCCTGTCCCAGAAAGCATCTCCCACAAGATCTTAGATGCACATTCCAAGCCAAAGGTCACCCAGACGAGCCAATGTGTCTGTTGGCCCACTGTGGCCAGGCGCCATGTCGTTGACTGCCATGGCTGCCCATCACAGTGGGGGTTGGGGTGCTGGGCAAAGCATGGGGGCAGGGTTGGCCGGCCACATGTTCGTGTTTCTCCCTCCCTGGCGGCCCAGTCACATTCATATTTGTTTGGCATCCTGACATGGCCCAGACCACGTCCACTGTGGTTTTCCTTCCCGGGCCGTGTCAGGTCACTGTCACGTGTTTTTAGCCTACGTGACAGTGAAAACTACATTTACTATTAGTTGCTAAATTTGTTAAAGATACAAATGTATAATAGATTTAAATTTATGTTGGATATCTTAATCACAAGTTATGAACTCTGGCCTGCAAACACAATTGGGTGTAGTGCTTACTGCCATGAATGGTCCCACTGAACAATTTTACTCAGTAATAAGTATTTAAAACAGGGGTTCTGAACATTTCTATTTCATGTTTAGCTGCATCATAATTCCAATTTTAGAACAATTAAAAAAGTTTTAAAATGTGGCAGTTCTGCACAGGGGCCTATTGAAATATTTGCTCTTACTTTTAAGCAGTGATATGAAGCAATATTAAGCAAAGGGAAAAAAATTAAGAGATTTTTAAGCTCACCTTAAAATAGCTTAAAAGGTTGCATTAAACAATGACACAGACCATAATGACAGCTATGCACACCACTAATTATATCAATATATCTATTCACACATATATTTACAAACCCATACGTACAATTCATGTTCTTTAGAAAAAAATATCTCTTACATTCATGGTGCTTCAGAAATAAATTAAACGCTCTGTACCCCCTGTATATTGGCTCTACCTAATAAGCGTGATTGAGCCCTCTCTCTCTCTTTTGTTCTAATATTATTTCCTAATACCTACTCGAGCCATGTTTAGTAAAAAGCAGAGTTGTAAAGACCTGCATAACTCTGGATGTTATCACACAAGCTGGGAGCCCACCAGAGCCGCCACCTTGTGTGGGCTCCACAAGGACTCCAACAGATGGGCCAGCAGTTCCTCCAGCCGCGGTCCACCTGTGCGCTACCCCTTCCCAGCATAGAATTGTGGTTGCTCCTGCAAAAGCGACTTTATGGTGAAGAACATGGCCCGCCCCATGGCCTCCCCCATCAGACAGGAGGTGGCCCTGGGGCAGTGCATTGCCCTGGTTCAGGTCAGGTTTCCCCACACTGCGTGCTCTGTCTTTCTGGGGATGATGCCATGTGGAGCTGTCCTGGACCAAACTGAGACGAACATCTGGCGGCCGCCTTTCACATGGGCATGTAAATTCAGGGCAAAGGGGGGCCAATGTGAGGCCCCAACTTGTGTTACAACAGCCTCTGTGTTGGAAAAGCTTTTCAAACCACAGGTCTTGCTAGCCTGTTTATTCCTGTAAAGAGTCTGAAATATAAAAATATTGAACCTGGTCCTGTATCGTGTTGAATGTTCACAGCATCTATTAACCTGAATTAGTATGTCAGAAATGAAAAGTTCTCAGATAATTATTTAATTAGTTGTGTATTTTATTTTTACTATTCATATAAATATCCCATACATATATGAATGTACTTTAATGATAAAGGATTACCTATTCAAACATCAGGATTAAAATTTTGTAAAAACACTATATGCCTATGTTTTTCTACGAACAATTGATAGTTCACAAATATTAGTAGTTGGCTAACTCAAATTTTGTTACATTTATGCCCAAATTTAATTCTCTTAAATGCATCTACAAAAGAAAATCCAGAAGGAAGTTCAATGGAAAGTGTGCCAAAATGTAAAAATTCAGTTTTTCTTGTGCTAAACAAAAAATAATTCAAGACATTTTACATGCAAGTTCACTTCAGTGCAATAGGAATAGTCCTTCCTTACCGTGACTGAAGACTTTTAATTCTGCACAACATATCCAGATGACCAGCTGAATATTGTTCAATAACATCTTTTACATCATATGGACGTAATGTCTCTTTAAATTTTCTCTTTGCAACATGAAATTTCATGATTCTGTGGAAGAAACATTCTTCAAATTAAAACTTATAAACCTTGTAAAATAGTAAAGTCACTAATATCAATTAAAATATAAGTTTTATCTAGTTAACAGAGGTTTGCCAAAGCCTGAGTATTTTCTGAGGCAATGTAAAAGGCCTATTTATTTGGTCAGATATTCGGCTGTGTGGATTGGGTTTGGGTTGCTGTTTTTAATGGGAAATTTTGATATTTTATACAGTTTGAGTTTTAAGTGGTTTTATCTTATGCATACTTTCATGTGTGTGTGTGTATATTTATTGTTTCAACCATAAGTCATAACAAAATATAGGGTATTTTCAGACGTTACGAGATCACAGTGAACCACGGTGAATACCCACCTGTGGTCGCTGTGGCTCGAACGTCTGTTTGGCGGTGACGGGGTGACCCCGGCGGGGAATGAAAGGGTTGTTTTCGGTACGGGGCCAAGTGGCCCCGTAACATCTGAAAACACCCATATACAATAAAACATCACTAAAAGATCAGCACTAAGTTAAATCAGGAGAAGACATTCACAGCGATAAGCGTTCCCAGGCTAAAGGGGTCTTCAACAAAATCCAGACATAATATTATTTTAAGAAAACCAAGTTAGTGCCCTTTTTAACTGGTGAAATCAACCAGAAAATTTTTGAATCCTTTTATTTATTTATAGTAATTATGATACTGAAGGGAGATATCCTCCTTCCTCTTATGAATATGCAAGGATTATGTTCTTATTAACAAAGCGTATGGGGAAAGCAACTATCTTAACATAGTATTACCCACCCACCCCAGTTGATGCTGAATTGGGTACTACCCTGGAGGTAATCTCAGCAAATTATACAGATGTATTGATTACAATTCTAAAGGGAGATATCCTCCTCTCCTCCTATGAATTGTATAACTTTTATGTATGTTTTGTTATCGGGTCTGAGTTTTAGGGGAAGAGTGAGCTATAAATTGAAATAAATAAATAAATAAAAATACTGACAAATCAACCTACAATTTTCAATTGGTTAAGCTACTACTTCTTATAATTTCTATAGTGCTACTAGGCATATGCAGTGCTTTACAGTCACAGATCTTTGGAGACAGGTCCCTGCCCAATGGGCTTACAATCTAGGATGAACAAGGATGAGGGGAAAAGACAGGCACACACATATTCCCATTTTACAGATGGAGAACTGAGCTTGAGAGGTTGTGACCTGCCCAAGGCCACCAATTGAATTAATTGACTAGGGTGAGATTCAAACCCTAGTCTCCCAGGGCCAAGTCCAGCACCTTATCTACTACACTACACTGACTCTCAAATTTGATTATTTCTCACAAAGCTGATTGTTTCCTTCTGAACAGCTGTTATAATAATGAATGAAACCCTACTTTTTCAGGTTGTTATGTGGGAGTTTAAAATGCAACTCTACAGATGTTTTTCATGTAGATTTGACATAGGATTTTAAAATTCTGGAGTAGTTTGTATACAATTATAAATGGGGAGTGGAGCTCAAAATGCTCTCTTCCATTCATCTTCAATTCACTGTGGTACTTGCATGTGAGTAGTGTCAGGTATATGCTTAGATCTAAGGATGTAAGTCATCCCATTGAAACTATTAGGATTATTAAAATTAGGTATGTGCTTGTCTTAAGGGGCTGTTCATAAATCATGCCATTTTTTTTGGCCATTTTTAGCCACCCTCCCTCCTTGTCACAGTTTGTCACACTACTACAGCCCCCCCCTCCCAAAAGTATGTCATAAATCATGCCTCCCCTCCAAACACACATTTTTAATACCAGTAATGTAGATCTCCATTTACTATATGCAACAAATATCTTTTCGTTTTCAAACATAGAAATACTATTACTACATCAAAAAATGTAATAATAAACCTAATAATAAAAAAAATTCAGTTTAAGAGAAGAGTTAAGGCCTTTACAAACATGGAGGAAGAGGATTGGGTCTGAAAGACTAAGGCATGAAGCCTAAGTTGTAAGCAAGTACAATATGTGAGACTGTACAATGTCTTCACTGCTTACATGGCGTGCAAGTTAAGGCAGGAGCCTTACCTTATGATTTTCATGTTTTTTTGGAGAATGAGTGAATTTGTAAGAGCCTTCAGTCCACTCTTAAACTGAAGGGGTTTTTTTATCTAAGAATTTTCCTGTTTTTTGAAAGTGGAATGCACTAAATTTCCTGTGCTGCCACAATACCAACCTGAGCTTGACTGGCAGCCAGCCCAAACTTTGTCAGTTTCACCAGCTGGATTTTTTTTTTTACATCTGGGAGCAGCCTCATCAATTTCACCAGCAGCGGGACAAGGAACCAGTGGAGAATATTGCTTTGCAGCTTTCTCCTTACTAGTGCATTTCCCTTGCAGCTCTGAACTTTCTCAGTTATGCATCTGAAGGAATTCTATCCAACTCATTATACAGCAGCAGAAGCCACTGCATAGTTAAGGTGTGTCACATGCTCAATTACAAAGCCCCAACATTCTATTTATTCTAAAATTGAAATGATTAAAGTTAGGATCTTGAAATTTATATTGGAGGATCACTGGAGTACACGGTTCATGATCTGAAAAGTTCAGAATAATCGGTTGGAGACCAGCTGAATTACCACACTTTGAAAACTGCACTTTGAAGTGGGTTTTTTGGCCAGTTTGACCGTCTCGAACTGACCAGCGTAGAGGGGTTTAGTGTTGATTGGGAGAAGGTGGAAGTGCTTTAGAAAATTTAAAGAGGCTGGCAGGGTGTGCCTTTTGTTTATTTTTTGTAAATCCGGTTAGTAGTTTTTAAGTTGTGACGTTTAGAATATTGAATGGAAGCCATGGTGTACGCGAGTTATGTAATGGGGTGATGACAGGAGCAGGGGCTGAGTTTCTGTTGTCCATCATGTCATATGTATGTTTATGGATGTTCAGGGGAAAGTTTAAGAGGGAGCAGGGGGGTGTTGGGTGGGAGGGGGGTAAGAAGGGTGATGGGGACCGGGTGGTAGGGGGGAAGAAGAGATCGGGGGGTGTATAACAGGATGGGGGGAGGGGGCAGATCAGGACCAGGTGGAAAGGAGGGGAAGAAGGGAGCAGGGGGGGTGCAGATTGGGACCGTGTGGGAGGGGGGTAAGAAGGGAGATGGTGACCGGGTGGGAGAGGGGAAGAAGGGAGCACGGGGGGCAGATCAGGATCGGGTGGGAGGGGCAGATTGGAACCAGGGAGGGGCAGAATGGGACCAGGAGGAGGGGGGGGAAAGAAGGGAGATGGGGGGTGCAGATCAGGACCAGTTGGGAGAGGGGAAGAAGGGAGCAGGGCAGGGCCAGATTGGGGCCGGGTGGGAGGTGGTGGAAAAAGGGATGGGGGGGAGGGGGGCAGATTGGAACAGTTTTGATGTTGTGACATTTAGAAAACTGAATGTTAGCCTATGGAAGCTGTGGTGCAGGCGAGTTACGTCATGGGGTGATGACGAGAGATGGGGCTGAGTTTCTGTCCATCCATGTTGTATGGATGTGCAGAGGAAGAAGAGATGGGGGGGTTAAGAAGGGAGCAGGGGGGCAGATAGGGGTCGGGTTCGAGGGGGGGAAGAAGGGAGCAGGAGGGACAGAACAGGACCAGAGGAGGGGGAAGAAGGGTGCAGGGCGGTGCAGATAGGGACCGGTTGGGAAGAGGGCAGAAGGGAGCAGAGCGGGACAGGGAGCAATATCCTTTACAAAAAGCCATGAAATTCCATAATAAAAACCCCTCCAGTTTACAACGAGAGTTAAGGCTCTTGCAAATTCAATCACACAATAAAAAGCATGGAAATTGCAAGTTAAGGCTCCCGCCAGTGAGTTTTCCGTTCATTTCCAGCTCTGTCACTTTCACTGATAGTTTTTTTTTTCCACCTGGGAGCAGCTTCCTCAATTTCAACGGGTAGGGGGGATGAAGGGAGAGGTTGCTTTCCAAACCCTTCCTCACCAGAGCATTTCCTTTTGTTAGTTATGTGTTTAAAGGAGTTCTAGCCTCAATCCTCATAAAATTCCTCAATGCATTACGTATGCTACCCCTCCAATCCTCAGGTACTGCTGCAGAGTTTAGCAATAGGTTACAAATTACCAATAGTGGGTCTGCTGTTTCATATTTGAGTTCCTTCAGCACTGGGGTGAATATCATCTGGTTCTAGTGATTTGTTACTATTGTTTGTCAATTTACTCTAGAATCTCTTCCAGAGTCATGTTGATTTGTGACAGTTTCTCTGATTCATCATCTACAGAGAATAGTTTTGGTGTGGGTATCTCCCCAACATCTTCTGCAGTGAAGACCAAAGCAAACAGTGAATTTAGCTTCTTTGCAATGGCCTTATCCTCCCAGAGCGCCCCCTTTACCCCGTAGTCATCTAATGGCCTAACTGACTCTCTAGCAGGCTTCTTGCCTCCGATGTATTTGAAATAGATTTTATTATTAGTTTTTGCATCTTTGGCAAGTCACTCTTCAAATTCCATCTTGGCCTGCCTTATTTAATGTTTTGCTTCTAATTTGACAATGCTTATACTCTTTCCTGTTTTCCTCATTAGAACTAGCATTCCATTTTTTGAAAGGACACCTTTTTGGCTCTAATAGCCTCCTTCATCTCACCATTTAGCCATGGAGACAGACATCTGGTTCTCTTACTACCTTTTTTTACTTGTGGAATACATTTAATATGGGCCTCCAAGATGGTGTTTTAAAATAGTCTCGCTGACTGTGATCCCATGCCCCATAGATTGTGCGAACGGCTCACAAACTGTGCGGATCTGCACTGTGGGCACGTTGTGCCCTGCATAAGCCGCACATATGCACGCGCACACATGCAATCCGCAGGGCATGGGATCGCGGCCTATGCCTCTTGCAGACATTCAATTTCTCCTCAAGTGGCAAGTGATCCTTTTAGTTTCCCTCTAGTTTCGTTTTTGCATTTTTCTATTTCCTCTCTGTGGCTTCCTCACTTTTTTTCTGCTCCTGGACTTTTTTAGTCTCTCCCTTCTAGGGCTGATGCGGCAGCAGCTGTTACCGCGCTACGATTCCGTTCCGCCATTTCGGAATTGCCCGCGCCACACCGCGACTTTTCTGTGGATATTCCGCTAATTCCGCTGGAATTCTGCAAATCGCGGAATTGCAGAAAAATTGCGGAGAAATTGCGGGAAACCGCTATTCTGCTATTTTGTGGCGCTGGTGGAATTGCGGAAATAGCGAAAATGTCATGTTTCCACGATTCCACTAAGTAGCGGAATTAAATACGCGGAACCGCGGAACGAAACTAGCGGAATGAAAGCCTCTGCCATGCCATTCCACTAATTGCGGAAACACTGTTTCCGCCGGAAATAGCTACCGCTGCGATATTCCGCTACAGCCCTACTCCCTTCCCCCCACCTTATTTGTCATTTCAGATCCTTCTCCACTTCCTCTGTTTCAGTTAAGCATCTGCCATTTTATTGGTTTACTGCTCATTGAGGGCTACTGGCATTCCCAAAGTCCCATTACTTCCAATTGGTATCCCTGTTGTCTCTGTTGTTTTCAATCAGCATTCCTTGTACCTTGTCAGTTTCACCTGCTGGGGAGTTTGTTTGGCAACCAGCCAGTAAGTTTCCCTGATCAGACCCAGCTCTGTCCTGTGTATAGTCTGCAATAAAATCTCCTCATGTCCATACAGCAAGAGCCTGCAATAAATGTTGTCTGTACAACAACAGACTGCACAACAGCTCATCTGCTCACGTAACACAACAGAACCTTCGTGAAACAGCATGGAAGCCCCTTTTTTGCTCTCCTTATTTTGCCAAAATTGATACTTTGAAACATCAGAACTTCAAAACTATACAACAGATTTTGTAAACAAAAGAAAAACAAACAAAAAATACAGCCCATACTTGAATTTCTGAGCACTGCTGGATTTTTTTAAATTCTGCTCCCAGGACTAAGTCTCCATGTGCAAAAAAAGTTGCATTGGGAGAAAATGCAATTCTGTCTCCAAAATTCAAACATTGTAATGTCCTTGGTTTTCATCTGATTTTCCTGACATTTGGAGAGATTCTACACCTCATTTCACAATAATAGGACAAATCATCCTAGTTTTATAATGAATAGAATGTTCATGATTTTAACACAGCAATGCAGCCTCGTTAACTACAGAGCTGGTCCTGATGCTCGATAATAATTAAAAAACGAGTAACAAGAAATCTCTGATTTCCAAAACTATCCGTCAGCTATTTGTCATCTTTTTCATTTTCCACATTACTCGCTGGTCTGTATCTGGTCTGGCCTTAGGGTTTTATTCCCTAATTTTTGGGACTCCTGAACCTAGAGAATAGGGAATTGAACCAGGGTTGGTGATTTCATGGAGAAAAACCAGTTTTGGACAGGGCACTGGTAAATACCACTTTTTCACAGGTTTTTCCTGTTAAAATGAGGGAAACGAAATTTAAAACATACTAATGGAAACTACTGAAAAATATTTGGCATTTCGGTAATAGTCCTGCGGTACTATAGTCTGTTTAACTTTAATGAAAGGAAATAACAAAAAAGAAGCTCAGTCACAATCTTACGCTTCATGCTATTATTGACTTGGTTACCTTGAAAAGAAGCTAAGTATCAGAATCTGGAAATTTTGTTAAGCAATTAAATTTACATGTCTGTTTGTCATACACCCCATATAATAAGCCTATATTTTTGGCCCTCTGTGTTTCAATGTATTGAAAATTAGAATTAGCCTTTGTATGGTGAACCTTTGTTGAACTGTTTGTATGATAACCTCTCAGTGAACTCTTGACTATATACTGGGAGAAAGATTTAAGTTGTTAGAATGTCCTTCTGTGTCTTAGTGATGAATGACTCCATGGCACAAGATCTCCTTTCAACTAAGCTTCTAGGAGTGCCTCCCCCTGAAGTAAAATTCTAGCTTTAAATTCGCTAGTAGCTGGATTTAACTAATTGGTCAGCAGAACGTTGAAGGAAACCTGTGTGCCTCGTTGACTGCGTGGGGCTTGGGGCCCCTGGACAGCGCCTCCCGCCTTCCTTCTTGGGGGGTGCTGTATGTGCTGCTCACCGGTACCAGCTCACCTCCATCCCCGGCCATGCCTTTGCATCAGCGTGAGAGATCCCTGTCGCCTGGACGTGCCTCGGACCACACCGGTGCCTTCCCCGGCTCGGCTGCCCTCCCCCTGTGACTGTGCTCCGTCCCTGTGGGGACCCCTTTGACTTGGAGTGTCCTGTGCTGTCAGTGGGGTTCTGGGTGCCTGTCAGCGATTCCTGGTCTGTTCCCGGCCCGGTCCCCTCTGCTTCCTTGGCCTGGGGCATTCCCCGCCCATGCTGCTGTGTGTGTTGGGCTTCCCTGTGTGCTCCCCCCTTCCTTCCTTTCACTTTCGGGTGTGTTTGCACCCGGGCGTGTGTTTGTGTTTTGTGTACTGCCTTGTCCGCGGCTTCCCTGTGCGTTTTGTGTGTGCCGCCTCCGCACCTATTCTCCCTCTTCCCCCTCCCTTCCCGTTTCGCTTGTGTGGGCATTGCCTTTTGGTGCTCTTGGCTTTCTTTGCCCTCAGTCAGCCATGTCTGCCTCCCACCCCGGTGTCTTCTGGGTGTTTTGACCATGGTTCGGAATTGGTGTAACGTCTGTTGCTTTGCCCCAGGCCGTGGTCCAGCCATCCGTTTCCTTGCTATGGTCCCGCTCCCGTCATGTTTGTTCGGGGCTTTCCTGGACCACGGGAGGGGGTTAGCAGGCTCGCCACAGTTGGGATTCCACTGTGGTGACCTGGGAGCGCGAACTCCCTCCCTACCCATATCCACCTCGCCTCCTCCCTCCGCTCCTTTAAATCCCTCCTCAAGACCCACTTCTTCTGTGCCACCTTTCCCAATGCCTGCTAGTTGCTTTCCCCCAATTACTTATAGTCTGCCCTCCTTTGCAGACTCCTGCCTAACTGTAACCAAGCCAAGCACACGCACCTGAGACTTCACAGATGCTTGCATGTTTGTTTGCTTCTCCCTTGTCTTCCCTTTGTCCCCTCTCCTTGTCGCCCCCTCCTTGTCTTTTTAGATTGTAAGCCATAGGCAGGGACTGTGTCTTTATCTCTGTTCTGTAAAGCACGGCTAGTGCTATACAAATGTTTATAATAATAATAAATTAAAAAATAGGGGATAGGTCCATAAATGGCTATTAGTCAAGCTGATCAGGAAACGAAACCTCTGAGTGTCGGGAGCTGGGAGAAAATAGGGAATGGATTTCTCCATTATGACCTGTTGTGTACTTTTCTGAACTGACCAAGGGTGGCCACTGTCAAGAGACGAGATACTGGGCTGGATGGACAATTGGTCTGACCCAGCATGGCATGTATTTTCTTCTGGTTGCTTAATGCTTCAAGTCTAGGGCCATTTTTACATGAGATGCTACCACACAGGTCCACATGTGGTAGCGTCAGTGTAAAAGTGGGTGTGGGTGGGTGTGCACCCCACACACCCCCACCTACCTCCACCCACCTCCCCGCACGGAGCAACCCAGGAAATCCTGGGTCGCACTGTGCGGGGGCATGGGTGGCTGGCACATGGATGGGTGTGCACACTGAGTGCACCCATCTGCCGCCGTCTTAAACCCTCCCCCACCCACTGGAAGTGCGTGTGCACTCCACTCATTTAAAAACTGCCTATAGCGCTGCATTGTTGTTTTTCATATAATCTAATGTTTGATTTTGGTTTATATAATAACTGGAATAATTTATATAATCTCCTTTTTAAAAATAGTAAAATGCCCAAATAAAATGTATATGGGCAACTTAAATATTAAATTGCATATATTAGCATTACCCATTGAGGTTTTTATCTTTTTATTTGTACAGCCATAAATTAATACCTGAATCTACTGCCTTAGGTAATCACAATGTGAAAATGTAATTAAAAACTTTACTATGTGTAATCCATTGCAATCTGCTATGGATTAATGAAACATTTTGTTAATAGAAAGTATGAATGCCTTAAACCAGGACTAATTAGTTTAAAACTAGTTTTCCCAGGGTGGTAAAAACCAGGTTTTTACCTGACAAATAGCGCTGCTGGTAAATATCATGCCAGTCCTGAAACAGGCTAGAGCGGTAGTCCATGCAGCCTTTTGAGAGGTTGCCTCTCATTCTGTATTCTTTATTTACAATCCCCCACAAGTGCAAACGCCTGTGTAAAAGAGGCAGTGGGTAGCCACATGCTCCCATGGCCCACCCTCCCCCACCCATGCAGCAACTGGGGAAAAACCAGGTTGGTCTGTGTGGGGGCATGGGTGGGGATGGGTGTTCATTCCTCACTGTCCTGTGTGGGCAAGGCAGCACACCCACCCATGGGACAGATCCGCCACCACCATGGAGAAAGGCAACGTAAGTGCTCGAGAGGCACAATGCCTGGCTGCCAACCAACACCCTCTCTCATGATATGTTCCCAGCCTGGCCAGGGACATGCATGCAAAGAGATGCATCCCTAAGAAAGAATAGAGCCAGTACCGTGCAAGCACCCACTGAGAGCCAAGTAAGTGCATGGCGCCCCAGGTGGGGGCGGGGGGTATTGCCTCAAAGCGTCACTGAGTGGGAGCAACATGACAGCTAACAGGTACCATGTCCTGTGACAGGTGAGCACCATCACAGCTGCCTCCACCATCACATTAAGAACCAGGCAGGCCACAACCACGGTCCCCTCTGACAGCCAGGTAAGCCTGCACTGGGACCCCCGGGAGGGATGGGGGATGCTGCCCTAGAGAGCAGCCACAGAAGGAGACCAAGATGACTGCTGACAGGTATGCCTTCCCTTCACAGTCGAGCACTAGCTCTGCAGCCACACCTTCCACATCTCCAGGCGGGACCCAGCTGCCCAAGCTGCACCCCACACAGATCCCGCCCCAAAGGGCATGCCCTGGTTTCCAGAGGAGACCGAGGCCATCATCTGTCTGTGGGGTGACAACAAAGTGCAGTACAACCTTGTGACTTGCTACAGCAATGAGGTGGTATATGAATGCATTCCACAAAAGGCGGCTGGGATATAGCGGGGAGAAGGATATAGTGGGGAGTGCCGGCAGAAGGCAAAGGACTTGAGAACTGGATATAAAAATCCATGACCACAATTCTGAGTCCAACCATGCCTGGCGCACATCCCTGTACTATGAAGAGCTGGAGCAGTTCCCCTGTGTGGACAGGAAGATCATGGCCTCCTGCACATACGGGACCACTTTCACCAGAGGAAGAAAGTGGGTGGAGATCCTACCACTCCCCAATGGGGAAGGGGAGGTGGCTCCCCCTGGCGAGGGCATCCCAGTAGTGGGTGGCAACAATGCCCCCATCCTACAGCTGGAGGTGTTCCTGGAACACGGAACCAACCGTATGGCCCTCCAAGTTCGCCCCCAGGACCCATAAGAAAAGCCTGGCCTGGGAATGGAGGCATACAAGGAGGGGAACAATGCCAGGAATGCCCCCAAGGAAGAGGAGGAACCAATGGATCCAGGTAGGACACAGCACCCCAGAAAGGGCAAGGGGGAAACACGGGGGGTGGGGGAGGGGGGAGGCGGCTGGAACAGGCCCCCACGGAGGCAAGGCTAATGGAATTTTTTTTTTTTTTTTTTTTTTTTTT
>QEPC01001041.1:7646027-7717218 GCA_003113815.1 Sphenodon punctatus | reverse complement strand
TGTGCCTTGTGGCTTCGTTTGCCCTCAGGCGGCCATGTCTGTGTCCCGCCCCTGCCCGGTGCCTTGTGGGGGTTTAGCGCCCGCCGGGGGTTCGGCTGCATGTCTGTTGTGCTGCCACGGCCCGCGATGGTGCGGCCCGGTTCCGGCCCGTGATCCCGTTCCCGGCACGTCTGTTTGGGTCGTTTTCCAACCCCCGGGCGTGGTTGCGCTGTTCGCCCCCTCTGGTGGTTCGCTGTGGTGAACCGGCCGCCCGTAACGTCTG
Organism: Sphenodon punctatus; assembly: GCA_003113815.1. Lineage (NCBI taxonomy): Eukaryota > Metazoa > Chordata > Lepidosauria > Sphenodontia > Sphenodontidae > Sphenodon > Sphenodon punctatus. Next base: position 7,716,956 of record QEPC01001041.1, on the reverse strand, counting down.
AAAGTACCCAGTATAGGGTGTTGCTAAGGCACAAGAAGTCATTTTATTTACATTCTTTATGGCTTAGCCTGAATGAATCTATTAGGGCTAATGATCATTGCAAAATTTAGAAACTCATTAATATTGGACAGGGCAGAAGCTCACTAGAGCCAAATATTTCCACCTTGGTGTGGCAAGATTATTTCTTGGGTATTTTCAGTAAAATCCCTGATATCCAGCTTCTTCCATCTATTCATAGTAATTTGACTGGATAAGATCTCTGGTCCCCCCATTACCAAAGGGGAAATAAGATTGAGAGGATCCCTAAGGGGAAAGCCCCAGGGGAGGATGGGATCCCCGGAGAAGTATTTGTAGAAAATATTGATTGGTGGGTACCAATTGTCTGCATATTATTCGATTCAATAAACAACTATGGGACAATCCCAGCGAGGAGGAATATAAGTATAGTTATCCTTATTTAGAAGAAAGGGGACAGGAATCTGCCTTCTAACTACCATCCAGTTAGTTTGATTAATATAATTGTAAAACTTCATGCTAAATTTTTACTTGGAAGGTTGGCAGTATGGGCAGATGACAGTAAGCTATTGGGAGCAAGCCGGCTTTCGTGCCGGGTGCTCTACAATTGACGAATGTTTTGTGTTGTCACATTTGATTGACAAATATGTCAACATCAGAAAGGGCAAGTGTTTTGCTGCCTTCGTGGATTTGAAGTCAGTTTTTGACTCTATTGATAGAAATCTGCTTTGGGCCAAACTTGTAAGAATGAATATTGACCTGAGGTTGGCCTTTCTAGTGAAAAGCTTGTACTCTGATACTAAACACAGAGTCAGGTTTACTAGAGCGGGTCATTTATCAGAGTCAATAGCTGTCACAAACGAAGTTAAGTAGGGTTGTGTTTTGGTCCCTTTTCTTTTTGATTTTTTTATTAATGATATTATTTGGGAGCTTTCAGGTGATTTTTTCCCCCCTCTTTCGATTCGTGGTAGGCCTGTCTCGATTCTGCTATATGCAGACGATATGGTGCTCCTCTCTAATTCAGTCATTAGGATGAGACGTCTTCTTTGTACTTTGGGCCTATTTTGCAAGGGCAATCATTGATCTATAAATTATGATAAAACAAAGATGATTGTTTTTGCGAAGCGCCCTTACAAATATATTTGGCAGCTTGATGACATTTTGTTGGAGCAAGTAGATAGATATAAATATTTTGGACTTATCTTTTATTACACAGGTCACTGGTTGAAACATTTGGATTATGTTAAATTACAAGCGTCCCGATCTCTCAGTGTAATTTTGAAATTTTGGCAAACTCAAGGGGGCAAGCTGGTAGAACCAGCACTTAAGTTGTTGGAATATAAGCTTGCCCCTCAGATATTGTATGCAGCTCCTATTTTAGGACTGTCATGTGGAATTCCTACTTGTATGTTGGGAGTCAAGACAGGCATCCTATCTCTGCATTCAAAGATAGCTACTCAGATCAGTTCCTATTTGGTTGAGGTTAAGAACTATGCCTGATTCCAGGCTCCCTAAACTTTGCTACTTGCAGAAATTTACCAGCTCGCAAGTTTTTTTGTGGTGCAAGAAATGGATCAAATGCTGCATTATGCTGGTTATGCATTTGAGTTTTTTGCAAGCAGCTCTAATCACTCGGGAATCTTTAATGAGAAAAGCTGTTAACTTGATGCATGCCCTTGCAATATGCAGACATAGGGCTCTGGAGAAATTGCATTAGTTGTTTTTTTTGAGAATTGGTTTAGTGTTTATTGAATGCTATTGAATGTTACTTTGTGTATTTCTTCATGTATATGTTATATTTTATGTGTGGTTGTATTCTTTTTGTATAACCTTATGGTTGTGACAAGTAACTAACTAACTAACTTCTAGTAATCACAACATTGTTTTATAAATGTTTACAGATAGATATATGGGTTGCAAGTATGCCAAAACAGAGGCCAAAAACTCTGAAGTTGGGTGACTAAATAAAAATAGCCAGGCTGTCAAACTGATTGAAATGATGTTAAAATAAGTTAATTATTAGCTTGAAGACAAAGGGGGAAGACACACCCATTTCACAGACTTATGGACCAACGCTGTAACACAGGTCTAGGAAAACTGTAATGGACGGTAGAAATATGGTATGAAAAAAATTGTAAGAAAACTTAATAAAAATACTTTAAAAAAAACTGATTGAAATGGGAATTGTGGAAGCTGAGCAATTTTGGGGGAAACATTTTGGACATACTTGTTTGTGCTGAAATTAGGTAAAAGAAAAGTAGTCATAAGTTAGAACTATCTGTTCTTTAGGTGCAGTTAATCATGGGGCTAGACTGATTGCAGGCTCATCTCTAATCCTTATATTTCATGCTAAAATATTAGGTAGTTCAATTTTTATTATGCTACATAATTTACCCCCTGTAAGATAGCCAATAGTAAGATAAAAAGCCATGGCCATGTGTGATCAATATGGATTAGTATTACTTTAAAAGGAATTCAATGAAAGCCATACTCTCTATTATTTTAATGGCATTATGATGATAGGTATGCAGTCAGATTTAAAATTTATAATGGACCCATATTGATTTCCACAGTGTGTACAAGCTTCTTTTTACCAAGTAGTATTGATCTTTTTTCTACAATGCTTTAGTTTGTTGATTTGCTCCATTATGATTGATCAAAACTATGGTATTAATTGCTGAATTCAAACAGATGGGAGTATCACTAGTGGTGGACATGAAATATAGGCTCCAATCCTTAAAATGCTTTTCTGGCTGACAAACATTTCACAGGGCTTGTGCTGGCACACTGCTGGAGGATCTCAGCCATAATCTTGGTCCCAAAATCTAGACACATAAAAGATTATTAGGACAACGTGTCCACCTCTCAAACAGCGTAGTGTACATTTTATACCAGCATTGGAATGCGCCAAATATATACATTTATACTAGCATTGGAATGCACCAAATGAATGTTCAGTTTGACGAAGGGTGATTTCAGATGTGACGGGGCGCCTATTGGCCCCGTCATGGAATCACCTTTGGATTCCCCGCCGGAATCAAAATGGCCCATCAACAGATGAGCCGGTTGATTCCGGCGGGGAATCAGGGGAGGGGGCAGAGCTGCGTGGTGCAACATGCGGCTGCACAGCCCCGCCCCCCCATGCTCCCCAGGCTGCCCGCCCTCCGGGAGACAGGCGGGCGCAGCGGCCAGTCTGGCTGCTGCACCCAATTCCGTCCCAGCGTCTGGACCACGGCCCAGAATTGACGGCGGTAACTGACGTTACCAGCCGCTAATTCCGGGCCATGGTTCAATTAACCATGCTTTTGGAGATGGTGCCTAGACCATCCTCGAAAGCGTGGTTAATTTGCTCACCGCCAGTGGTTCACCGTGGTGAACATCTGGCAGTGAGCAAACACACGTTACGCGACCATCCACCACCACAGGGGATTGTCCGTGGTTGACCGTGATCGCGTAATGTCTGAAATGACCCTAAGTTTTGTAAGCTAGTAGCTTTCACAGTCATTCCTAATTTGGAAGCAACTGAAACAGGGAGATTGTGGATGATAGTGTCCCCGCCCCCCCAATGCTTTCAAATGACGTTGACATGGTCTTTCATAAAAGTCTGCGAAAAAGTCTAATGCTCTATATGTACAATACCCAGTAAAGATTTTCAAGTCTTACTCTAAAACATGTCATAAATTTGGCTGATGTACAAGAAACTATTGTTGTACGAAGTGCTTTTACTTTGATCTGATAGCCATTCTGATCGTCATGCACACTGTTAATGAGGTTCAGTGAAATCATGATTCAGTGTAATCGTTGGTTCTAACTACCAACTATAGCAGTAGACAATTTATACAAAGTCCTAGTCTGTACTGTTCTATCTTGGCTATTATCTGATTCTGTATCCCAGAGGCCTATGCAAAATCTTCTCATCAAAATAATTATCTCAAGACTCTATGGACATGTATTTAATGTTCAGTCTATGGTTTTGTTTTGCTTTTTGTTGCTGGAAGCATTCAGAAGTTGCTGTATTTCATTTTGAATCCTCTCGACCGTGTCTATTTTATTCTCTGTAAAGCGCCAGGTACACTTCTGGCGCTATATATAAATGCCAATGCTAATGCTAATAATAATAATAAATAATCTTTCCTTTTCAAAGGGTGAAATGAAACAAGGATCCTCCATGCACTGTAGTAAACCTGTGGTATGCTTGTGCTCTAGTCATTGTTGAATGACCTTTTTCTCTCTTGAAAACTACAATGCTAAGGATATGTGTTCAAAGTCCTTGCAGGTGCTTATGAAATGGTGAGTTAATGAGTTTCTGGGGATAAAGGGTCCATAATACCTGTGTCAAGGGTTCCACAATGTCATTTTAATTCAGAACTTTGTTCATGAGGTTCATTATGAAATTCAAATAGAATAGGAGGGGTGGGGGAATTTATTAAAGTAAGCAGATTCCTAATCAAACTTTCCTATCATTTGGTTGTATTTTCAGAAAAAACTGAGTCAGAGGGTCAAATTTCATGATAAAATATGCTGTTTAATTACTGTATGCAAAAAATTAACTGTAATCCAGCAGAATGTAATTATTTGTTTATCACATAGGATGTAATTATTTGTTTGGCACCAGGTTTTTAGTTATCCAAATCTGCCAGAGAATAGAATTTCCCCTTGCCTGACCAACTGAAAATTGATCCTGGACTGCCACTTTTTCTTTCTAAAGAAAGTGTGGTTGCCCTATTGGTCCCAAATATAATGCCTCCATTTTTTTCCTTAGTGTTTCATGGCAAAACATTTCTTTATCTTATTGGAGGTCATTTTTAATAAGGAACTTTGTTCCTTCCTTTATCTGGAGCAGTGGATATATGGATTTTGTGTGCCATTTTGTTAAGTGTATGAATAACTACTCATTTCAGTATAATTTTAAGATAACTGACACTATATTTTGAAAAAGTAAAGTTTATTACATCCCTCAGCATACAGGCCCAGCCTTAACACCTGATGTGTTGGAGGCAGGTTTGGCTAACCTTTGTTTGGTGAACAGGAAGGACAGCATCGTAGGGCATATAATATTTGGGGGAACAATGGGTATTTTCAGACGTGACGGGGCCTCTTTTGGCCCCGTCATGGAATTACCCATTGATCCCCCGCTGGGATCAAACCAGCATGTCCAACAGACGTGCCGGCTGATCCCGGCAGGGAATTGGGGAGGGGACGGGGCTGCACAATGTGCGGCTGCCCGACCCTGTCCCCCCACGCTCCTTAGACCGACCGCCCTCTTGGGAGACGGGCAGGCGCCGCGGCCAATGAAGCCACAGCGCCCGCCCGCATTGACCACAGCCCGGAATCCTGCCGCTGATTCTGGGCTGTGGTAGGGGGACAGACGTTACGGGTCCCTTGATCATGGGGGGGGGGGGCGGAATCACATTCAACACGCAAACGGAGATGGTCCGGCCAGGACCTTCATTTGCATGTTGAATGTGATTTCCCCCCCCCCCACAATTCACGGGGATGAGCATCTAGGGCGGAGCTTCCGTTCCCCCCCAACAAACGTTACGGGATCACGATCACCATGTGGGGATTCACCGTGGTTGAGCGTGATCTCGTAACGTCTGAAAATACCCAATATTGCCAGGAAAAGGACAACTAAAGCACCCATTATGGGCCTAACTTTATTGCAATTTAAGCCAATTCTTTTGAGTTCAATAGAGGTAGAGTTAAGGGTAATATTTACTCCTTTGTCAAATCCAGTACAAAAAAGCCTATTTTAAAATTAACATTGATTATTTTATTTATGTAGCATCAACTAGAACTATTTTAAAGCTGTTCAGGCTGATGCCTGGCAGGAGCGTTTCCTTTAAAATAGTTATTTCTGATTTTTTTTTCCAAATTGAGGATTTCTGAAATAATAAAACCTAACATAGTGACCTGGGGGGCACTCGGGTTTACAGCCTTGGGGTGCTCTTGGAGCCATTGCTGCACGTGGATTATCAGATTGCTGCAATGGCAACAACTTCAAATAGAGCTGGCCTTTTCATCAAATCTATCTTGTGAAAAGGCTGTGACCCTTTCTTAACAGATACAGTCATCCATGCCTTCATAATCATCCATGCCTTCATAATCATCCATGCTTTCATAAGCAGGTGAATGCAGGTAGGGGGTTGGGCTCGGCTCGGGTATCTGACCACCACCCCGAGACCACCTGCTCATGTGAGCCTATAAGCCCGACCCACCTGGGAAGGGGTATGGTCTTGACCCCCGTTTAAAAGCACTTGCATGCCTGGGCAAACTCTCTTTTCCTTTGTTGGCTGCCCAGATCAAGAAAGTGGACATTTAGGTAAGGACGAACAGGTTGTCCAGGGGGTATTTAGCTGAGAGCATACAGGCCTGCTTGGACAAGTGGCATGCTCTATAGTATTCCTACCTCGGAGCACCTAGCCCAGGGTGGGGGCCCCCCTTTCATCCCAGGATCCCCTGAAACACCTAGCCCTGGGTGGGAGCCCCTCTCATTCTGCGGGGTCCTCTGAACCGCCGAGTTTGTGCTGGCCATGGGCAGAGAATTCTGATCCCCTTCCTGGTGGGGGGGAAGCAACCTTCGCCTCTGAGGGGAAAGGTGCCCTGACCTCTCCCTGGGTGCAGGAGATGTAGGGAGTGGAACACCCTTGACCTGGTCCACGTGTGGGAAGACGGACAGCTGCTTCGGCAGCCAGTAAATGCCGGATGGTCTGGAGCAGCCCCCTGGGGACAGTGTTTCGGTGGCCTGGGGCTCTTTTGAGCCGAGCCCTTGCCCCTGGTGCTGAACTCAGAGCTCCCTGGAGGTCCCCTCTCACCATGCACCCTTTGTCCTGGGAGGAAGGAAACGCACCTGACTGATCTGGCTGTGGCGTGGACCATACGGAGTGGCTGTGCTCATGGCTCCCACTGCGGGCCTGGTTTAGGGCTGAGGGCTGGCTTGGAGGCTCCACTCGGCCTTCCCTGTTGGCTCCCCATGCTCTTGATGACACTCTGGGGCTCTTCAGGGCTTCAGTTGGCGCACTGTCAGCCAAGGAGTTTTGTCTTTGCCCTTAAAAGGGAAATGGTTGTTTCTTAAAAGGGCAACTGTGGTGGGGCCACTACCCTCCACTGGTGCAATGGTCTTAAAGGGGCGACATCACGCTCTTATTTAAAACGACAGCGGGGTGGGCCCCACACATACACAACCCTCCCCCCCCAACAAATAAAAAAAACCAGGAACCTCCCTGTAAAGAATGGTGACATGTTGTGGGCATGTTGAACTTGTAGCATGGCCAGGTCCAGGTGGCCAACCAGCTAGAGATTGCTGTATGGCCAAGAAGGCCATTTTGGTGGGATAATCCATGACCTGGTGGCCATCTTGAGGTCACCGCAGGGCCATGGTGGCCGTGGCCATTTTGGGGTCAATGCATGACCAGGGCGGCCAACTTGAGGTTGCTGCATGGCCAGGACGGCCATTTTGTGAGAGTCACCATATGGCTCAGGCATTATTTATTAGGGTATTATTATTTTATTTATTTTATTATTACTCAAAAAATAATTATTTATATGATATTAACCCATGACTCAAACAGCCATGTTGTGAGGTTCACCGTATGTCTCAGATGGACATTTATAGGGTATTATGGTTGTTATCATTAGTATCATTATTATAAAATATATACAATATAAAATATATAAAAAGATCAGAAATAACTATTTAAAATAGATTTTAATCAACAACCTTCATTTACTTCCCCCCAAAGTAAAGGAATTAAAATCATAAATGAAAAAAGCTTGAGTTTCCTTCAGTTGCTGATTTAAAAGTGAGAGTGTTGACATAATTTTGCAAGTTGATATGCGATAAAAAAACCTAAGAACACAGTCCTACAGAACTGTTATACATGTGAATATTTTAGTTTTCATGAAATCAGACTACTCTCACAAGAAAAATTACACGTGCCCAAGTTTTTGAAGGGCATGTGGCCCTTTAGTTTAGTAACTGTTTTCTCTTTTTTCCCCACAAGGGGGCAAAAATGATTTATCAGAAACCTTAACAAGCTGTAAATTCATGGATCACAACAAATTCTGACCAATGATAAATCATTTTAAATAAAAGAAACAAAACTGCTGTGCCCATAATTATTTAAAATGCCAGTTATTTTTTTTTCTCCTTTCAAAATCATTGTCTTAGACTGGGATTATTTATCTTGGCTTGCTGTATAACTCAACTATAATGCAATAAATACAGTGTACAGCAGGAACTTCCTTATCCAGATTATTCTTTATTCTCTTGTCCCCTGTCTCTCTCAAATACATTGTATTAGTTTGGCAGTAGAATCCTCTGCCCACTTATCCAGACACCTCTCTAATCATGGCAGTCTCCTGAGTGTCCCAATAAGGGGCTCTCTATTGTATACTAAACTCGTTGACAAAACACTCACTGTGTAAGGCAAACCAGCTAGACGAATTAATCATAAATAACAATCCAGTTCCCAGAGAGGGTAGAATCTTACTAATTTTATCTTGGACTGAGGTCAAACTATCCCAGGGATTTGTACTGGGGTCGATGTTGTTTGATATATTAATTAATGTTCTGGAGAAGGAAGTCCCTCTGCTGTCCCTTACAGTCGAGGGACTGGGGCGGCAAAGTCAAGCAGACTGAGTACCACAAACACGAATGCCAGAAATTTAGGGGGAGGGACACAGTCACCAAGTGTTGTTCCAAAGCCGGGTCATGGCTTCAGCGGAGCCAGGGTTGGGAGCACCATACCCTCTGCATACCCTGCCCATGCAAACATCCCTCTCCGGTACCCTCAAGCCTGCATATGTTGATCCGCCATGAAGTTCAGGCTAATGGGGTCCCCTCACTGCTCAGAGTGAGCTGGACATCCAGCCGGGTTCAAACCTTGAACAGGACAACCATCCTAGCTGCATTAGATCAGTTAGGGACCCCCTATCTGGGAGTGTGAGTATTGTAACCACAGTTCACGCATGCATTCCTCGCACTCCTGCCACTGTTTCTGGTAATCGCGGGCTCTCAGCAGGAGGGTGGCAAAGGTGATGGGAAGGGAGCCCCCTCCCCCCGTTCCAAAAGGCACAGCCAAAATTCAGGCAGATGACAAATATCCTGCAAAGCAACGCTCTCACTCACCTCCCATGTTAGCGGCATTCCTACTGGAGGCCCATCCATAGCAGGCCTCAGAACCCCAGCAATTGCAGCTGCACACACAATGTCAAACCAGCAACAGGCTATGTGACAGAAGGTCATAGCCATCGCGTGTGGACAAAGGGATCCGTCAGCAGCTGCTGGATATCATCCCTAAGCCATACTACACCCAGTGTCATGGTTGCACAGACATCCCATATCACAGTACTCCTCTGCCCCTCCCCGGCTGCACATTGGCAAGGCTATGGACCCAGGATACGGCAGACATGTAAAAGACACAGCAAGCAATGCGTGCTCCATGGGGATGGGAGGCAAAATGAACGCACCAGGTACCTGCAACCAGATGTAGTCATGCTCCAAGACTGCCAGATAACTGACCCCCCCGCCCCCGCAGGAATGCAGGGAGGCTTCTTCCTAGTGACTTTATGGTACACAGTAACCGTGGCCCCTCGGTAAGATGGGAATACCCAGCCAAGTAATGCCGAGGCATACAGCTACAGGGATAGGCATCAGAAACCCCTCCCCAGCTGAGGAGAGGTGAACAGCACAGCTATTCAGCTGAAAAGGAAGGGATAGCATAACTACTGTCAGCTATCAACTTGCTCTCATTGTGCAGCTGCTCCATATGGCACCAGCACCCCCTTCCCCAGACTCCTGCTCACTGACCTGGCTGTTGTTGGCTCTGTCCTCCATGGCAGCGGATATCTGTTGTGTTGTGTGGTCAGGGAAAGTGTGAGATCGGATCCACCACAAGTTAATTTATTTATTTTAGAAATGTTTACCCTGCCCATCCTGCCACAGGCAGCTCTGGGCGGCTTACAATCAACAATAAAAACACTTCAAATTCTCAAGACAAGGAGGAATTAAAACTTCCCTAACCACCCGCTACCCCACCCGTCCTCTCCATCAAAAGCCAGGCAGAACAGCCACGTTTTACAACAGCATCAAAAAGAGGGGTGATCTGGGGCCAAACGGCCTCCACCGGTAGGGAGTTCCACTGCTGTGGAGCAACCACCGAGAAGGCCTGCCCCATCGTGGCCCCCCGGCAGACTTGGGGGACGTCGAGGAGAGCACCCCCCGATGACGGCAGTTGAATCTTACATGTGTGTCCTTTAAGGGCTCCTGGTCAGAGTGTGGACAGGACTGGGGGTGGGGGCAGGAGCACTGCCTTTTCTCTATGGTGCCGGGAAACCTGTTCCCTGGGTAGGTGTGCGACCCCATTCACACAGGCTAACGATGCACATGGGCCCTTCCCCATGCATGAATTTGCTTGCCTCCAACACTGAGTATCCTGACTTTTTCTCCATTGCTCCGTGAGTGGTTATGGGTGAGTGGTGCATGGACCATGCAGCACCTTCAGACAGGCGCTCGGGTGGGTGGGTGCACCTGCATGGTAGCTTCTTGTCTAAAAATGGCCAGAATACTAGGAATTCTTTGGAAAGGGATAGAGAATAAAACTGAAAATATTGTAATGCCTCTATATAAATTGATGGCACGACTGCACCTGGAATATTGTGTGCAGTTCTGGTCACCCCATCTCAAAAAGACATAGTAGAACTAGAAAAGGTACAGAGAAGGGTAATAGAAATGATCAAGAGTATGGAATAATTCCTGTATGAAGAGAGGCTTGACAGAGTGGGTCTCTTCAGCTTGGAGAAAAGATGACTGAGAAGGGATAGGACAGAAGTTTATACAATTAAGAACATAAGAAGTGCCATACTGAGCCAGACCAAAGGTCCATCAAGCCCAGCATCCTGTCCTCCAACAGTGGCCAATCTCGATTGCATGGGAGAAGAATCAACAGTCACAATGGGCAATCCATTCCCTGTTGTTCACTTCTAGCTCCCGACAGTAGAGGTGGGACCCCGGGCCCATTACCGGCTACCGGATTTACCGGTTACCGGTTCTCTGAAAACCGGATTCCTGGATTAAATCCGGTATACCGGTACCGGATTTATTTCATTGATTTCAATGGGGCACTGTGTCCCCAAGTGTAACCCTAATATTTAAAAAGGGGTCCAGAGGTGATCCTGGAAACTACAGACCAGTAAGCTTGTATTCCACAAATACATTACATGTATTTGTGGAATACATTTAATGCTTTCAAGAGGGTGTTTTTAAATAGTCTCCATGCTGCCTGTAGACATTTAATTCTTGCAACTGCTCCTTTAAGTTTCCCTCCATAGTTTCCTCATTTTTACATAGTTCCCCTTTCTAAAGTTATTATGTCTAAAGTTATAATTATGAGTGGTGTGAAATGCATAAATAGGGAGCAATTATTTATTCTCTCTAACAGCACTAGAACAAGGGGACACTTCATAAAATTAACTGACAGAAGATTTAAAACAAATAAAAGAATGTATTTTTTCACTCAGCAGCACACAATCAACTTGTGGAATTTATTGCTAGAGGAAGTAGTCAAGGCTGGTAGTGTAGCCAGTTTTAAAAAGGGATTGGATAATTTCTTGGAGGATTGGTCCATTAATGGGTATTAGCCAAATAGGTTTTGGGGACGTAACCTCTTACTGTTGGGGGCTGAAACAACAGGGAATCGATTGCCCATTGTGACTTGTTGGGTACTTCTCCCAAAAGATAGTAATCGTCCACTGTCGGAGACAGAATGCTGGGCTAGATGGATTGTTGATCCGTTGGTCTCACCATCTAGATTTTCATGAGGGATATGAAGGAGAGTGCTGTGTCAAAGATGAACCTCAGGCTACATTTCTGAGGGACAGGCTGGATGGTGGCACCATCAATGGAAATTGAAAGGGATGAGGGAGGGGAACGTTTATGGGAAAAGATCAAGAGTTTAGTACGGCACCACTTTTGTTCTTAAGGTTCTATATTAAGGCTGGACTATGACCGCCTGTTACTGCGGGAGTGTGTGAAGAAGCTGGAGGCTTCATATGAGGCGGTGGATAGGAAAGTTAATTGCACTTCCCACAGAGTTGATGTTTTTGAGGAGCATGTGAGCTCCATAGATGACCACGATTTTTCATGAAACAATCACATAGTGGAGTTGCAGAAAAAAGACAATGCCTTAAATGAAAAAACTGAGGACCTAGAGAATCAGGAGAGGAGGAACAACCTCTGGATTAACAGAGTGCCGGAAGGAGGGGGTGCCTGCGCTCCTTAAACAAAGTTTCCTCCAAATCTTCCCAGATAAACCTGATCTCTGCAATGCAGAAATTGAGCGTGCTCACAGGGCTCTGAGAGCGAAGCCCAGGGATAGTGAATAAAATTCCTGCAATTCCTGCCCAGATAAGGAGAACATTTTTAAAGAGGCACACAAGCTGCAAGATTTGAGCTTCTTTGGCAAAAAACTGAAAATCTCCCTCAACCTGTCTGCGGAGACCATGGGATGGTGTAAGAGCTGGCAAAAATACTTTCAATTGTTCCACAAGGAAGGCATCCATGCTCAGATGAAGCATTCATCCAGGTTTTCATTCCTGCATGCGCGAGACCGATATATTTTGCAAGCTGATACACTATATTGAGAGGAACCTGCCACAACTGAAAGACTCTTTTAAGAAGTAAAATCAATGGGAAAACTTGGGAGATTCCTTACTGCCTGTAGCAGACACACTATACTGTGGCCCCTCAAGATGATGCATATGAACTCTATTGATCGTAGTTTTAAAACAGTTCCCTTGTTTATATAATGTAACTGTTTATATGGTGGTTAGTACAATTTGGGGGGCTATTTCTCCCCCCTTTGTTTAATGTTAGGGTCAGGTTAGTGAGACTAGTAAAACATCCCAACAGACCTAGCTACCTTGCAGACTGCTGTATATCCCGAGTGGTAGAACATACCAATTAACATCGGTAGATGGCAGCAAAGTGCATAACTTTTCACATACCATCAGCCATGCTGCGATCTGCTACTGCTGCCCATAACTTGATGTTGGGGCAGATTGTTGGTGTGTGTGTGTGTATGTGTGTGTGTGTGTATGTATGTATGTATGTATTGGATGGGCCTCTTCTAGTAGTTTCTATTAAGTGCATGTGTTTGTTAATTTAAACTATTGCAGAGATGATGGCACCTTTACGGAGCCTTGAATTTATTAATTTCAACGTTATAGAGTTGAGGAGCTTCTTCTATACGGGGTTGTTGTCAACTTATAGCATGCAGAGATGAATGTCTTTTTAAACAGACAAATACCTTTTTAATTTTAAACCAAAGCAGAGATGAAAGATTCCATCTGAGGCTTAAGATTTGTTAATTTCAACTGATGCAGAGATGACCCAGCCTAAATACGGTACAGATTAATTTAAATCTATGCAGAGATGTCTATTCCTACATAGTTGGGAATTTGTTATTTTAAATCAGTTGCAGAGATGATTTAATCAATTTTACTATTCTCTTGATAAATATTAAATAATAGTATAGTTGTTAATTTAAATTACTTGCAGAGATGAGGTAGTTCCTACTAGGTTAGTTATTTGTTAATGTAAACTACTACAGAGATGATGGATCTCTATGGAGCCTTGAATTTATTAATTTCAATATATGCAGAGATCATGGGCTTACTCTATGTAGTTCCTGTTAAGGTCATATATTTGTCAATTTAACTATTACAGAGATAATGGCGCCTCTATGGAGCCTTGAATTTATTAATTTTAATGTATGCAGAGATACAAGGGGTGTTTGTTAATTTCAATACATGCAGAGTTGAATGTCTTCTTAAACTGTCATATGCCTTTTTTTGTTTTAAGCCAAAGCAGAGAAGAAAGATTCCACTCGAGGCTTAAGATTTGTTAATTTCAATTGATGCAGAGATGAACCGACCTAAATATGGTACAGATTTATTAATTTAAATCTAGGCAGAGATGTCTCGTCCTACATGAATCGGATATTTGTTACTTTAAATCAATTGCAGATATGATTTAATTAGTTTTACTACTCTTTATGATATCTTTCTTTGCCAATTCATATTTACTGGAAGTAGTTATTAAATAGTCACTGGTAAGATTCTTAATGTTAACATGGGTTCCCATGGGGGCTCACAGCCCGTGGGGCGTAGAGCTACTGGTTAGCTTCCCTCTACATGGTGGGGAGATGCTATGTAGAATTGGGGAGGTTTCTGTGGGGAGGTTTGGGAGTGGGGTGGGGAATTATGATTTATTTTTATGTTGCCCTTGTGCAGGGACCCTGGAGGAGTATTGGGAGCTTACAAAGTAATAATAGAAGTCTGCTGTTGGATTACAGCAGATTTGATCGAATTCCTAGAACAAGGTATGCGACTCCTGTGCAGGGTTTATTTTATTTTATCTTATTTTATCTTTTATTTTCAGTTACTTGTTATTCAACTTGGTAAATTGGTGGGGTTTCTGATACTAACTTTATTGTTGTTCTACTATGCTAGGTACCTGTGCCTAAAATTCTTGATATTGTACAATTCTGCTACATGTTTGGGTGACTGTCCAGCTATAAACCAGGATGTGGACAGCATTCTCATATATATTGTTATCTGTTCAATGACTACACGATTGTATGTAACTTTACTTCAACAATAAAGGTGAAAAACATTTTAAAAAAGAGACGAGAGAGTGGAACATAGAGAGTGGGAGACACACACATTCACGAACTTGAGAAGTCACAAGTGCACATGCATAACTTACAAGGAAGAGGGGGAACCTGAGTGAAGGATGGGAGAGGTGACATCAGGGATGAGTCTATGGGGATAAGGAGCTAGGGAAAGCCTGACGGATGAGGTAGGTTTTCAGGAGGAATTTGAAGGAGAGCAAGGTCTTGAAGATGAAGCCCAGGCTACATTTCTGAGGGACAGGCTGAATGGTGACACCATCAATGGAAATTAAGAGGGAAGGGAAAGTTTATGGGAAAAGATAAGGAGTTTAGTCTTGCCCATATTAAGGCCATTTTCACACAGCACCGCTGGGTGAGTGAATGGGTGTGTGCCGGCAGTAGGTGGAGGTGGGTGTGCTCCCTTTCCCATGAGCACACACCCATCGCCACCCACAGAGCCTCCTCCGTTTTGGCGGATGGCTCCGCTGGGAGCACACACCCACCTCCATTTGTTTTTTCACAGGTGGACACCCATCCCCCCCCCCACCGTGGTGCATGCACAGATACCCCCCACCACAACACCCCCAGTGGGGGGTGGTCTCTGTGCAAAAATGGCCTATGTTTGAGTTGGCAGTGAGACATCCAAGCAGAGATGTCAGAGGGAGAGTCTGTGATACAAGATTGGATGGAAGAGGAGAGCGCGAAGTTTGGAGAGGTAGAGCTGAGTGTCATCAGCATACAAGTGATACTGGAAGCCGTGAACGGTTGCCAAACTTTCAGAATGAGTGACCTTATTTTGAGATTTAAATATAATCCTATAACCACAAAAAGCAGGAAAGATGTAGAAAGTGTACCCAATATCAGTTGGGACTGTAACCCCATTTGCAGATCGTGTGACATAGTTTGGGAACCTCTGTTATAGTCACAGACAAGGCTCTTCTTAACTGCAAGAATTTAACAGCTTTGCTCTTACAAGAAGAAATATGCACCATAATAAAAATGCTATTTTAGGGAGATTTTGGAATAAGCACATACACTGCAAAATATTACAAGATGTCAAAAAGCTGTATCCATATGGTGGGAGTATTTTTAGTTACATAATGTATGTGAAAATCAAGCTACAATTTTCTCTCACATTCAGATTCTACTAGCAATGTAAAATGTATTTTTTAAATGTTGGAACACATAGTTGAGAAAATATTTGAGCGTTCAATAGGCATTTTGATGAACAGTAATTATCTGAGGAGGCCCTCTTGCCTTAAGTGGGGGAACATTTGTGGGAGCTGGACCCCTCGAATTGGTCCTACAAAGGGGCAGGGGCAGAGGGTCATCTCCCTCCCTGCCAGGTAACTTAACAGCAAATAGGCTGGCTGGGATACACCTGGCAGCGGACCAGCGCGGTGCTTATCTACAGAGTGCACAGGGCCAGCCCCTTCTTTGTTCCTAAACGCACTGAGGAACTCACAGCTCTGGACCTCCCAGGGACCACCGTAAGGCACTGAGGAACTACCCCTCCCCCCTACAACATGAGGCCCTTGGGGAAGTCACTCCCTGCTTTCCCAGGAAATCACTTTCGGGAGGTGGGCACTGGGCTGATCGGTGGCTTCCTCCAGTTTCCCCTGCTGTCCTGGGTCCCGTTGTGCCGCTGGGGTTGTTCTCTGCATCAGGCTGGCTTGGTTTCTACATTTGTTTAGATGTGGTGGCATATAGGTTACCTGTGACAGCCTGGCAGCTTAGTCAATATGCTGCTACGTTTCAAAGGGCTTACATAAATTTTGGGGGGGAAAGTGCCTTCAGGTGATAGAGCACATGCTTTGCATGTATAAGGCCCCAAGCTCAATCCCCAGCATCTCTGATTCAAGATCTTTGGCAGCATGCCTGAGTGAGGCCCCTGCGGGGGATCCTGGAGGGTCTCGGGTAGCATGCCTGGGGGAGGTCTCTGCCAGAGACTCTGTAGAGCCAGATTTGAAACCCTGCTGGTGTGTCAGGTTGTGACAAGACTGGGCTAAGATGGGCCGTTGGTCTGACTCAGTTAGGCAACTCCTTATATCCTTATACTATGGCAAAATATTCCTGTGTTCAGGCAGCTTCTATGTTGCACATGTGGGACATGATAGACTGTAACATGCATTTATCACTGATGGTCCCACACCAGCTGGCAGGGGACACCCGCACTGGGAGTTGAGTGATGTCGCACTGGGCGCCCAAGCAGTGGCAAAAAAACCCTGTTTGCTATTCCTTTAACGCAGGGGTTCGCAATCTTTTCCCAGTCACGAGCACTGAAGTGACGTAAGGGGCTACTTGGGAGCACTGCACAATTTGCATGAATGGGCTTGGGGAGCAGTTTCACACATTGGCCGAGCACGCGGGTGCTCCTGAGCACCAGGCTGAGAATCCCTGCTTTGATTAAAAAGAAAACAGAATAGTCTGGGCACCAGTGGAGCTCAACAAGCAGGCGGGGGTTTAGAGTTTGGCTCCCATGCCAATTAAATTAGGGGACACTGATTATATTTGGGAGGGCTTTCCCAGGTTGTTTTCCCAATTCCTTTTTGACTAAATTGGCATTCACTGGCATGGAAATAGATACTGTGACCTTCTTCCCGCAGGACAAGTTTCAGATAAGAGGTGGGCAGAGGAAATAAGAGTGGGGGCAGCTCCTTCACCCTCGCCTCCCTGACAAATTCACTGGATGGGAATTTGTCCAGCTTCCAGAAAATTCAAATTCCTGAGGGCACGACAGTGACATGCCATGCCTTTGTGAGGTCACAGAAGAGGGCACAGTATTCCCTGTCTCACACACAGGGGGATACAGGTCTTCTCCATGCTATCCTCACTGCTTTGTTATTACACCCATGGAGATGGAAGATGAGAAAATCCTGCTGTTCTCACCTTGTTTTCCTCTCCCTATAATTGCTCTTGCATGCAATTATAAATATGCCCACCAAAACCTGCCACCCACTACTTGTCCCCTTCACCAAACTCCTGGCAAAACAGCCAGGTCTTGCATTGTCTATGGAAGGAGGGAAGGTTTGGAGAGAGGTGGACCTCTGCTGGATGAGAGTTTCACAGCCTAGGTGCAGCCACTGAGAACACGCTCTCAAATGTGGACACTGAGGGGGATTTCCAAGAGGGCACCCTTGGCCGACCACAGCAGCCAATCCAGGACATGAGGGACGAGGCGGTCCCACAGGTAAGCGGGGCCCAGGCTGTATAGGCCTTTAAAGGTAATAACCAACATCTTGAATCGGGCCCAGAAGACTATAGGCAGCCAGTGCAGAGAGCGGAGCACTGGTGTTATGTGCACACAGTGGCCCATCCCTACCAGGAGGTGGGCTGCCACATTCTGCAGTAGCTGCAGTCTCTGGGTTGTCACCAAAGGTAGCCCCACATAGAGTATGTTGCAGTATTCCAATCTCGAGGTGATGAATGCATGGATGACAGTGGCAAGATCAGAGCCTGAGTATAAGGCCAAAGATGACAGACCAGATGTAATTTAGAAAATGCACTCCTTGCTACAGCCACCACCTGGCCATCCAGGCAGAGCTGTGAATCGAGTACACCCAGTCTCCGAACCTGAGGGACCAAGAAGGAACGCACCCATCAGTGATGAGGGCCTCCACCCCCTCGCACCTTCCCACCAACCTCACCTCCATCTTATCAGGATTCAGCCTCAGATGGCTCGCCCTCATCCAATCCCCCACCACAGCTGGACACCAAGTAAGCACCAAGACTGCAGGGCCTGGGTCTGATGAAAACGAGAGATAAAACTGGGTGTCATCAGCATACTGATGACACCGAACCTCAAATTCTCTCACAATCTCACCCAACAGCTGCATGTACATGTTGAACAGGAAAGGGGACAGAATAGATCCTTGAGGAACTCCACACATGAGATCCTGGGGAGACGACGAAAAATCCACGAGTATCACACGCTGAGTTCTTCCAACCAGGAACGAACGGAACCATTTGAGAACAATTCCGCCCACTCTGGCACAGTCCCACCAGCATTTAATGGTCAACAATGTCAAAAGCTGCTGATAGATCTAATAAAATCAAAAGAGTGGACCGACCTCGGTCCAACTCTCGGTGCAGATTGTCGACCAAGGCCACAAGCCGGACTGCGAGGGATCAAGGAAACCGATGTGGTCCAGATGCCCCTGGAGTTCTTGGGCCACCGCCCATTCAGTGACCTTCCCTAAAAAGGGAAGGTTAGAGACCGGCCGATAACTGGCAAGGGAGTCAACATCAGGAGATGGCCTCTTGAGCAAATGTTTTACCACAGCCTCCTTAAGGCACCCCGAGACGTTGCCCTCCCCAAGGTCCTGGCCTCTCGGGCTGACACACTGGGGAAGGCCCTGCCTATTCAGGACGCCATCCCTGAGGTAGGACTGGCCAGGGCATATTGATCCTACGTTAGGTCCTTGGAAGTACCCCAGTAGGAGCAGGGCTCAGGGGTCTCTCTCTAGCATTAAAGATGTCTTCGACAGGTGCAGAGTCTTTTGAGGAAATATTGATTTGAGACTGGAGTACTGTTTGCTGGGTGAATCTGAGAGCTATTGTGTCAAGTCACAGAGTCCAGCTAGGATGCAGATCACACACGTATCTGACCTGGATTGGAACTGGCGGCATGCACTTGGAAAGGCTATTGCAAGTGTCAAAAGACAGGGAAAGAAGGCATGGGCCACCAGACCTTCTGATCATCCACATCAGGGGGAAATGAGTTGGGGTTGGACTTGGCCCTCCAGCTTACTGACTGCATCAGGGCAACACTCTCCCTCTTGCTTTCCATATGGCTGGGAACAGCCATATGGTGATCCAATATGCTAGAGTGCAGAACCTTGTGCTATGCAAGGTCACCTGGAAAGATGGAAAGGGCAAAGAGAAAGGTCAACAGGGCAGTCTGGGGCATGATTTTAGGCATTGGTGGTGCTGTTTTTCATGCATTTGTTGGATAGAGGCAATTACTTTTGATTGGAGGATGTGAGGGCAGCTCTGCACTGTCATTTTGGCATCCGTGTGTGTGAAGAAAGGGGTTAGTGGTGCCCCTTCCCCCTTTTTCTGTGGCAGATACCAGCTTAGAAACCATGCCTGGGCAGAGCCCATTAAGAGCAAGGGAAAACATGGCATCTCCCCAATCACCCGATATGAGGACTGGCGCGGAGGTAGGGATGTCAGGGCAGACTCCAACTCAAGGCTCTGAACGATTGGGCTGGGTTTACCAACTCCTTACCTGGGGATGGTGGTGACACAGGGGGGCTGGGTCACCCGGGTGGCGGCGCTGGTGGGTCTAGCCCGGCATCCACCTGGCATGCAGGTGCATGGTTCCTTGCTGCTATAGTCATAGGGGGGCCTGGTACTGGGCTACCCTTTATGGTTAATAAAGTTGCAGCCAATGCCTTAGCCCAAGCAACGTGTCGAGTGTGGTTCCTTTGGATCATGCTCACACAAACGATACTAGTATATTTCTAGGGCTGTAATAAAACACAGCTGCATGGTGATTTCAAAAGTCAGTAGCTGGCCCTGAAAGTATTTTCCACACAGTATTTATAACACTCACCTTACAGCTCTAATGACAGTTTTAAGTGCTGGGGTGAGATCTTCTACTGAGACATCACACTGGCATCCTCTCTCGTCGTATACATCATCAGTTCCAAGGGTGGTGTCAGCTGCAAGATACAAATGCAAGCTAAAGAACAGGTATTTCTTCCAAAACACGTTTATCTCTCCATTGATATAATTTTTTGCTGTTTATATTGTGAGATACAACTACCTGAAGCGGTCAAATCCTGCTATTTGATCTGTCTAAAACTTGATAGGAAATCTTTATAATAGAAGTTAGAGATGGGAACGTCCAGACACTTGTAAAATTCTTATTCTTGCTGATGCAGGATTGTCTAAATGATATACTGATTGACTGTGTATAATAATAATAATAATAAATTAATAAATTTGTTTATTAAGTCATGACCAAATGTCGCGACTTAGAAAATAAAACTCAAAAATCCATATATGAAAATTGACATTAAAAAGTCATAAAGCCATTATGGCAACAAAGGAAGAGCAAATGACATAAAAGACATACCAGGACAAATTGCCCTTTACCAAAAGAAAAATTAATTGAAGTATCAAAGAAACATAAAATAACACAGCACAAAAGAATTAGTTGGAATCTGAGGTTCACAAAGTAGATAGTGGGGAATCACCAGCGACAGAGTTTAACCCTATGTTTTCGAAGCATCCTTGTTTCTTTGAATCAGAGCGAGGGCTATTTTGGCAAGTTTTCTAATAACATCAGTAACTTTGGATGAAGCCCAAAAAATTAATAATTTTTGAGGTGACAAATAGGTCTTATTATTTAATACTGAAAACAAAAAATTCTGGTGAAAGTCTTCAGTATAGGGGCAACAAAATAATAGATGCAGTAAGTCTTCAGTTTGTGCAAGATTGCAGCTACACAGTCTGAGGGAGTATGAAAGGCCCTTCTGTCTTTCGAACAACACCTTAGCGGGGATAAGATCAAAACTAAGAAGAGTGAGAGCTCTTCTTAGAACAGGATTGTCGAAAACCGACAAAGTTCAAAGCCAGGAGCTTTTTTAAAGAGATGGTATAATGGTACAGATTTCAGTTTGGCAATTTTCATCATATCCTCTGAAATCGCCAAATCTGCCAACTGTCTGTATATCAGGGATTTTATTTTTGTATTAGACATGTATATGAGCCAGCACCTCCACAAATTGCCCTACCGTTCTTAAGAGAAGAATCAGCTTCCCTTGATTGTGTATATGTTAGGGATGGGACTCCAGGGGGATTACCGGATACTGAATTTACCAGTATCGGATCTCCTGATACCGGATTGATCAGTATCGGAATATTGGGTTTTCAACATTGCCAACTTTACTGGGTTTTTTACATTGCGGCTGTTGTTAAATGGTGGTGATGTAAAAATCCGGTAAAGCCGGCAATGTTAAAAATCCGGTATTCTGATACCGGTACGTATTGGTATTATCCGATTAATCCAATACTGGCCATTATCGGATTAATCTGATACCGATAGTCCCACCCCTAGTATACGTTTGTCATAGATTAAGATCTGTACTTTTCTGTCAAAAAATATTTGATAGTATTTTTTTCTCTATCTTCCCCCCTTATTTTTGGTTTCCTTGTTATATTGTAATTGGCTCTTTTAAGGGGGTGCTTTACATATCCCTGTTGTCATTCGCATTGTCACAACAGGTACCATTTGATCCCAAATATACGGCAGAGTTGCTTAATTGTCTGCCATTTTGCTGCAAAGGAACTTCAAATACTACTGAGACCTTGTTTCTAATATGTGTGCAGTAGAATTACATCTCTTTGGGTCTCTTTCCACAGGGTAAGCCACATGAGACAACCCACATTAGACTGTAATGCAGCTGACCATCAGGCTGGTGCTGCCAGATCCTCCACTTCTGCCCAGGGGAGGGTGTCAGGCTGCTAAGTATGCATTCACTGCAGAAGACCAGTGATGCCTCATGGGCTACTGTTGCTCCACCCGGGCCAGTGTGGGGTAACTGGCTGCTTTCCGTGGTCAGCCTGTTCATCCCTGCTGCAAGCTGAGGTTTGAGGATTGGGCTTGGAGGAGCGCATGTGCTCTCCCCACCTGTCAAACAGCTGATTGGTGGAGTGGCACCCAGAGGAACATGCACACTCTTCCTGCCCACCAAACAGTTGATTGGGGAAGGGGGGATCTGGAGGAACGTACTCTCTCCTCTGGACTCCCCCAGTCAGCTGTTTGACAGGTGGGAAGAGCATGTGTGCTCTTCTGAGCCGCCGATCAGCTGTTTAGCAGGTGGGGAGAGCATGCACGCTCCTCTAGACTCCCCCCCCCCCAAATCAGCTGTCTAGCAGCAGCGGGCCCAATCCTGCAGCACAGCAGGAGTTCAGAAATCCAGTCCTGTGTGACCGGCTCCTCGGCCAGACCCATGGTGTGGAGGGGCTGGTGATGGCCATGGGAGTGGGGGTGGGCTGCTTGTTTGAACTGCCCTCCCTGCCAGCCAGGGCGGGTGGGGGATCCAGCTCTGTTGTTGCAGGAATTAGTGCATGTGAGAATGTGCTATTCTGCTTTTATGTCACAAGAACATTCCCGTATGACCAGATCCCCAAATGTAGCTCTTACAAGGACAGGTGTTTTTGCAGCATAAAAGCAGAATAGTGCATTCTAACGTGTGCTAATTTCCGTGATAACAGAGCCATAATTGTGATTGCAGAGGTTTTCCCTCTCCCATGTAATGTGAGAAAGTGTCCTTCTTTCATCTTAAACTAAACTCTCCCTTTTTTTACCACTTCTCCTCTTACCTAATAAAAAAATTCCCCATGTAAACTTGTGACGGCTGGACACATTCTTGTCTAGCTGGCATTGCAAGAAGAACCATTTTCAGTCAGCAAACAGCAGCTGTAATACTGTGCAGCAAAAACAAACAAAAGCTTCAAAAAAGCTCTTGATTTTTTTATCTTAAAAGAGAGAGTCTCAGACTAATAAGATGTAAAGCCCCTTCCCACGATATTAATAAGGACTCTCATGCTGCTTGCCCATGTTGCCCAATCTCACGTTTGTGTCTAACAAACATGAGATTTGGGTAATGTGGGTTACCCTCCCTTTCTCGTTCAGGATGAAATTACATGTGTATTTCATCACAGAATGACAGGGCTGAAAATCCAGCCCTGTCACTCACGTGCGTTTAAATACACGTGTAATTCTAACGTGTGCAAAGGAATCTCACTGTAAGATAAATGTACGGTGAGATTCCCCTTTGCTGCCAGTAACTCATCCAGGGGCAGAAGCAGCAGCAGAAGTGGCTGCAGCAGCAGGAACCTCTCTAGCCGCCTCTCTCCATAGCTTCTGGCTGCTTTCATTCCCTTGTGATGGGACTTTGCAGAATAGTTGCAGCTGGATTGTCATCCAGCTGAGGCTGCCTGGAAGGCCTTGTTGGGAAGGTCTGGAAGCAACCAGAGGAAGCTATGGAGAGAGGTGGCTGGAGAAGTCCCTGCTGCCGCAGACGCTGCCGCTGACCCCAGGTGAGTTACTGAGCTGGAGGGAAGGGGGGGGGGGGACTTTTCCTGGCACCGCCCCGCCCCTACCCAGCCCAGCCTAATGTGGGGGGGGAAGAAGGTAACATGGATCCATTATTTTCAATAACGGATCCATGCTGCAGATAAAAGGTAACGTGGGCATATAGCCCACCACAAAATTCATGTGTAGAATATTTTCACATGAGATTGAATCTCACGTGAAAATCTGCACGTGGGCAAGCAGCCTTACTCTGGAATTGTGTTAGTCAAACTTCCCTTAAATAGTTTTCTACATGGTTTGGGACTAAAGGAATATATTATTTTATGCATAAATATTTATGCCTCACTTCCCCTCCTCCACAATGAAACCTTGGATTCCTTCCAAACATTTTAATTAGTTTAAATGAACTACGTAATTACCCTGTTCTGTCTACAGCAACTTGACTTTCATCAGGAAAGGTGTTAGTAATTGAAATCATCATTGAAAACCATAAATAATTAACTTGCCAGATGTTCCACACTTCTGTCCCTGACAAATATTTCCAGTAACTTCTCACATTGCTTTTATCTCCTGGCTCTTCCCTACATACCATATTAAAATTTAAAACAGTCTCACTGTACTCCCATATTTCCACTGACAATCTGGGGTCTGAGTCAACTCAAATCCAGAGTCTTATGGTGTATGTAGTTTAGTGAAGGGCTACTTTAAAACTGTGAGATATGAGGTTTGACTCAGGCAGCCTTTGTAGATTTTCATGTAGTGCATTCAAAGACTCAAAAAATCTTCAACATGTTTATAAGGCTCACAATGGAAAGTTCTTATAAACTTAAACTAGCATTAAACTGAGATACTGTTCCTAATAAATCACCACTTTTGTGGTTAGAACTTCTGCTATAAGTTTTCTTGCAGTATGGCAGCAACTTGATACCGTATGTCAACGATGCTGCTAAGGAAAATCTATATACCTTGTTTGATTTATATGAGAAACTTGCATATTTCTTTACAATACTTAGGGGACTTCAAAAAAACATTTGGGAAGTATTTGTTAAGAAGAATTCTGAAAGTTTTCCAATCTGAAATAAAGTTTATGGTCTAATAAAATTCACAACAGAATTATGGAATTATGCATTCCACAGTTGCATACAGCTATGCAGGTATGTAGGTTATAAAATTGTTATGAAATACTACATATTGCAGACACAACTTATGATTTTATAACGTTTTTTTCATATGGTTTTGTGATTTTTTTTCAAATGCTTTACACACTTTCTCAGCAATGTTTTCTGTTTTTTAGCAATGTACTTGGGTAATACTGGAACTGTGATATTACTGCAATCTCCCTCACAGCACTAAGCCTACCAAAGTTAGCAGCAGCCAAATATATTTGACTATTCAACAGAATAGGAAAGCTTTCATCTTCCCTTTCATTTGTTTCATGGGAACAGCCAGGTTTAGTAATAACCCAATATTGATCAAGCACTAAAACCTCACTCCTGTCTAACACTGACATCTTGCTCAATTGAGAACAGTAAAATCAGGTCTCACTGGCCCTTTTCACACAAGATGCCCCCACCCATCGCCACGCAGTTCCGCTGGCACCCGTGTGAATACCGCGGGGGATGGGTGGGGGTGCGTACACGCTCCCACGCTACACCCACCTCCACCCACGAAGCAATGGGCTTCAATGCCCTCTGCGGCCACACACCCATCCCCCCACCCACCGCCGTCTGTTTAAAAAGGGCCACTGTTTCAGGACAAATCCCATGGTATGTAATTCTACCCTCCAGAGGTGTAGCTAAGTTGGAATGGGCCCTGGTACAGAATATGGAATGGGTCCCCTCACCCCTTCTCCCAGTGGTGGAGGGCACAGCGGCACTAGGGTGTATGGGTCCCTAAAGACTCACGGGCTCTTGTTCATCTGCACTGCCTGTCTCATAGCTGCGCCCTTGCTACCCCTCCTTTGTTATTTTCCTTTCAGGGAGGATACAGGCATCAAAGGCTATTATCCAAAATGGCAAGGGAATACAACATTATGCTCAGAGTGTCACAGAACACAGTGATGGAAGGGAACCGCCTAAGGGCTATCAAGTCCAACCCTCTGCCATTCATGGTACCTACCCCATCCATGAGAGATGCTTATCTAATCTATTTTTAAAGGCTTCTAGTGACAACCTGCTTTGGCAAATTATTCCACTGTCTATCCATCCTAGTAGCAAAACAAATTCTTCCTAATGTTCAGCCTAACTCTTTTCTCCTTTAATTGAATCCCATTACCTCTAGTAGTCCCATCCTCAGTCACCGGAGAGAACAACTAGACACTGTTTTGCTTATAGCAAACTTAATAATACCCCCCTCTCACATAATTTTTTTCCCAAGGCTATAAACATCCCCAGTTCCTTTCATAGGTCGTTCCTTCTATTTGGTATCATCTTTGTTGTTCTTGTCTGAGCCCTCTTCAGCTTGTCAGTATCCTTCTTAAAGAGAGGCACCCAAAGCTGGATGTAGGTAACTAGATGAGGCCTGCCCAGGACTGAGTAAATGGGAGCAATCACTTCCCTTGACTCACAAAAACTATGTCTGATATATTCCTTTGTTGTCCCTAAACCTATATAACTTCTGGAAGCTGGGAGTGAATGACCTGGTACATGCTCACTACCAACTACTTAACCATCGCTGCTCTTTGGCTTCGTCTGAAGCAGTAATTCCTAAACAGTGGCCCCTGAAAACTATGGAACTGGTTGTGGCTACAGGAAAACAGTCTTTGGTCCCTGCCTTTCATGGAGGATACAGGCATCAAAGGCTGCACATATGTACTACAGCTATGGGACCAAAGCTTCCTATTTCGTGCAAACCTGGCCAACCCACAGTGAGCATGAACCAGGTCACATTCATCTCTAGTGGATCTGCAGGAAAGTCTGGGGGTTCCCAATGCCCCAAAGGTTAGTCCCAAAAGTTTGGAAACCACTGGTATGGAGCATTTTGTAGTAGTCACTGCCAGAGACAAGACAAGGTTTCATGGATCATTGGTCTGTCCCAATATGACTTCTCTTATGTTGCGGTTTGGTACTAATGTTACATAACTCACAGAATCAGGTGCTTACTTACAAAAGTGTTCCTTTGCCAACACAGTAAGTGCTGCAAACATTGTGTACCCTTGCTATAAGACTCTTCATTTGGTGATAACAAAGCTGGTGACTCTCTCACTGACAGCTTGGTTGTCATTACATAAATTATTGAAGCTCTTTCCAGAATACCAGTTTTTTAGGTTTTTTGTTTGGTTTTTTTTAAAAGTTTTTTTAAAAATCTTTTGATTAAATGGAGTTGATTACATATTTTGTTATGAACAGTAGTCAGCTCTGTTAAACTTATTGAAATCATGAACAAGTATAATGCTCTGAATGGTTGTGAAATTATCTCAGCTTCCTTTCAGTCTAGCCAATGTATCTGATAGACAATCTATCAGATAGATTCAGGATCTATCCTCAATAGAGAGAGACCACAGGTTATCTATAGTCTGTAAAAAGCAATATGTCATTTTATTCTACTGTAAATGTACTTTAAAATTATTTATTTTAAATCAATGTCCCTATAGGTTTATATTACGGATAAAGGACAACAGAGGGGGGGGGGGGGAAGACAGCCTAGAGGATAAGGTGCTGGATTTGGAGCTGGGAGACCAGGGCTCAAATTCTGGCTTAGCTATGAACTCACTGTGTGGCTTTGAGCCTGTCTCTTATACACATCTAGATGTGTAGGATTGATCAGTATCGGAATATTGGGTTTTCAACATTGCCAACTTTACTGGGTTTTTTACATTGCGGCTGTTGTTAAATGGTGGTGATGTAAAAATCCGGTAAAGCCGGCAATGTTAAAAATCCGGTATTCTGATACCGGTACGTATTGGTATTATCCGATTAATCCAATACTGGCCATTATCGGATTAATCTGATACCGATAGTCCCACCCCTAGTATACGTTTGTCATAGATTAAGATCTGTACTTTTCTGTCAAAAAATATTTGATAGTATTTTTTTCTCTATCTTCCCCCCTTATTTTTGGTTTCCTTGTTATATTGTAATTGGCTCTTTTAAGGGGGTGCTTTACATATCCCTGTTGTCATTCGCATTGTCACAACAGGTACCATTTGATCCCAAATATACGGCAGAGTTGCTTAATTGTCTGCCATTTTGCTGCAAAGGAACTTCAAATACTACTGAGACCTTGTTTCTAATATGTGTGCAGTAGAATTACATCTCTTTGGGTCTCTTTCCACAGGGTAAGCCACATGAGACAACCCACATTAGACTGTAATGCAGCTGACCATCAGGCTGGTGCTGCCAGATCCTCCACTTCTGCCCAGGGGAGGGTGTCAGGCTGCTAAGTATGCATTCACTGCAGAAGACCAGTGATGCCTCATGGGCTACTGTTGCTCCACCCGGGCCAGTGTGGGGTAACTGGCTGCTTTCCGTGGTCAGCCTGTTCATCCCTGCTGCAAGCTGAGGTTTGAGGATTGGGCTTGGAGGAGCGCATGTGCTCTCCCCACCTGTCAAACAGCTGATTGGTGGAGTGGCACCCAGAGGAACATGCACACTCTTCCTGCCCACCAAACAGTTGATTGGGGAAGGGGGGATCTGGAGGAACGTACTCTCTCCTCTGGACTCCCCCAGTCAGCTGTTTGACAGGTGGGAAGAGCATGTGTGCTCTTCTGAGCCGCCGATCAGCTGTTTAGCAGGTGGGGAGAGCATGCACGCTCCTCTAGACTCCCCCCCCCCCAAATCAGCTGTCTAGCAGCAGCGGGCCCAATCCTGCAGCACAGCAGGAGTTCAGAAATCCAGTCCTGTGTGACCGGCTCCTCGGCCAGACCCATGGTGTGGAGGGGCTGGTGATGGCCATGGGAGTGGGGGTGGGCTGCTTGTTTGAACTGCCCTCCCTGCCAGCCAGGGCGGGTGGGGGATCCAGCTCTGTTGTTGCAGGAATTAGTGCATGTGAGAATGTGCTATTCTGCTTTTATGTCACAAGAACATTCCCGTATGACCAGATCCCCAAATGTAGCTCTTACAAGGACAGGTGTTTTTGCAGCATAAAAGCAGAATAGTGCATTCTAACGTGTGCTAATTTCCGTGATAACAGAGCCATAATTGTGATTGCAGAGGTTTTCCCTCTCCCATGTAATGTGAGAAAGTGTCCTTCTTTCATCTTAAACTAAACTCTCCCTTTTTTTACCACTTCTCCTCTTACCTAATAAAAAAATTCCCCATGTAAACTTGTGACGGCTGGACACATTCTTGTCTAGCTGGCATTGCAAGAAGAACCATTTTCAGTCAGCAAACAGCAGCTGTAATACTGTGCAGCAAAAACAAACAAAAGCTTCAAAAAAGCTCTTGATTTTTTTATCTTAAAAGAGAGAGTCTCAGACTAATAAGATGTAAAGCCCCTTCCCACGATATTAATAAGGACTCTCATGCTGCTTGCCCATGTTGCCCAATCTCACGTTTGTGTCTAACAAACATGAGATTTGGGTAATGTGGGTTACCCTCCCTTTCTCGTTCAGGATGAAATTACATGTGTATTTCATCACAGAATGACAGGGCTGAAAATCCAGCCCTGTCACTCACGTGCGTTTAAATACACGTGTAATTCTAACGTGTGCAAAGGAATCTCACTGTAAGATAAATGTACGGTGAGATTCCCCTTTGCTGCCAGTAACTCATCCAGGGGCAGAAGCAGCAGCAGAAGTGGCTGCAGCAGCAGGAACCTCTCTAGCCGCCTCTCTCCATAGCTTCTGGCTGCTTTCATTCCCTTGTGATGGGACTTTGCAGAATAGTTGCAGCTGGATTGTCATCCAGCTGAGGCTGCCTGGAAGGCCTTGTTGGGAAGGTCTGGAAGCAACCAGAGGAAGCTATGGAGAGAGGTGGCTGGAGAAGTCCCTGCTGCCGCAGACGCTGCCGCTGACCCCAGGTGAGTTACTNGGCCACTGTCGGAGACAGGATGCTGGGCTACATGGACCATTGGTCTGACCCAGTATGGCACTTCTTATGTTCTTAAATTCCATCTATTAAAATATTCTTTTCCAAGATTCTGTGTCTTTCCTCATACTTCCGCTGCCATTATCTGGAATTTTTAAATCTTTGCTTCCTCTTTTTCAAAATGAGACAATTTAAATTAGGTTCTGTGTTAGAGTTGATGTTGTATAATGTTACCAACCCCCTCCATGTGAAATCTGTGTGGATCCCGCATGGATTCTGCACGGCACAATGCATTTCCAATGGACATGCGGGCAGGCTGCGGGCAGGATCCACAGGCATGGGATTGGCCCCACTGTCTGATACAACATTTTTTAATTATAATAATTTCTATTTCCTATCCCTTTAAAATTAAATTATATTTTAATTAGCTTCTCTGTTGATTATGGCATGTAGATTCTGGAATGATAGGCATGTTGGAAATATAATAGGACTATAGCTCATTCAATCTGCATCTCTCTGTGATTTCCTTTGGAATACACTCACACTCACACATACTCTCCACAGGACCAAACTGTGCAGCTCTTAAAGAAAATAAACAAAAGGATTAGAATATCCCACTTTTCTTTGAGCAAAGATGTGCTAGGCTTCCAGAGACCAATAATGTGTCAAAATAATTCTCGACAACCCTGAATTCTTAGTGTGTTCTAGAAGAAACATACTGCAAACAATTACAAGTGTTTTTTCACTGAGAAAAAGCCACACTATGATTACTCAAGGATTTCTTCTGTCCCTAAACAGCGGGGAAAAACACATGTGATGGCGGTGCGGTGGTTTGACATGGCCCAGGAAGGGAAACAGTGGCAGACATGCTCTGGGCTGTGTTGGGGTGCCAAACAAACATAGCTGCAGCCGGGCCAGCGGGGAGAAGCGTGAGTGTGCGGCTGGCTGGCCCTGCCCCCACGCTGTGCCCAGCACCCTGCCCTTACGCCATGACGGGTAGCCATAGTGGCCAATGACAGTCAGGCTGTACTGGTGACCCGGGAACAGATGAGATAGCCCACTGTGGCCCATGTTGGCTCAGTCAGTCGGGGCTTAGCCCAGGCTGTGACCTTGGAAGATTTTCTGAGGTCACAGTCTGGGCTAGCTGCTGACATGGCTTGGGGCAATCCCCGGCCAACATCTGGCAGTGCCTGCACACGCGTACAGGTGAGGTCCGGGCCAAAGTAGGACAAAGCGGGCCACAGCAGGCCACTGTCACATCTGTTTTTACCCAGGGTGTCCAGGCAAAGGAGTCCCATTAAATATTTTCTTATTTTTCTGATTATTGTTTCTAGGACTTATGAAGGCTGCTGAATCAAGTTCACTACTGCATACAAGAATTTGCAGAAAGAACCTTATTGATGGGTTGACTAATCTTGTATAGTAGTCAAGCACTCCAAAATTAGGAAATTCCGGATTTACAGCTACCACTGTCATCTTAACTTGCCTCCTTGTGTATGTCATCTACATTGAATGAACGAAGGGTCTTGAGGGAAAAAAATAGTAAGGTATCATGTAGTTAAAATCTGGGTCAACTTTTAAAACTTTTAAACAACTTAGAACATGATCCTGAAACAACTACTTTGACAACAGTCCCACTGATTTTAGTCTCAAGCCAGTGGTTTCAGGATTGCAAAGAGATTGGCCACTGTCGGAGACAGGTGCTGAGCTCGATGGACCATTGATCTGACCCAGTGTGTCACTTCTTATGTTCCTATGAAATTCCTAAATTCCATTGACTGTACAGAGTTTACTGCTAGTACAGCACAGTGTTATACTTGTGCAATTTAAAGAAAGGTGGCCATGAAGATCGTGTAGTGGATTTAAGAAAGATCTTTCCACAGGACATTTTTAAAAAGTATATCTGTTTGTTTAGTGCAAACATATTTATCTTTCACAAATATGTATGAGCCTCTGAGAAAGGACATCTTCCATTCCATTAGAGAATGGAATTAGTTTTACTTTGGTGATGGGTTTGGGACCAGACTGCACAGAGCACAATATCTTGTGTCTCCTGTAAACCAAGTGCTTTGTGCTTGGCAAAGCAAACTTTAGCCCATATTATGTAGACAAAGTATGCGTTGTATGGGGAACTGTCCTGTGCACATTGTACTAAAAATTATTCTAGAAATTGTTTTCTAGCTTTACAACACAAATGCAATTTTTCTTTAAGATCAAAAACTTAATTTCCCTTGGTTAGCAAGTAATTTGTGTATGATTCAAGATTATAAAGATTCCTTGTACATATTTATCAGTTAGCTTCACTGTTTAACTTCTGAGAAGTGCTCTGCAGAAATTCTGGCAATATTTCATGGAATAGCTCCCAATACTTAATTAAAAATGAGTCCTTCAGTTTTGAGTGATGATATGCAGAATCGGAAGTCTTTCTAAAAACAGTTAATTATATATACAGTAATTCTACAGGAAAAATTGCTGATCACATCATAATAGTGACTCCTTAACAAATCAACCATTAGCTGGTCATGAGAAGAGAATAGGAAGAAAGATGTTAAAATCCTTTCAAACCATCTTGTTTTCTGATTTTGTAAAATCTATGTATAGTTATCTATTCTACTGACAGAGCTATATTTCTACATACTCCCATATTTAGTATCCATGCGTACTCTACATATGTCAGAGGTGGGCAAATAGCAGCTCAGGAGCCGCATGTGGCTCTTCAAGCACCTCTGTTGCACGTCTCAGAAGGAATGGCTGCCTGGAGTGAGGATCTCCATGCGCCTCTCACTGCTCTGCCTCTTTCATATGTACCACCTAGTGCTGGGCATTTGTTTCTCCTGCCTCCGTGTGTCATCAGGGGTTACCCGGTAGGGATGGGCATCTGGAATTAATTATGCAGTGGTGCCACCATTTTGGAAAAGGCTGCCGTTCTATGCATGCACAGCAGAGGTGGGCCAGCAGAGCTCCAATCAAGTGCCCTGAAGCCGGTAAGTACACTCCAGGGCTCGGGGTTAGTGGGAAATCCAGATCTGGAACACCGACGCGGAACTGGCAGGACGTTGATCTTTAATAGCCTGTTCTGGGCAGTTACAGATTAATCCGAATCCAGAATGCCCATCCCTATTGCCCAGTGCTGAGCGCTCATAACAGTGGTAGGTGGCCCCTGTTGGCATGCAGAGGAGGCAGGACAGGTGAGCGCCCAGCACTAGGCAGAACATGTCAGTGGATGGCAGAGACAGGAGCGGTGAACAGTGTTGGCAAATGTGCAGCAATAGGTGAGGTAGGGGCAGGCAGAGAGAGCAGGAGAGAGCAGCCCTGCGCAGTGAATGTATGTGTGTGAGTGATTCTGTGAGACTTCTATGCGTGACTCTGCATGCCTGGGTGTGTGAGATCCTGATGTGTAGCTCTTTGGATTGGGAATTTTGCCTCCTGCTTTGGTACAACACTTTCCCTATTTCTGCTCCAGCTGGGTCCTCCTGCTTTTTCTCTCCCTTTACAAAAACTGCTGAGGCTTCAGCTGCTTCAATTTGAGAGCAGGTTAGCATCATCCTGCCTATGACTAGTCTTGAGTGGTCTAACAATAGCAAAGTCTTAAGCCCCTCAGTCCTTCTGATTCTCAGGATACCTGGCCCCTGCTTCTCTCTCTCTCTCTCTCTCTCTCACTCCCTCCCTCATAACAAAAACATGGCCTTCACCTGCTGGATTAATGGGATGAAGGATGGGAAGAGTGGTAAAAGAGAGGGGAATATCAACAATTATTATATAGTGCCAGCAGTGTGCCTGGCACTGAACATTTTTGATTATGGGTTTAATGGTAACTAAAGTATTTACTATTTGGCTAAAAACAGTATCAGTGACATCTGTAAAGCTCTTAAAAATTACTAAAATTGTAATTTATTTATTATATACAGAATATGTGGTGGTGTGGAGGTGAAATAAAGGTTTTGGTGGCAATCACTAATAAGCAATGTAATCATCTGAAATTCATGAAGATGAAAATATTGGAGCGCAGTGCTTTATTCTCTCTCTCTCTCTCTCTCTCATACACACACACACACACACACTTTATGCATCTTGGCAAGCACTTACTTAGGGAACCAGTTCTTATGAAGACACTAATGGTGTTTTTACATGGACGCTATGTCCGGGTTTATTTTTCTTATCCCATGCTTAAAAGTCCGTTTACACGAGTTTTCCCAGTATAACAATCTTGGGTTTACACATAACTCTGTGCTTATAAAACCTCTTTTTCAAGGGTTTACTAGTCCCAGGTTAAAATAAGCCTGGGTTTAGGTCTGTGTAAACAATAAGTCCGGGCTGAGCTTAAAGTGATCACAGAGACTGCTAGGAAGATCAGGCAACCTTTTTACGCAGGACCGTCTCTATGGTCTCATATGTACTGTAACATGGATGTGTACTGTGAACTTTCCAAGTACCTCATATTGAGAGGTCCCTTCATTTCAAATTATACATTGTTGCAATGTGCAGGTGCAAGGGATTTTTTGAACTCTGGAAAGCGCAGTGCCTTTTACCATTCTCATGTAACTACCCAACTGAGGCTAGGGGACACAGTTTATATGTGCTCAACAGAGAGCTGGTAGGGTTTATAGAAAATGTTATAATCAGAAGACTATATTTTCCTCTAGAACCTGGAGTAAAATCTAAGGCCGCTTTCAGACCTTCCACCCCTACCCCGCGCATATTCTGACTGCGGGAGGGAATGCGCAGAGATATAGAGCAGGAACTCTGTATCTCTGCGGATGTTTGCTGTCAAAACTGCGCCGGGGGGGGGGGCCCTTTCAGACCAGCAGCACCCCACACATATCCTGGCTGCGCATTTCCCCCCCCCCCCNCCCCCCCCCCCCGCCCGCAGCCAGACTATGCTCAGGGTGTGTTAGGAACTACACCATTCCTCCCTCCCCCAAAGACCATAGACCCCACCCCCCTTGGCAGCACCTCATGAGATACAGGTCAACAGGTGCAGGGGAACAGAAGGGGAGAAAAAGGAAAAAGAAAGGAAATGCCCCATGCAAAACTGGTCTAGTCAGAAGGAATAAGAATGAAACAAGGGAGGCTCCTGGGTAAAGAATGGAGCAGTCAAAAACAGGTGGCCTCTCTCTTTTGAGATGATCGCTCCCCGGTCGCCTGAAACTCTGGGCAAGCAACAGATCGATCCTTAGGCTGATCACTCCAGGCCCGTCTAAAAACCGCCTTATCCCCCTGTTTATAGGAACTTTCTTTGGCTCTCATATTCATCTTGCCATGCCCCTCAGTGAAATCCTCCAAAGCTTTGTTCCCTCTGGTTCATCCTCCCATGCACCCCATTGAAATCCTTAATAGAAACTCCCTTTTGCCGTCGGGTTCATCCTGCCATGCCCCCCACTGAAATCCTCCAAGTCTTTGTTTCCCCCAACACCTCATGTAAAGTTTCTTTGTCAGCCCTAGCCCCACCTTTTGTGCACCTTTGAGACCCCTCTCCCCACCTCACAAAACCCTCTAACTGCCCTGGCCCCCATGAGCAAATTGGGTTATTCTTGAACACAAATACAAGCAGGTTACTCTGTGCATGCTTGCCTCAAGGATCACTTCCAGATCATTACCCCCTTTTGGTCTGACCAAGCTTCTCCCCCCAACCCCCTTCTCTGAACGCCACTGGATCTACAGGGTTGCCTGTCCCTTTTCAACAGAATTGGAAAGGTAATATTGCTTATTTTCCCCTTTCCCCCTCTCATGCAATGCCCACTTACACCAGAGTAACCAGACCGGAGGGTTTTGCTTATAGTTCACTGTATGTCAACTGTGTTTGGTGGGAGGGTATAAAACTTATTTGTATCAATAGAAACTTATTTGTATCATCTGAATTGACTCGTGGGTGAACTGTTTATGTATCATACCTAGTCCTTTGTCAATAAATCTCCCTTATTTGCATCAGAGTATCCCCGTCTTGTGTTGGGGTGTGGGTGAGAAATTCCAGCCAGCTGGCAGCGCATCATGTCCTCAGACTGATCCCAGTGGACACGTGCGGACCCTTTGAATCAATTCAGCTAATTCCCCCTAGGTCGTTTGGATATTGGGGTACGGCCCCTGATATTCACTCGTAGAGTGGGTCTGTGTCCTAACCGGGACGGGTGGGGGGGAGAAGGTCTGAAAGCCCCTGCAAAATGGTAGTGTGGGCTGCCTCCTAACATGGTAGGAATGTTTGACACACACATACTGACTCACCTGTTAGAAAAAGGAAAATGTTGCTATCATTAATTTGTGATGTTCAGTTAAAGATAACATCCCCTTCAGGGGCTAGAGCTGTGGTTCGCACATTATGCGTACGTTATTTCTAGTTTACTCATGGGCCCCCTCCTGAATCTCTGCTGGCCCTCCTTTGGCCATGGCTCCCCATTTCTGAAGTGGTGTTTTAGGCTAGCGCTTCCCACACATTATAGTTTCAAGTTTATTCATAGATGCTATGTGCTGGGGACACCTGTGGGCCCTTGCAACTTAAGGGACTGAGCAGTCACACAGGCTGCGTTGCCCGAATCCATCCCTTCTAGGATTCCAGAATCCTATACCTCTGCTGTTAGAAAATTACTGTTTGCAATATCAATTTTGTGGATAGTCCATACAGAAGATAACCACCTGCTATTGCCTCCATTTACTTCATTAGCTGAAGTTGCAGATGTCAGCGCTGTAGATCTAAAGCAGGCTTTGGATTGCAGTCCACTTCTGGCCCATTCCCCCCTCATATCTGACCTGTCATGGCATCCTGTTTCCTTTTATGTGACTTGCCTTTCTTTTTGCATGGCTGGCAGAGTGCATGCAGGCACTCTCTCAAGCAGGCCATAGTGCTCCAGCTATCTCCAATCCTTCGCCCCAAGAGAGCTCTGGCAGAGTATTCCCACAGAATACTTCAATTAGTCTTCTCTTACTCCCCCCCACCCCCCGAGTGCTCCTGGTGGGTGGGAGGCAGAATGCTCTCAGTAGACGGGGTGTGGGGGTGGGTGGAACAGAGTACTCCCAGGGGGCAGGGCACTCCTGGCAGTCCCACCCCCAAACCCACGCCTCGCACTTGCTGAATGCTTCAGCCTACAGAGCGTTTAACCTTCACACTGCATGGCTCATGGTGAGGAGAAGATCCCCCTACCCTTGAGCTAAAGGTTCCACTGCTAAAAAGGGAACATTATAATTCCTCCCCCCACCCCTTTTTAAAAAACCAAGGAAATGTTTACATAAAACTTACGTAAAAAGAACATTGTGGCTGCAAAGCCAACTATACGTAAGTTAGTAAATGCCAGGCTTAAAGTTGTCCGTGCAATCTTAACTTGATCCCCTGGTGCTTATGTGTAATTATATGATCATGTACTTTCCCCCCACCCAAAGGTCCCTGCCTCATTTAGTGCACAGAATGGATGGTGATCAGGGAATGGATCAGGTTGTGTGTAGTACATGATACTTTGCCTTTAGGACACTGCTTCATTTGTTTCAGAAATTGGAGATATGTAATGAACAACGGAAGGGACTGCTGGGAGAGAAGGGGTGGTTTTTTCAGTTAGCAAGCAAATAGCAGCCCAGAGAGTGGATTCCTCCCCTGCTCATGTCTAAGAACTGTTCTGAGAAAAGGGGAAAAGCAAAATGGCCACAGAAAGGTAGGCAGGTAGATACATACTGCTGCTTAAATGTGATGTAAAAGGGCACAGAACGCTGTGAAAACAATTAAAGTTAAATGAAAAACGTTCTGTAGGCAGTGGCAAGATAGCAACTGCTGAATGAGGGCCTGTGAACCACAGCATGGAAGGTGAGCAGTGAGCTGATCAGGCAGTGCACCCACAGCTACTGGTTTCAACATTTATCAGGTTTGTATGCGGTTGTAGGTTCAGCCTTTAATTAGTTGTTGTTTTCCTCTGCCTAGGATGCATTGTTCAGATGTCACATACTACTTTAAAATGTTTGGTAATAGATCAGTAGAAGATTTAGAATTCTAGATTATGTTCTTGTGATTTCTCAGTAAATCGCTGTAGTTTGAAAATGTAACTTTGAGATGTACAACCAACCCCTAAACAATTAGAAAAATAGTCTCCTACTGTCTAAGTTTAATTGATATAATGCTTAATAGCACTGTATCTTTTTAACGTGTGGCACTAGATCCGTGACGGAGAACCTCCAGCCTGTGGGCCAAATCCATCTCCCAGTTGTTTATTTGACCTCTTTCCAATTCCTGGATCTGGTTTGCAGATCCAGTCCCTACCCTTAATTTATTTAATTTATTCGTTCAATTTATTACCCTGCCCTTCCCACCATGGCTCAGGGCTGAAAAAGCACTGAAAGAGTGAGCTCAGGGAAAGAGAGCAGAGAAGAGGGCATGCATTCCTCAAGGATAGGGCATGGATCCATGGAATAGATCCAGGAACTGGATCCTTCCATTCCCAATCCTGGGCATACCCCTTAAGCACTCACCACCACTCTAACTCCTCTCCAGCATGTGGAGCTTGTACTAATTTGTAGAGTGACCCACAGGAAAGAAAATGTCCCCACCCCTGCACTAGATCATAAACATCTATCTGAGAGACAGAAGACAGAAAACAGTTTAGCTCAAACAGTAATTGTTAATTAATGAGGCTCTAAAAGTAACTAAACTAAGGACCTATTCCAAATCAAATGAGTCTTAGATAAGGATAAGATGTTTGTGCTATTGAAAGAAAAAGCTGTCATTTTAGAAAACATAAATTACATGTGAGTGCATGGGGGATGAATTATACAGTTGCATTCTTTCCATGATTTTTATGAGCTGCTCACCCTGAGGATTCTATGTAAGTACTCTCGGGGTAATGGAAGGGCAGAGTTCATGTGAGTTTGTTATGCAGCCTCCACCACAGAGAGAGGAACAGAAATCAAGGATGTCCTTAGAGAGTTCTTTTTTAATTAATTAAATGAAACTCCTGCATAATTTCTGAAGTGTTGGAACCATTTTGATGTTTTATTTAGAAAGCTGTCCTATGTCTCCAGGTTACGATGAATGCTAAATATCTCTTACAAAAGCTTGGAGCATAAGGTGGTGGACTACAACTCTAACAGGATGTGTTACCCTTTTACAGAAACGTAGAGGGCTAACACGGGTTATTCCTAATTTCAGTACAAAATGGGAATCATATGGCTTAGAACAAGGCCTGCTGAGAAGTCTAGGGTGGAAGAGTATGAAAATCTTAGATCTTGTTTCTCAGTGAGAAAAGAGATCAGAACTAGTTTTAGGAGAGAGCTGGAAGAGCATCCAGTCTTGGAGGGTCTATGAAGAGACATGAACCCCCAGAGAGGAATAAGCCTTAATGGGAAGAGTGAGATAGAAATATGAAGAAATAAACAAATAAATAAGTTATTCAAGGCTCAATAAAATTTGTTCAACAAATTTTATTTATTTATTTATTTATTTATGTAGTGTCACCAATGTGCCTGCCACTGAATGGTAGTAACTATAGAGTCAGGTCCTTGCCCTGAGGGGCTTGCAATCTTGAATGGACAAAGGGGGCAGGGGTATGTAACAAGGGGAGAGTCACATAGAGAGGGACAGAGATACATTCATGAAGCTGAGAAGTTGCAGGTGCACGGGCATAGCTTTGTTACAAGAGTGGAGGAGGAGGTTCCTCAAGCATGAGACTGTATAAAGGAGAAGCATAACAAGAATGGGTGTCTTTAGATGGAAGCGAGGGTGCTGTACCCCCACGTCTGCCTGCCTGCAGCCACGCACGAGTCTGTTTTAAGTGGACCTGGTGGCTGCTGCAACCCGCAGTTCGCCAACAAGGTGCCCTCCTTCACCACACCAGCCGCGGGTGGAATGGCCGCTGCTCTAGACTGCTGCACGCAGCTCTATGGCATTGCCTGGATCAACCCCCAGACAGGAGTGGAGCTGCAGCCGCCATTCACTGAGTAGATGGACTGCTTCTCCAGCCAGTGCCCCAGGTTTGGGCTGCCTACTTTGCTGGCGGTGCTCTGGGATGTCCTGGAGCACTGCTAGTGGGGCCAGAGTGGTGCTCCGTCTGCACGTCTGGAGGCCTGCCTTTACATAGATGGGTTGCCCAGTGTGAGGTGGAGCAGAGCCATGGGTACCATCCATATAAAGGCACCCAATCTATCAGGGTGAGTATTGAGTAACAAACTGTTTGTGAGCCTTGAATTAAGAAAGTGGTCCAACCCAACCTTTTTGTGTTGTGAGCCATTTTCAACTTTCAAGATCTATGGTGAGCCACAGCTTTATTTTGAAAGGTAAGCAACACAAATAGATTATGTTCTAAGGTTTTTTTTGTGTGTGTTACCACTGGTAATGGGATTAGACCTGTGTCAGAAGAAGTGAACCCTAATGCAAAGAGAGAAGAAGGCCTTACTCTACCGTCAGAATGAAGGTGTAGCCCAGGAATATCCATGTGTTTTGTACTTGGCCTCGTTTACCTTATAAAAAGAGAGTTTTCTAGAGATGAGAAAAAGCATCAAGATCACCCATTCTCCAGACAGGGATTGTATTCAGGAGCGAAACAGGGGCACTGGCTTGGAATCTGAGGAAACAATCTCATGACTGGGAGATAAGCTACAAGCTATTTCAACAACTAATAAATTGTTGAATTTTCATCCAACAAACGTTTCAAGCTAAACATGCAGTTTCCACACCCTTTGAATTTAACATCATCTAGAGGTAGTGTGCATTAAAGGCTAAAATGTTTGAATACATCAAGGCTGTGTGACTGAGGAACCAAATCCAGGCTGCAGGATATGCAGTGTGAAGGTTCTAAGTGCAGTCTATACTAAGCGAGCAGAGATTTGATTTTTATTTGATTTGGGTTTGATAACATGGTTTTGATTTGGATTTAATCCCACAATGGAAACTTGAGCATTCACTGTAAAGTTGGAATGAACTACAGAATCGACCTTACCCAACAGAAGAGAAATTGGATATATATCCTAATGGCCAAGGTTCACATAATAGCATATTTGCAGCTGGAAATGCTGAAAAAAGCATCTTCGAATCATGTCTGATACCTGAGTTTTCATGGAAAGAGCATGGTTGAAAATGACACCCAAATTCTTTACTTGCCCACTATCTCCACCCAAATCCCTGCAACAGGCAGGGATGGAGTTTCCTGTTATTCAAAGAAACTGGGAAGTTTGAAGAGGTTTTCCCCCTACTCAAGAAATCATCTCTTCTTGACACAGGACTGCTTGCTAATTGCCACCCAGTATTTAATCTCCCGTTTGGGGGGGAAGGCAGTTGAGATGGCTATGGCAGTACAGCTGCAGCAGCATCTGGACTCCAATAATAATTTGAAGATGTTCCAGTCTGGGTTCTGGTTCTCCTATGGGGTAGAGACTGCACTTGTCAGGATGATGGATAATCTACTAATGATTTTAGATCAAGGATAGTAGGACGTTTTAGTTGTGCTGGACCTTACAACAGCAGTTGATACAATTGATCATGGGCTGTTACTTCAGTGGCTGAAGGATGTTGCTGGGGTGACGGATGCTGCTGGTCAGTGATCTGAATCATACTTACAAGATCAGAGCCAATCAGTGTTGATAGATGGTTAACGTCATCCCTGAGAGACTTGAAATGAGGTATTTTCCAAGGTTCTACACCATCGCCCATGTCATTCAACATATACATGCAACCCCTTGGGGATGTCATGACTAAGTATGAGGTTGAATATCATCAGCACACTGAATGACTGAATGATATAGTCAGCTGGATGAGTAAGAGCTACCTTGTGTTCAATCTGGGGAAGATTGAGGTGAAGCTGTTGGGGAGGTGCAGTTGATATGAGGATGCCCTCTCCTTCCTTGAGCCTCTGCCTGTTGCAGGAATTTGGGTGGAGATAGTGGGACAAGTAAACAATTTGGGTGTCATTTTCAACCATGCTCTTTCCATGAAAACTTGGGTATCAGACATGGTTCAAAGATGCTTTTTTCAGCAGCATAATTTGGAATACTTATCCTAGGCTGACTTTGCTATGGCAACCTAGGTCTGACTGTGAGGCTTGATTTGTTAATTGCCTCCTTTCTGGGCTTCTAGGGGTGCTTCTCTGTCATTTGCAGCATGTTCAGAATGTGGCTGCTGACTGGTTTGGGCAGCCATGATCATATTATGCCTGATCAGCGTTCTCTGCATGTGTTGCCTGTAGAGTGACAGACTGAATTTAAGATTGTGCTGCTGGTCCTTAAGGTCCTGAATGGTATAGGCCCTGGCTATATTCAATACCTTCTCCTGGAACCTTGTCTTGCTGTCTATTTGCACTCAGATACTACCCACTATTTGGGGGGATCCTGCCATAATAACTGAAATTGGCAGGCGACCAGGCCTTAGCTGTGGTGGGCCCCTACCTGCAGAACTTGCTCATGCTGGATATTTATCTCCATTTTTACCTTCAAAAGCACCTGGAACATTTCTTTCTTTTCTGTTTTTGTTTTAATTCTCTAGGTGATTTAGAGGATTTACTGTTGGTTTCCCTTGATGTATTTCCCTCCCTTTTTACATTATTATTATTATTGCACCAATGGTGTATCTGGCACTGTACAATCAGTAGTCATAGACAAGTCCCTACCCCAAAGGACTTACAATCTAGGAGAGACAAGGAAGGGGGAGATATGGGAGAGGTGAACGTCGGGAGAGACAAGGATACATTGATCAGGTTGAGAAAATGTAGGTGTATGTGCTTAACTTAGTTACAGGGAAGAGATTCTGAGTGAGAGAGGGATGAAGATGCAGTTTCACTCATGACAAGCCTTTTGACTCATGACCAGGGAAAGCCTGATGGAACAGATAGGTATTCAGAAGAGCTTTGAAAGTTGGGAGGGAGGGAGTAGAATGGATGTATCCAAGAGGGAGTTCTAGGCATGGGGGCAGCAAGAGAGAAGTGGCAAAGATGTTTAGAGGAGCAGGGGAGTCATGAGCAAGCGAGGGTGGAGGCAGAGGAGGAGCGACGCTTCCGGGCAGAAATGTGATGGGACAAGAGCGAAGAGATATGGGGGAGCAAGGCTATGAAGAGCCTTGAAGATTTTCCTTTCAAAACTGTTTTAAAATGGATCTTACATGGATTTTAAGTTGTTTTATGGTGTTTTATTGTATTTTATTGTACTTAATGTTGTGATTCGCCCTGAGCACCATTCAGCTGAGGGGGGGAGGTTTGAGGAAGTTAATATTGTTATCAGTTATCATCAAATGCATGGTGCAGAATGGTACTCATTATGGTCAATGGTAAGTTTGCCATTCACTTCAATAGATTCAGGATTGCAGTCTTAGGCTGTTTTTAAAATGGACCCAGCAGGGAAATGGGTCCATGTGTGCTGTAGTGGACGGACCACACACTTCTGGTGAGTGGGGAGGATGCATACGGCCAGGGACGGGTGTACGGTCGGAGTTCGCCCAAGCCCACGCACTGTTTGGTCTGCCCCCGCATGGAGCATCCCGGATTTTTTCCAGGTGCTCCATGCATGGGCATGAGTGGGTGGTGGGTGGGTCACAGAAGTGTGCGCACCACCCATGCAACCTTCAGACAGATGTCTGAATGCGTGTGGGGTGGGTGGACCTGCATGGGCATGTCCCATATAAAAACTGCCTTAGTTGCCAGGGTTTTTTAATCAGCAAAAATTCCTGGAGGCAAAATTAATGGCTTTTTTGTTGTTGTGGTTGTGTTGGAGATCCTTTCTAATGATGTAATCGTCAAGATTCTACACTAGGCTGGCACTAGCACCCATTATTCTACAAGAGCCAGTGCCAGCACAGCAGCTTGAGGACAGTGCTAGTGAAACAAAATACACTGCGGTCATCATTACAGTTGGTCTACACATAACCTGTGTAATATAAATCCATAGAAATGCCCACCTCTTGACTAGTACAACCAAGCACCACAGAAAATGCACTACAACTTTAGATGTACCTCAGAAAGGATGCTAGCCTTTCAGTACACAGACCCAAATGTACGTGAAGATATGTAGATTCACATAACTGAGCAGAAAGGATAGTGGGAAAGGTCTTGGGTTTTTGTGGGAAAAACTGGCTCTGAGTTTGGAAAAAACTTCCAGTGAAAAAAGCATATTAAAAATAATAATCCTACCATCTACCACTGGCTTTGGCTGAGAACTCTTCAAACGCAGGGAAGGTCGGAAACGGGTTCGGTCATTGAAGCTCCAGCTCTTTTGCACTTTGGTTGGGCTACCTTCTGCAGTAACATCTGTACTAGGTGACCGTCGATCACCAAGTGAAGCTTGCCTGTTCTTAATACTCTGCCCTCTTGGGCTAGCCATCCGTACTCGTTCCTTAAAACTTAACTTTTGGCTGTGAAAGAGAGAAACATATTTAATTTCTTTTGGCTGCGAAAGAGAGAAACATATTTAATTTCATATTTAATTTAATCCAAGATCTTTTATAGATATGCTTTATAGATATACATATTTTTTATTCCTGGTAACTAAAGATATCTCTTATTAGTTTTTAATAATTTTCAGTTTCATGGTTATATTCATTTTCGCGATAATACTCATTAAGTATATTCTACAGAGACACTATCGCTGATTACACATATATTACACAAAGGATTAAAGCAAATAAAATAACGTATAAAAATCTAACAAAATAGATATTTCTTAGCCTCAGGAACAGTCTTTCAAAGTTGGAACTTAGACAGTTTATAAATATATTTCCATGTTGCACAGTTAAGCTCAGTGCATTTCTAATCATCTTTACAGGGTAACATTAAAAACCATTCTATTATTTCTGCATGCCATTTTGCAAAGCAAGCAAGATTAATAGTGTTGTTATATTCATGCATTTTCAAGACATGATATTTTCCAACATTTCAGACACATTATTAATGATCACTTGCATTTCCAATTTTTTGTTACTTACAACATTCATTTTGGATGAGATGAAAAACCCAAACAATTAAAAAATAATACATCCAAGAAATGTTATCAGTGCAATGAGTGGTGAACAGATGTGATGCTATACTAGATGACTTTCTGCCCTTAAGCTGGGAACTGAGTG
This sequence comes from Sphenodon punctatus, assembly GCA_003113815.1. Lineage (NCBI taxonomy): Eukaryota > Metazoa > Chordata > Lepidosauria > Sphenodontia > Sphenodontidae > Sphenodon > Sphenodon punctatus. The sequence continues at coordinate 7,672,247 of QEPC01001041.1, read as the reverse complement.
GCTCCAGCAGCCAACAATAGATTGGTACTGGGGACCAGTCAACTGCAACAGCTCAAAGGAGATAGTTGTTGTGACTGGCTGACTAATGGTTGTCTATAGTTTGGGATACCTGGCCAAAATTGAGGGCTAAACGATGAAAGGTGGTTTCCTTTCATGTGCTTGTGACTTTTCCCTTCCCCCTGCCAATGTGTAGGATTGTTGGGAACTCTTTATTTGCAGAGTTCTTAACCCAACCTTGTTCATGTTTGCATACATTAAACTATGATTTTCTCATTTGGATTTTTATTTTTATTGCATTTTTTTGGGATGAGACAGATGGAAAACTGAATAAAGGAGGTACCTTTGAACCTGTCTCTGTGGTTGAAAGGCATGAAGATGTGTTGCAGCTGGGGGATTAAACTCAGACATCTGAACACATTTTCCTGCACTATGAACCTCTGAAAGAATGAGGTAGACAGACACAGTTTTACTGTGCTGCTCATGGAAAAGACCCAATAAGAGTTTTCTGGTTTTGGCAATGGGAACATTCGGTTCCAGGAGGAGAAAACCTTTTGGGTGGCATTAAGATGCATATGACAGAGATTACCTGACTGTAGCTATAATTGCGAATCAACTTGAGACTTTGATCTATTTATGTCATCATCTTTGCAGCTTACTGTAGCATGTCATTAAGAAAGGTTTTCAATGGAAATGTATCAACGAGAAACTGCAATTTACTTGCTCCATGCCTAGCTGATTAATGGGTCAAAATAAGAAAACGTTTTTCGTGTGTGATCATATGAAATGGCATCAAATGATCTACTGTGTTTATGAAATTTGCAGCTAATCAGAGAGCATTTGTCCATGCACTTATCACTTTTAATACAAACACAGCAGAGACGGGATGAGGTACACTACAGTATGCAGCAAGCAACGCACATGCCGAGCAGTTTATAGTGAGAGTAGTTTCAGGAAAGGTATAAAACAGTCACACCTAGGGTTGCCACCTATGTATATTTTTTCAGGCCACTTATGAAACACATGTTCCAGGGCCTACATTGGTGCTAATGCAGGCCCTGCAACATGTATGTTTCATAATTGGCCTGGAAAAATATACATAGGTGGCAACCCTAGTCACACCAGGAGGAGGATCTTTATTAAGCAAATGTGTTACAATATGGCATGGTACTCAACATTAAAGCGTACCTGTTTATATAATTTCTCAGTTTAACCGCAACCTCACCCTTTAACAGTAAATGATTGTTGAAACAATCATCAGATGGTTCTGGAATGCCGTCACTTTCCACTTCAGCACATTAACCACACTCAGGACACTAAGGGTGAAATCAAATGAGATGATAGCCCACTGGGGTCCGTGTTCGGTCCATGTATCCCACAGGCAGGTGCCACTCACATGTTTAGCGTGTCCAACCTAATAAACGGGCAGGGAAGCCCTCTGCCTGTATTTCATGTGCTTGAGGCAACTTTCAGCAGTGGTGCTAGCAATCTCCCTCCCCCGTGGCTGCCTCTCAAATGAGAGGCGTGCTAGAGATCTCCCTCCACTGCAGTTGCCTCTCAGCTGAGAGGCATGCTAGAGATCTTCTTCCCCTGCATCTCCCTTTCCTGCAGCCACCTCTCAGCTGAGAGGCACGCTAGAGATCTCCCTCCCCACCTCTCAGCTGAAAAACACACAAGAGAGAACTCTCCCTCACAGTGTCCCTCCCTGCCTGTCTGCTGAGCGGCGTGCTAGACATCTGCCTCCTCCCTGCCTCTCAGTTGAGAGGTGCTCTAGAGATCTCCCTCCCCACCACAGTTTCCCTCCTTGCCTCTAAGTTGAAAGGTATGCTAGAGATCTCCCTCCCCTTGCAGTCTCCTCCTTGCCAGCTGAGAGGTATGCTCGAGATCTCCCTCCCCCACCTCACAGCTCAGAGGCGTGCTCGAGATCTCCCTCCTCCCTCCGCAGTCTCCCTCCCCGCCCTCAGCTGAGAGGTGTGCTACAGATCTCTTTCCCCTCTGCCGCTCAGCTGAGGCATGCTAGAGATCTCCCTTCCCCACAGTCTCCCCCTGCCTCTCAACTGAGAGGCACGCTAGAGATCTCCTCCGCCTCTCAACTGAGAGGCGCGCTAGAGATCTCCTCCGCCTCTCAACTGAGAGGCACGCTAGAAATCTCCCTTCCCTACAAGTCTCACTCCCCACTTCTCAGCTGAGGAGGAAGATTGCTACTGCTCCTCGCCCGCTGGCTGGGCGAGCTAGGGGGGATCTATGGTGCTGGTAGACATGGATGCAGGAGAGGCTGCAGGTGAACTTAATGGATGAGACGCAGACACATGGGTGCCTATTAATGCTGATTGACCCACATGGTGGGCCCGCAATGTTCCTGGAGCCCGACAGGAGTGGCAGCTCTGTGGTGACGATGTGGAGGCCACAGGGCAGACACCTAATAGACAGGCAGGTAGGAATGTGCCTGGTGAAGGTTAATATCATAATAATTTTTATTGTGGTAGCAGTTGCCGACACAAAACAAAAAACCTGAACTAAATGAGACAATAATACAAAGATACAAAATATAGGGAAATCCCCTTGTAACACAGATTAATCACTATGGGCAGCTTTCCTTATCTTTATTTATTTATTATTTATTTCTATGATTTTTACCCCGCACCCTCCTGTAACCAGCTCGGGGCAGTTAATGATTATGGCACAGAATTTGGCAACTTGAGTCGATATAACAGGATCTGTATCTCTGAAGAGTTTCACCAGGATCTGATGCTGACTACAGGCTCCTATGCTCAACAAAACTTGCTTTAGAATTGTATCACAAATATCCTTATATAAACAGCAATCAAAAATAATATGTGATAAAGACTCCACAGAATAATGTTGACAAAATTTGCAGTATCTCATTTCACGGGGAATATTCACCCATTGTGCCTTCTACAACTGCAGATGGTAGCATGCTAAATCTTGCAAACGTAAACGTTACCCTTTGTGTCCAGATAGGCAGCGAACCTAAGTAAGAGGCACCCCTAGGTTGAATTTGGAGCAATTTATAAATTTCAGATACCTTCTGTGCACCATCAGCCTCAGATAGCATTTGGTTTTCTTGATCCGAGATCCTAGATTTAATCAAACTAAGCACTGCCGGATATGACATAAGTGACAGGCTGCTCACTGGAAAAGCCCAGGTGTACTACGATTTGGGTTATACATCTTTCCCAGGGTCCCAGTATCGATAAAGTAAAGGCTTCATAGAGGAGGCCATCTGGTTCACCAAACTTAAGATGCAACCAACATTTCAGGATGGCCAATTTAGCCAGGGATGCCATAGAACATATACCAGTTTCAGCTCTAAGCAGAGCGAAGGCTAATGTGGGCTATCATCTTGTTTTATTTCACCCTAAATCCTGTTATTCATTACAAAAGACCATCAGAACCTGTCTAGACTCTAAGAAAAATATTACAAATTCCAAAGTATATTTTATGATAACCGTTATATTCACTTCTTAGTAACTTGTGTTAATTGTCTGACTTCATAAGAATGTAGTCTAGGAAGTCATTTATTAGTCACATTACAATGCAATAAAATCATTGTGCATGAATTACATAATTTTCACCCCTTGCTTTGGACATCCAGCTACCTGCTCCTTTAAGTTGCTCTCCTCCAGCCAAAATAATGCTGGTGTGCAGGTAGCACTAGCCGCCGGAGCCACATCCTCTGTTTGGGATAGCACCAGCAGTCAGGAAGTACTGGTGCCCAGTTATGTGCTCTGGCCTCGCCCAACAAGGAACATCCTAGGGGTGGAGTTTGCCCTCTTAAGACCGCTATATAGGGGCTAGGCAGTCAGTCTATCACTGGCTTGCATGCTGTGCAGATCCCCTGCTTGGTTAACCTACTCTTAGCCTCCAGACCTACCTTCTGGCTGATCCCTGCAGCACCACACCCTATCCCTACTAGAACCTTGTTCCAGGGGGAGCTTCCCAGCTTAGAGATCCTAGATATTTCCCCATGACTGGCCTGGTTCACACAGCCTTCCTCTTCAGATTGCCTCCAGCTCCTTACCAGGTACAGTTTCGCTTCCACTGTTATTTGCCAGCTTGCCCTCAGGTCCCTAGAGCCTTACAGATAGGCAAGCCACTGCTACAATGAAAGTGGTTTTGGGGGGCACTGTACCCACTATGGAAGAACTGGTTGCTACGCTACAGGCTCTTCAGACCCAGGTCTAGACATTACGAGAAGAGAATGCCACTCTGAGGGCCCAGCTCGTCCTGCCTGCTACACCCAACCCCTCATGTCCACTGTGGGGAGACCAATCCACATCTGAAATCCTGTATCCTCCAGAGTCCAAGGTGCCACTCCCAAACAAATTCTTTGGGGACTGCTGGGCATTTTGGGCATTTCTCGGGCAATGCCACCCGATATTCACCTTGCGTCCACACACGTATGTCAACTGAGCCATTCTGAGCCTTTTTTAGGGAAGGGCGGGATAAAAAATTAAATGAATAAATAACGACCAGCAATGTGTTGGTTTGATATTAAACCTGCTGACTGGTGATGCCTTGACATGGGTCACACCTCTGATTGAGCATTCATATCCCTTATTTTCCAACTACGACAACGTCATCAAAGAATTCACATGCCTGTTTGATGATCCACATCGATGAGCCACAGTGGAAGCAGTTCTGCTGACCATTAAGCAAAGAAAGAGGGTTGTGGTAGATTATGCTATTGAGATTCATTGGTGGGCAGCTTATACCAGTTTGGACGAACTACCGTGCGCCTCTGGCAGGTTCTCACCAACACTATCAAAGATGAACTAGTCTGCACTGAACCACCTGACTTCCTGATCAACCTCTGGGGACACGATAGAACTTTATAAAATCATGAGTGGTGTAGAACGAGTAAATACGGAATGGTTATTTACCCACTCAAATAGTACTAGAACTAAGGGACACCCCATGAAACTAGCAAGTAGCAGATTTTTCACTCAATGCACAATTAAGCTGTGGAATTTGTTGCCAGAAGATGTTGTCAAGGCCAGTAGTATAGCTGGGTTTTAAAAAAGATTGGACAACTTTATGGAGGATAGGTACATTAGCAAGTCCACTATTATTAGCAAGGTAGGTCCCTGGAAGGTGGAAGACATCCTCAAATGTGCACCTCTGCCCTGTTCTGAAAAGGCCTTCAACCTTTCATTGGATTTACCAATGTGTTATGTTCTGGTGATTTATTCCTAACCTTACCTTAATGATCGCACCCTTCATAGCCCTACAACGAAAAAGGGCACATTTTTTTGTGAACTACAGAGGTCCACCAAGCCTTCCAGGTCATTAAGCAAGAATTTTCATCAGTCCCTGTGTTGCTCCACTCTGACATTCAATGTCCCTTCACTGAATTACATGCTTCTATGCCTACTGGGCCTGATCCAGCTCCTGCTGAATCAAATGGTATATTTTAACTTTCATTTCAATTGTGGCTGAAGTAATGATGAATGACATCATGAATTTTCATAGTACCTTAACACATTTTGGATTTCTGAATGCCATCTTGTTGATATCTGTCAAGGGCAATTGTGACACTATGAAAAATGGCTGAGTAGAGACTGGGCTAGATGTTACTGTGGACTGGCAGGGACGCCTAGGCTTTCTCTTAAAGCTAAAGTCTTCAAGAAAGCACTTAAGTATACATAATAACTTCAAACTTTAAATGTGTGGGAAGGAGCTTTTCTTCATTGGGTCCTATATGACCAGAGTCTGAATAAGCCCAAATTACTTTACCCTCTCAAGTTTATTCCATTTCTGAGAAGTCTTTCTTCTTTATTACCTGTATTTTATGAGTAGAGCCCTGTTTTTTTGCAAATGCATAATAAAACAAAACAACAGGAGATTCAATGCACAAAACAAAATCCAAGTGAGAGTGAAGTTGCCATTTTTGTCAGCCCCAGCAGCAAGATCTGGACAAAGCAGTGCTTAGCTCCCCTCACCGTGCTCATATCCATGCACAGCCCCATTGCTCTCATGACAGCAGCACACTCTGTCTATGCCCTGTGCCTCTCACAAAATGTCTCACGGCTTTGGAGGCAGCCACTTAGGAAAAGGAAGATGGAGAGCAACATTTGCGGCTCTGCCACCACTACTGCTGTCTTGGACCAGCAGAAGGTGGCACTTCGAAAGGGGAATAAATAGCATTCACAGCCTCAGATACTATACCAACATTTGCTTTTAATTCTTAAGTCCTTCCAACACCATAGAATAACCCTGAATAAAATAACATAGTATGGATTTAGACGATGGGTATCTTCAGACGTGACGGGGCCTGTATTGGCCCTGTCATGGAATCACCCTTTGATCCCCCACTGGGATCAAACCGGACGTCCAACAGATGTGCCGACTGATCCCGGCGGGGAATCGGGGAGGGGGTGAGGCCACACGGCACAACGTGTGGCTGCATGGCCCCGCCCCCCCACGCTCCCTCACCACCCGCCCTCCTCAGAGACGGGCAGGCGCTGTGGCCAATGTGGCCGCAGCGCCCACCTGCAGTGAACATGGCCCGGAATCCCGCCACTGATTCCGGGCCGTGGCAGTGGAACAGACGTGACGATCCCATTGCTCATGGGGGGGGAATCGCATTCACCACGCAATCGGGGATGGTCCGGGCAGGACCTCCGATTGTGTAGTGAATGTGATTCCCCCCCCGTGATTCACAGGGGTGAACATCTGGGGGGGAACTTTCATTCCCCCCATCAGACGTTACGGGATCACAATCACCATGTGGGGATCCACTGTGGTTGAGCGTGATCTCGTAACGTCTGAAAATACCCGATGTTAATATATATATATATATATGCACACACCCAAATAAAAAATATAAACACTAAAAAGTAATGTCATGAGGCTGTGCTTATGAATTATATTTTATTTTCTATATTTATCTAACACGTTCTTTCTCCCACTGTCTTTGCCAATGATAATTTTCTTGGATCTTATCATGCTGTTGCAGCATGATGAATATTTTTAGAAAGATAGTCCTTGAGCTCTAAAGTCTTTTGGGGAAAGAAACATTTACAACTAGTGCTTTTGGAAAAGGCTATGTTTTGGTACGGAGCCTAGCACAACCGGTCCTTGGTCAATGATTGGTTCTCATAGGCACTACCACACAATACAATAACAATAAAGCCCTAATTTTTGTATTCCAAAGGCATGAGCTGTGACAGATCATCACTCACTCACCAACTGCTTTCCAAGACATAACAAAACAACAACCTCTCCTGAAAGAGAAGAGCTTTATAAAAAATGTCCAAACTATATTTTCCATCACTAGGGGTCAGTGTGGCTTCATTGCAAGGATAGTGAGCCCAATAACACCAACGTTTAGTTGTGCATTATCTGACTGATACAAAACTTCACCACTATCTAGGAATACTAGCCCAAATGTGGTGATCTGTTATATTTCATACCCTGTAGCAAAGCTACAAGCAATTTAATTTTGTTTCAGTCTACTAAGATGGGACCCTAGTTTTAGTTCTCAGTCTACTAAAAGTGGAAAAATACGTTTGAACTTTCTGGGCACAGTTTTGAATAACATAGAGTTTCTTGATAAGTAGTGATTATGATTCTGATTATCATTATTATTAATTAATTGATTTTGATCAACAAAAACAAAAAGCATCCTTGCCCTAGTAGTCAAATACAAATATTATCAGCATGCCTGGGCAGGTATAACCAAGCCAAGAACGTTTACCTGAGTTCTCGCATCCTCATGAACGTCGCATCCCTTGTCTCTTCCCCCTTCCCTGTCTCTCCTCCCCCTGTCTTTAGATTGTAAGCTCTCGGGCAGGGTCTGTGTCTATCTTGTTTTTTTGTAAAGCGCCAGGTACATCGCTGGCAATAATAATAATAATAATAAATAATAATTAATAATAATACATTAATGAATATTATCATTATTATTAATTAATTGATTTTGATCACTTTACGTTTTGGGCCAGTGACTGCAATGACTTACTGACACGACTAAAAAATATCGCACCAATAAAATAAGATAAAAATGATGTAATGAGTTTTTGGCTCAGAACAAGGGATTTTCCCAGGATACTCAGGGGCTAGGAATGACTATTTTTGGTAAGTAACAAAGCAGCCTAGAGAGTCCGGCTGAAGCAAACCATTGTTTTAGCATGCAGTCCTCCACATTAGAGCTGACCTCCACAAGCTGTGTTCAAGGGGATTCTCCTCAGCAACTGTGAGTTTCAGTTATTGAAATAGCCTAGCATGTAGTATCTTATTATTTCCCACTAATTGGCAGCTGAACAACATGGGCACAAAATCACCACTCTTGCAGTAATTCTTTTGGACTTAGAATGTAGTTATTCTAATATTCAATAACTGTCTTAGGTCTTTATTGGATCAAGCATTCCAAAATTCACATCTCAAGCAGGAGAGGGCAAGTAGGCTTAGACAATCCAATGCGTGCTGCACACCACTATTGTCCAATTACATGGATTTTAAGGTGCTTATATACAAAGCTTTAATGGACAATACTTTATTGCCATTGTCATAATATAATTGCAGGCAACAAGCAACAAGGAGAATTACAAGCAGTTTGAAAAAAAGAAGCCCAAATCACAAAAGATTCCTCTGAAGAATAAGAAACTAAAGAACTAAAGGGAAATAAACTATTCATGCACCTGATGTTAGTTGGCATTCTCAAATATCATGTGAACAGACAGGATGCTGGATACCTATGTTTCCGAGAGGTGTACATCCTGAAGAGCTTCTGTTTATTACTACAAAGCTTACTAGGAGTGAGGGGAAATAGAGGATTATATTACTAAGCATTCCACTACTAGGAAAGGGATTAGGTTTTCCAAGTCAGACCACTATCAATTCTTTCCTTACAATGGTGCATGCAAAGAAAATATAACAGGGTAATTGTTTAAATTATATCTGCTATGACAAAGAAACACAACCCAGAATGTGGAGATTATAAAATATATTTCAAAGAGCCATTCAAAATAGTGGTCTTTTCTGAACTTCCACACAGACAAAACTTCCGTAAGTGTAGGGAGAGTTGTGCCAAAGTTGGGAATGCAGGACCAAGACCACAATTTTATACTTCCATATAACAGAAAAATAACAAACGTATAGTAAGAGATGAAAATCACTCCTCTGCTTCCATACAATACCTCACTTAGCTCTCAATATAGGACTTAAGTGGGGTTTATGCCCTGTGTAAGCCTTATGCAAACAGTGAATATCAACCAGAACATACATACTTACATACATACATTAATTAATTACTTATTATTTTCCCCACCAACGGCAGCTCAGGGCAGCTTACAATAGTATAGCTGCACAGAAATGGTATTTTACTATGTTTAAATATTTATTTAATGTATATTATTTAATTATTTAAATATTTATTTAATGTTCAAATTTTAAAAGTCCTCCAGAAATCTAATGCTCACTTACAGAACAAGATATCTTAGTCCATAAAAATAGTCGAAAAATATTTTCTAGCGTTAATTTTATAAAAGATCAAACAAAACAGCATTTATATACAGCAATGGCAATTCTATTGGACTATGTATATTCAGTAGCACACTTAAAATGTATCTTAAGACTTCTGTCCTATCCTCCAGACATACAGTGACATTAAGCCACATGGAAAGAATTCAGTGTAGAATGAGAGGAAGTAAAAACAATGTTGGTATTGAATCCAAATAATCACTTTTATAGATAAAAAATCCAAATAGCTTTCAGATAAACAATTAACATGTGCCTTCTTTGTTTTGTTATCCGAGTTAAGAAAGGGGATACTCAAAAAGAAATTAATGCACTGCTGATGCAAATGCATTTTAATTTAAAGAGATGGAGCTTAACTAGTTGAGTAATGCACTGCATGCAAACTACTCAACATCACAGTTAGAAGAAAGAGAAAGTAAAATCTAGAGAGCATTTAACACTGGAAAATGCACTTCAGCAGACTGTATTTCATAGTTAATATGAAGGTCACATACACCAAATATATTTTATCTGATGTAAGCATACAGCAGCACCACATTGTAAGAATTATCAACAACCATTGACAAAGAACACGGTACTTCATCATTAGACAGCATTTGAGTGAGGTATGGTTTTATAAAACAGCCTAACGTCAGTTAAAAATAAAACATCATTGTTAGTCTCTAAAATGTTTAAACTGTATTCTTCCCTCTGCCCCCCTCACCCCCCCACCCCAAGTATACCTTTATCTCAATCTGGAAAAATTAAGTTTGCAAAGTTTTCTTATTTAGAAACTATATTTTGGCTATAAGAGAAAGCACTGAGATTTTCAAAGCGGCCAATCCTAAACCGCTGCATGTGCAGGTTACGTGGACGTGTCACAATCCCCATAGCAGAGGTGCGCATGAGATGTGCATGGGTTGCATGTGTGTATACACACATGTTGCACATGCCGTGTGCGCGCTGCCAGGGGCTTAGGACTGGCTGCATAGAATATTTGCCCACACATCTTTTCTAAATATTTATTTCCATGAAAGTCAGTAGAAGATTAGCAGCTAATTTTCCTAGTCTGGGTTGAAAAGTTTGACCATTAATTTTAGAATGAGATATAATTGCATCTTGGTGTTCAGGGGTTTATATCTGTAATGTCTACTTGCATAAAAAGTTAGCAATGGACATACAAGCTGTAATAATTTTTTTGAACATTTATGAAACAAGATGGAAATAGGAACAATGCTTCCTAAGATTTGATCATATTTTATACAGCTTAGTGTAATAGGGTAGAGCAGATCCAGTGGTCTAAACACAGATTAAGAGCCACAAGTTGGACAAGATGAAGGGGATCATAGGAGAAAGGCAGAGGATGTTATTCATCCAGTGCATAAAGGGGTTATGCACACATATGTTGTATGCCAAAGTGCTGTGCTAGATTTAAGTGGGTGCCAAATCCCTTTTCACACTGGGGAGGTCTCTACATATAGCACTCGCCACCATTCCAATTGCCTGACACAGGGGGAAGCATTGTGTTTGGTCACACAAACTCTGGAGCGACTCACAGACAGAATGTGGGACTGAGAAAGTTTGTGCCCTGGAACATACGCAGGAAACTCCCCAGCAGACACACAGAGCAGCTGAAAACATGTAACAGAATCAAGGTCTGCTTACTAGGCCTATCAGTTTAAGAAGCGGGGCTTTGTGCATGTCACTTTCACCAGCAGGGAATTTTTCCTTGCAGGGGGAGATTTGCCTGATCAGTTTCACCAGGGGATGCATAACCCCCTTATGTGCTAGGATCACAGATTTGTGGATGGTGTCGAGGTCTGACCGATATTTGATATATCTTGTATGCCTTTGTTGCTGTCTGGGGTCACAGTCTCAAAATAGATTCACAAAGGCAAAAAGGTTGGGAGCCACAGTTTTAGGCTGAAGCTAGTTTATTTTAGAGAAGGGGTGGGGATCCTTTTTTTCCTCTCTCAAAGGCCACTTTTGAAAATTAGTACAAGTTCTGAGGGCCACACAGAAATTGGGTGTGAGGGTGTTTAAGGAGTGTGGTCAGAAAGTGGAGGGTCCAAATCACTGCTCTGTGCCATGGATCTGTCTTTTATCCTTCCGTGCATGCTCCCTTACCCTTCTATGCGTGCTCCCTTACCCTTACCCTGAGCTCATTCTTTCAGTGATTGGGGGTAGGAACTGGATCTAGGAGGCAAATCCAGGAACTGAAAAGAGGCCAAATAAAAACTACATTTGCTCCCCAGCAGCATTTGGTTTCCCAGGCCTGAGGTCCCCTAGCCCTGTAAAGTGTTTGTGTAACATGAATAGAAGTCATTTACAAGTCTTCAAGAGAAGATAAAAACAAAATAGCTTCAGGAGTCTTTCCCTTAGGCTACTGAGATGTTCAAGGACTATATGTGACTCCACGTTCTAGAAGGGTTAACAGGCTGTAATACTTCTCCTTTACAGCTGTAGTACGGGGGCTGGCTTGACTCTAGATTAGATTTTATTTTACGGTGTTTATTTTTAAACTACTTGCACAGCTTGTAAATAGCGAGACACGCTTCCTGATCATTAATGCGATGAAGAGTAGAAGTGTAGTTACTCTTCCAGGAACATGGCCCCTTATGCTGTCCCTCTTATTTGACTGAATCAGGGCTATCAATATGGAAAAGGCCAGCGTTTACAGGTTGCGTCTTTTTGTAAACGGTGCTACAATGACCGATGTTCTGTTGGGATATTTAAACAAAAGATCTCTCCCTTGTGTTAGAATGTTAATAAATTTAGACCACTTTCAGGCATCTCTCCACCCCCTCGCATATTCTGGCTGCGGGGAGGAATGCTCAGCCAGAATACGCATGGGGATTGGGCAGTCTGAAAGTCTCCCACTGCGGCTTTACCGGCAGACATGCGCATTGCATGGATGCAGAGCTCAATTTCCTGATCTGCATCCCTGCACGTGTCTGCCGGCAAAGCCACGTGGGGGGTTTTCAGACCGGCTGATCCTCGCGCATATTCTGGCTTGTGCATCCCCCCCCCGCTGCAGCCAGAATATGCGTTGAGGGGGGAGAATGTCTGAAAGTGGCCATAGTCAAGATAGAATTCTACCCTTGTGTGTAACTACCACTTCTGTTAGGAAATAAATGAGGTTGCTGCCTCAGTTTACCCCAAACGGGATCGAAGGTTGACAATAAATAAGCCAAAGTATGTGGGTACAACTCAGTTTTATTGGATAGACACTTAACATCTGGACATGGCAGTGTATGTTACTAGTTGTGAACCCCAGTAACCCAACTAGGATATCTTACGCATCAGAGGCCACAGTCCGAGACGCAAGCTGGTTCAGAGGAGAGAGGAGGAAGGGGGCCCAGCAGGCAGCTGGCCCAGGAGTCTCTGGATCTTTGAGAGCGACGATTAGGATCAAAGACCCACGCGGCTCACTGCAATGCTAGTGGCCGTTAGCGTCAATGACAAATGACAAGGGGTTGGGCTCTTCCTTTTATAGTTTTATTTATTAAGATTCATGTTGCCAGGTGCAGAGAATAAGCGGACTATTCATATGCTATCATTTGGAGTATAGCCACCAGGGCTATTTTGGAGTTTTAGGGGGACGGGGGGTTTAGGGAGTTACTGTTTAGTTGTAGGGAAGGGTACCTCCCTTTCTTACAAACCCTCTTTGTTTTCTCAGGCCTCTTTCTGTGTTCTCAAAGATAGTGGCTGTCTGGGATTTGTTATGTGGCCTTGGAAAAACATTTTCTGCTTAGAGAGTGATTTTTACTTTATTCTCATGGGCCTTGTTGATTTGTGCCAGCCTGAGGCCTATGGCTCGAATTAGCTGAACTGAGTTGACCAAACCTCATTCTGCTTGTGTCTCTGATCATGGCCAAAACTGCCTAATCAATACATAACACTTCTATAGAACCCCAACGAAAGTGTGATTCATAGCAGACATTAACTCACAGGGTATTTTTAAATGATATGCTACCCTGGCATGGTCACCCAGGAGCCATGCATCTGAAGGTGGAATGGGGGGATGCGTGCTTCTATGACCCACGGAGTACCCGCTCTGGTCACTCACGGAGCACTGCTGAGAAATCCCTTGTACTCCATGTAGGGTAAGCCAAATAGCTCCGTGGCAATGGGCAGCCACGAAGCCCCTGCCCGTATGAACTGGGGTGGCAAGCTATGCCAGAAGAACGGTCCATCACTCATAGGCATTGTGGGTGGGGGAACATGGCCTTTGCAAGTCACAAGTACCTGTTGGGAGCACTGTTCAGTTGCAAAGGCCAGCCCAGCACGCTTCCACCTCCCCCATGGTCTGTGGCAGAGGCATGGTGGCTTGCCTCCGTGGCTGGGGTAATTACGCTGGGAGTTACCTGTTTGAATCCCTCCCCACACACGGACTCACTCCTACCCCATCTTCTTGCTCGTTTAAGAATACCCATAGACATTGAGTCTGTACAGAAATCCTTGGTGAATGCCTAATGTGGAAAGTTGCTACATATGGGATGTTTCCTTGAGAATGAGGCTATGACTATGATAGTTAGACTCCCCTAGAGTTTCCTATAAGGATACCCAATATGAAGGGACAAACTTCTGCTGTATTAGGACTCTGCTGTTGATAGCATACACATCTAATTTTAGACAACCAAAATAAAAGTTTGCAGAAATTATTTTTCAACTAGTACAATTCTGTATTAGCCAAATTATTTAGCACGTTCTGGCCAACAGATGTTCACACTTCCTGTATGAACAATATTTTAATATCTAAAATATATAGAACAACTAGAAATACTACAAACCTGCTAGATGCTTCCCCTTGTTCTTTCCTTCAGGTGTCAGGTAATGTGTTGAGGGGGAAAAAAAAATCAAATTTGTTATGCAGATAGTAATCATTACAGCTCAGCTACAAATGATGTTAGAAAAAGGCTAAACTGTAGATGGATGTGTTAATTAAATGAATACGTGTAATACACACTATGTAAAGCAAGCACGAACAATCAAGCAGGGTTTATAACTAAAGAATTGTAAAAAATAAACTTTACCAACAGTCATCTTAACACATGCATAACGTGCTTAAGTACATACCACTGCAGATTAAGTTGGCAAAGCACTTATGCAAAATGCATTGCTGACATATATAACAGAAAGCTGTAGACTTTTTATTAGATAAAGTTATCTGCAGTAATGGAACAGGGTTGATTTAATCAGAAGTGGGATATCACAGCAATGGATTCATTTAAAATAATGATTACAATGCATTGTTTTTTTTCTGGGGCCATAATTGCATTGTAGTCTATTTTAGACTAGTTAAGGCTTCCTTATTTATATAGCTTTATGGTAATTCATTTATGCAAACACTGCCCTATACCATAATATCTATTTGTCCCAAACAATATTTCATTTTTATTAAAAGCAATATTTCTGGACTCTGATAACTTTTAATCTAAAAGCTACTTTCAGTTTGAAGCATTTAGGATGAATACTTGTGGTAATGGATCACTTATGGCTCTGTTCTTGTCAACTCTGAAAATCACAGATCAGCTTTCTGTGCTCAGCCAACTTTTTTTGGCTAAACTTATCTGGCACATAATCTTCTTTATACTGTTGCGTGGGTGTTCATAGCATCTATTGGAGATGAACAGCTGGTTTACTTGCACTGGCCATATTATGATATTCAGGGCCTCTATAACACTTTCATGTGAGACTATAGCACTTTCTAGCTTCTATAGCACTTTCATGTGAAACTGCACTTAGTTTCCTTTATTCCAAGATTCGTGCCTCAAGTAGTTTGGCATTCTGTTACATTAAAAAAAATAATTAAAAAAAAAATAGTGTGCAGCATTTAAGTACTCCTCTTAATTGAGTATTTCTGCCAACATGCTGAAATATCCGATCCAAATTGAGCCACCAGCATATTCTTGACTATGGGTAATTGCAGACGTGACGGGCCTTTCGGCCCGCCACGCTGAACCCTGGACCGGGATCCATCTCGGATCCCAGTCCGTGATCAGACCGGCCGTCCTTTAGACGTGCTGGCCTGATCGCAGAGGGGAATAGGGCGGGGCTACGTGGTGCAAGGCCGCTCAGCCCCGTCCCACCCCCCAGGCTCCTCCATCTGCCCACCCTCGGGGAGACAGGCAGGCCTGTCTCTTATACACATCTAGATGTGTATAAGAGACAGGACGTTACCTTCGCCCCATTCCTGATCGTGGTTCAGCTAACCATGATTCTGGAGGTGAGGCCGGCCTCACCTCAAGAATCATGGTTAGCTTTGAATCCCACTAGTAATTCACCGTGGTGAACATCTGGCAGGGCTCAAACAGACATTCGCGCGATCACAGCCACCACCCTGAATCCACTGTGATTCAGGGTGGTTGACTGTGATCCTGTAACATCTGAAATTACCCTATATTGGGTCAAATTCTGGGTCAAATATTACTGGTCAAATTCTGCCCTCCGATGTGCATGCTGTCTCCCACTGACTGACCATGTATGTACAGACAAGGTTTTCCCTACCAAAACTCTAAGTGCATCTGAAGCTCTATCCACTGTATTCAGGGCCCACCTTCCCATTGGTCAGGAAGGACACCTTGTCTTCAGCAGCAGCTTTCCAGGGGTGGGCCTCTTGGTGCTGCTTACAGAAGGCCAGCCCAGCTCCCTGTTAATCACAGGAACACATCCCCCCTCCCCAATCCACATTGTAAATCTCAGTCAAGGACTTGCACTGTGTGGGGAGCATGGGGAGGTAGAGCTGATTGGTGGAGAGCAGGAGCACTTCATCCCACCTACACTTCAATCCCTAGCCTGAGATTTGCAAGGGAGTGGCAACATTTCTTTTGTCCTGGGTGTCAAAAAGACCTAGGCCAGCCTTGACTGCATTCCCTATAAGGATATAGGGTGTTTTTAGACAAGCGCCTCCCCACCCATCATGCACATTGCAGGGCCGCTTTGGTGCCCTAGGCAGGCAGCCCTGCAACTTGCGTGATGGGTGGGGAGGCACTTGTCCAAAACCACCCATAGAGGAAGAATGTCAAAACTCTCTCCCATTAGATTCCTCATATCAGAGACTCGGCCAGCAGAACAATGTTGCTAATGAGAGTAAAGAACAATCTCCCCATGAATTATACTGCCCAGGCCCTCCCCCATAGAATGGTGACGGGAGAAACAAACATACTGATTTCAGCTGACAATACAGATAACAAAGGCAACATTTAAGCTTCTGCTCAGTGTAGATTAATTATATAAAAATACTACACTGTCACTCGAGAAATAATCAGTTCTTGTAGTGAGATAAATGACTGCTTGAGCTTCCAAATAAGTCTGTTTCTGGTTTCTCAAAAATTCAGAATTGCAGTTACATAAGCAGCTGTAGCCCTATTGACCTCTTTAGAATGGCACTGATTTACACCGCTGATGATCCAAGTACCAACAATACCTGCATTATCTTCCATCAATCAATGAAAAAGAGCCACCTCTGGAAGCCAGCAGTGAGTGTGAGCTGCTTTAAATTACCTATGACTACTAACACATCTTTACCCTTCAGTAAGTAGGATGAATTGGTGTGACTTGGAAATGGATTCTGGTAGTATTAATGTGTTTTGATAATGGCTAAGATAAAACTAATATTGTGCATAGATACTAATAAAATATGAATGTGAAGATTCATATTAATATGTAGACTTTTGGGGGGAAATACTTCCACCTTAGTACAATAATATTTCATAGGGAAATGGAAATGGATTATATTGGGTCTAATATATTTGTAATCTAGATAATACTGCTCAGGTTTGTTAGCTGAGTCCCTTAATGAAAGTAATTAGGAAGATACAGAGAACGAGACAAACCAGACAAACACTAATTTTCTATAAGCTAGAACAGACATCATGTACAGCACCAGCTGACATATTTGTACCTACTTTGTAGGGCTGCAGGTATGCAAGGCCTTCAAATGAGGCTTCCAGGTAGCAATGGAAACCGATTTCTCATCAGCCGCATAACTACGCCATACACACTACGTGCAGGATATATGATAAAAAAGAAAAACAAGGCAAGAGGGAGCAGGGGATGAAACAAAAATTGAAAAGCATATTAGTAAACCAATACAGGTCATAGCTTTTTCTTATCATTCATAGCACTGATACATGCCTGAGGGGTGGAAGAATACTTTCATAATATCGCCAGGTGGCTGTCAGGTTTGTTCGGCTGGGATCAGTAGAATAAAACCTCCAAGTAGCCTGGTATGAGGAAACAACAGAAGAGCACAAAGGAACCAACAATATAGGAAATGAAAGAATCACTATACTGATTATGGAAAATCTGGACTTTGTTCAAGCTGAGCATAGTTCCAGGCTGTTAATCTGGCTAAATAAATGCTGAAGTCAATCAAAATCTAGCAGAAATTGCTAGTAATAATGAAACCCAAGCAACAAGAAAATAACCAAAGGCAAGGTAAAACATGTTTCTTGACTGACACACAGAGATGGTAATCTAGAGCAGTCCCACTGATTTCCATGGGACTATTCCAGAATAAGTGGTTTGACTAACACAGCCTAACTACATGAAACAACTTGGAAAATCTCATGATGTCCTGGACAAGCATATACAGGCAGAGACCCATGTTCACTGTATTTTCCCCATTGCTGTCAAAGGAGAAAACACAGCGAACATGGATCCCCGTATATAGGTCAGAATGTTTGCCAGTTGTAAATTGATATAACTTCAGATTAGGGCTGAAACTCGATTCTCTGTTTCTCGATGAGAATCACAATTCTTGTCTCGTTCTTGCAAACAAGAATGAGATGAGAATCGGCTGGATTCTTGCTGAATAACATGAAAACACAAACTACCTGGTGCTGACGGAGGGTAGGGGGGGAGAGGAGGAAGCCACGGTGTTCCCTTCCCAGCTTTATTACTGTGTCTGGGGCTGGCAACTGTTTTGGTGGGGAAAGCTTCCCGATGAAAAAATTTCAGGAATGGGGGAGGGAGGGAGAGCAGGAGGGAGGGGCAGACTCACCGGATATCTTAGCATTCTATTGGCTAGCAGGAGTCAGCACCCAATAGAATGCTGAAAAGCTGTGCTGAGCCTGCCTTTTCCCTTCAGCTCCCCCCTTTCATCTGGAAAGGACGCCCCACTCCCATCTTTCCAGATGGGAGTGGGGGAGAGCTGAAGGGAAGAGGCGGGCTCAGTAATCTATTGAGTGCTCAGACTCTCCCTAGCGCAACAGAATGCTGAAGATATGTCCCCTCTATCCTGCTCTTCTACCTCCCATCTGGAAAGGACTGTCAGATGGGAGATGGGAGAGCTAAAGGGAAGAGGTGGGATCAGCACATCTTTTTAGTATTTCACGGGCTGCTGACTAGGCCCCACCTATCTGAGGGATTGCCTGGCTCCCCGTGTCCCATTGCGGCCTCTGACACCGGCTGGGGGCACCTTCCTGGAAACTCCAGTTTTTCACCAGGTCTCAACTATGAGGTGGGTGTTCTTGGCCATCACACCTTTGCTATGGAACTTCCTCCCCCTGGGAGGTCTGACTGTGTTCAAGCCTGGTGGCCTTCCGGAGGCAATGTAAGACCATTTTGTTCCGTTGAATTTGGGGTGTGTGTGTTAATTTAAGGGGGAGGATGGGTTTGGTAGGTGATGGTGGGTGGGTTGCCAGGCTTGGTAGGTAGTGAAAGGGTGGGGTGGGATGGGATGGGTAGGGGTGGGGATATTATTGTTTTTTTGTGTTAATTTTAATGTTTTTTTACTCTGTTTTTATTATTGTGAGCCACCCTGAGTCTTTGCGGGAAGGACGGCATAGAAATGTGAATAAATAAATAATAAATACATACCATGTTTTAAAAACTAGAGCTCTCAAAAATGTGAAACTTGAAAAATGCTTTATGTATATTTTGTTGCAATTGAGCTTTAGAATACTGTAATACTTATGAACAAAATGTTATCTATAGGTGCAATCCTCATTCATCCAAATGTACAAGGGAGTTATGCGTAAACTGCATATTAAAGAGCTACACTAGCAGGTGATAAATCTTCACAGCGAGAGACATCAATGGGTGTTAACAAGTGATATGGTAGCCCACACCAAGTGGGTGTTGTCCACCTTCCTGTTTGCTAGGTGTTTGCCCCGGCCGACCACATGTCCACCACCCATGGACACACAGCTCCCACTCACGGTGGGGGGGTCCTGGAGTATGCAATGTGGGCCCATGTGTCTGCTGCCCATTAATTAGGTTGCATGCAGTGCCTCCATGCGTACAGGTCCACTGGCACCGCAGAGTCATGGGTGAAGAGTCCAGAGCGTTCGAAGGAGTGACCACTTCCAGCCCCTCTCTCCACTTGCTCTCATTGCTGTGCATGTAACGTCTGCCTTAAAAGCTTACTGTGTCATTTTGAAACATGCATTCACCCAGCTCATCCTGTTTGGCAGCACATTCCATGCCTGATGTTTCCTGTTTCCGAGCTGCTGCATTCTGAGGAATGACTTGCGGAGGTTTAATATCGCCGGGGCCATGGATAGTACTGATAGACAGGCAACAACTAGCATCACTACCACCACTGTTCAGATATAACCACTCACTGCCTACAGATCTGCTCACCAACTCTGCATTCGCAGAACTGAGGAAGAGACCAAGGCCTTTATTGCCCTATGGGGGGAGCAGAAGGTCCAGTATGCCCTGGGGAAGTGCTACAGGAATGAGATGGTGTTTCAAGAGATCTTAGTCCAAATGGTGCAGCAGGGCTACACCCAAGACATGAATCAGTGCCGGCAGTGGGGCAAGGACTTGAGTGCAGATACAAAGAGATTTGGGACAGCAACTTTGCCTCTGGATGTGGAAGACAAATATCGCCCTATTATGAGCTTGACTGGTTCCTCTGCTTAGATGGAGCTATCATTGCATCCCGCCTGTATGGCTGCACCTTTGCCAGGGGCCAGAAGTGGGTGGATATGCCAGCTCCTAATGCAACTTTACGCTCCCACCAGAAAAGATCCCTCCATACCTGTCCCCACCCTGAAGCCAGCACGGTCGATGCGGACATGGACACCGTGACTCTCATGGTGTATTCCCTCTAGCTTGAGTGCCAGACCTTATTCGAGGAGCCACCTGAGGTTCTGGTCGAGGGCACAAGGACGTGGATGGCACCTTTCTAGAGGAGGTGATGGAGGCAGAGACGAACCATAAGTTAATCCACCTAGATGATAAGGTTTTCCATTTATTGGTATCTAATCATGGTTTTTTTTATTGTTTACTGTGTTGATTAGTGGCCAGGAGAATGTGGAGGAGCAGCAGGAAAATTCCTGCTGCTCCTCCACATGAGGCCTCGTGTGCTGGTGTGTACGTGGGGGTGGAGAGGCACCATGGTGGGATGGCAGGTGGGCAGGGAGGTGGAAGCCTAAATGGCAGCTCAGGGGAAAACCAAAATGACGGCTGGAGGGGGAGGGGAGGGCACGAATAGCGATGGTTGATTTATGTATGTTCTTCACTCCTCTACAGTGATTGTGGGAAGAGAATCGCGTGTTGCTGGGATCCCGCCGCAGCAAGTGCCCCAGAAGCCGCATAGGCCAGGGCCCACTTCCTTTTGTGTGCGTGGACGGCTGAAAATTGGATGGGTGGGGTCTGAAACACTGGGGTGAGAAAGTGGGTGGGGAAGTCTGAAATAATGATTTTCATTATTGCCTTGCTACAGGTCTGCCAGTGCAATGGGCTTGGACAGAACCTCCTGCCACAAGCTGGCAGGGCCCAGCACTGGCTGCTTCTCTCCCTGCGCCACCACCTGATGGGATTGTGGTTTCAAATTTTCCCTGTATGCTCCCTCTCTGTTGCTACCATGCCTGCAGCTTCCTGATTGGCCTCAGCCTTATATAAGGCATGCTGGGAAGTATTGGATGTTGGAGCATCTGTTGCTGTTTCTCCATTATTCTGCACTGGCCCACACTCCTGTATCTACTGCCATGCACTGTATCAGGCTGTGTCTTTTGTTGTAGTGGTTTGTGCCGCCTGTCTTCTCCTCGCTGCTCTCCCTTCCGCTTTGTGGGTCCTTGCTGCTAGATCGTTGTCATTGTCTGTCTGTTATCCCCCCCTACACCTTGATTCTGAGCTTCTTTGAGCTTCTCTGTTCTTGTCTTATCTGCCCCTTGTGCTTCCTGTCAGGTGTCACTTGTAATTCTGGTTTTCCAGTCTTTTTTCCTTTTCCCCTGTGTCCTGGTGAGTCCTAGCTTCTCCTGTCATGTGCCTGTCAGACCTGTTACTTGCTTGTGTCGAGGTGTTTTCAATACCTCTTTGATCTCGTTCTTTCCCTTTGCTTTGAATCGCTGTTTGGCCTTGCTCTTCCCCTTAGCCTTGAAAACTTGTAGGTCTCGTTTGGTTTCTCCCCTTTCCACCCTAATCCCTGTTTGGTCTCATTCCTTCCCTTTAGCCCTCAATCCTCGTTTGGTCTTGTTCCCCCCATTGTCCTCAATTGCGGTTTGGTCTCACTCCTCCCATTAGTCTTGAAACCCAGTTTTAGTCTCATTCCTTCCCTTTGCCCCAATCCGTTTGGTTTCTCTCCTTCTGTAGCTCTCTGTCCCTGTTTGGTATCATTTCTTGACATTCTCCAGATCCTAGCCCCTTGTTTGCCTTCTAGTCTCGTGACCCTTGTACCCTTCCTGGTTCCCCTATTCCCAGCCCTAATGTCAATGATGAGTCACATGCTCTCCAATGCCAGAGCATCTGGCCTTTTATGCTGAGCCATACTCTTGTCCAGAGTGGAGAACAACCGAGATGTCTCCACTTCCTTGTTTTGCTCTCTCTTCTCCCAGCTTTTGCCCTTCCCTTCTGCCTCTGCTCCCTGTTCTGAATCCCCTCTGCCTGACAGTGCCCAACACAAGCACCCAGCAGACCACAACCAGCAGTACAGGGAGGTTTTTGGCAAGGGAGCTGTTTAGGGAGACTATGCAGCAGGTGGACAAGATCCAGGACACCACTAATGGAACGGTCAGGGAGCATAGGCAGCTGTCGTGGCAGAATGGTGCAGAACGCAAGGCCTTTGTTGCCGAGGCCCGCCTGAACTGCAAGACAAACAATGGGCTGGCAGCAGTTTGTGTTTTTAAAAAAAAATAGTAACGTGAGATTTAATAAAGACAAATGAAAAGCATTACACATAGGATAAAAAAACAAATACACATGTATAAAATAGGGACAACAAAGTAGTCAGTTGTAGAGGGTTATAGTGGATCACAAAATGAACACAAGTCAACAATGGGACAATGTTGCAAAGAAAAAGAAGAGGAAATGTTTTTGGCTTCATTAGCAGAAGCATTGTATTTATTTATTTATTAACATTTATACCATTAAAATGATATGCCATTGAAGTAATAGTGCCACTTTATTTTGTAGTGCTGAGGCCTCGCTATAAGTGTGTGGCAGGGCTAGGCCACAAAATAGCACCTGCCATGAGGAACCCAAGATGACCAAGTTGGGCACGTGGCCTGGACTATAAAAGGAGGCCAGCCCAGGAAGAAGGGGCAGTCTGCTCCTGACCAGAAAGGAGGGCACATCTCCTGACGAGGCTGTGTGGAGTGATGCTAACCTGAAGGAAGGAGATTGATGTGAAGACCTGTGTGAGCTGGCAAAGAGCTAGCCTGGGACTGTGGTTGTGGCTAAGCTCTAGTGGTTCAACTGTGGTCAGAGGTTGGTGCCTGGCCTAGGAAATGACTATATGTATAAATAAACTGGAAGCTTATTTCCCAAAGTGACTGCTTGATTACTCTTGTGGCCTTGATCCTGCATACACTCACCCACTGGTAAGTGGGGCCCTGTCACAAGGTGACAAAAACGTGACAGGGCCCACCATGGCCTGTCTGGGCCGGAGACTTACTGTTATGTTTATTTCCAGACTGCCAGATGTGGGCCTGCCACTGGCCTCTGGCAGCAGTTTAAGCAGTCAGACAGCGTCATTGAGAAGGCGAGCAAGCAGATTAGTGAGACATGGGCACGGACACAAAGTAGCCTGTCCCAGTCTATCCAGCTCCAGAGCTCCCTGCTTGAACATGTTGCTGCTACGACCACAAGCATTGTTGCTTATGGGCAGGTGCCATTTTGTAGCCCCCATTGTCAATTCACACACCCCTACATGGAACCTACCCACCTGGTTCTCCCAGCAATTGACCCGCCCCCTGGGAAAGCACCTGAGCCCTCTCTGCACTGCACTCATGTCAGGGAACAGTTCCCGGACCAGGTACGCTTCCCCTCCTGCCAATCATTCCCGCACACTTCCTGCAAACGCTTCGCCAAAGCTACATCCGAAGGAAGAGGACCAGAAAAAACGAGTCCCTGCCAGTCCTGCCACCCAAGCGAGCATGCTAAGAGGTCCCCAAAAGAAGCAGGTGGAAAAAGAAATGGTTTTTATTTTAATAAAGTTCTTTAATTTGTAATAATCCATGGTTTCTATGCTTCTGGGGAAAGAGGGAAGTTTGAGGGAGGGGAGGCTTGGAGAATCGTGGCATGGCATAGCAATTAAGCCACTTTGAGGGCTGGGAGTTGGAAGGGAAAGGAGAGTGGTGGGTGCACCAAAAACAGGGGGTGAGGAATCCACTGGCCATGCACTTACACTTGAGGGTGCGGGGGAGCCCCCAAGTAATCCAGAGGGAAAAAGCCCAGGTGCAAAGGGAAATATCATGGGAAAGCCACAGGCAAAGGTCGAGTAACTAGCTAGTCACAGAATAGCCAGCTGCACGCATGTGCCTCTATGTTTCCTATTGCCATTCCCAGACCCGGCTAGTTTGTGAATGCCAATAGGAAACGCAGAGGTTCACACCTGCAGCTGGCTAGCCTACAAACGCCAATAGGGAACACACAAGGAAAGGCCACCAAGTGGGAAACAGCATGAGAGGTCTTAACAAATGGGAAAGTATGCCGTCTCGGTGCTGGAGGGGAGCTGGATGGGCCAGAGGAAAATGCAGTGACACACAGGAAATATTTTAAAACTTTATAGATATCAAAAAAGATCTTTTGAAACAGTTCACCAAGGTTCATCAAACTGATGAACCACTGATGGTGGTTGTTGGAGCTAGCATTGTGATTGATGTGCCAGCAGTAGGTATCCTGAATCTCTTTGGTTATGCACTGCTCCGCCCAGCTTCTGTCTGAGGGTGCTGTGGCGACCTGGGGTACGGAGCCCAGAGAAGCTGGGGGATGATGGATACCCTGGCCTTTGCATTTGGGTGAGGCCTGATGTACAGACAGAACTGTCAGATCCACCCTCTGAGGCAGCCTATTCGCTCACAGGGTGGTACATGCACCAAATGGGGTCCTATGTATGCATGATGGAGTGCAGACCGTGTGCAACCCTGCTGCAGTTCCAAGTTCAGCAGAATGGAAGAGTGGAAGCCCTGGACAAGATGAGAGAGTGGGATGTGAACGAGATTGTAACGTTTCTTTACATTTGTGCACTGCCACTGCTACTCTGCTAGTGCACTGCTGCTTTCAATTTTTACTTTCTCTTTCAGTTTTCACTATAAGTGTTCAATAGAGTATGCGATTTGCTCAATAAACTCAGCATTATGTGCACAGCACATAAATAACTGCTTTGTCTTCTTCCCATGGTTTGCCACGGCTGTGAGTCATGACAGGGGACAGGATACTGAGAAGTGGGGAGGGCTGGAGGGAGTGCAGAAGGGTAGAACATTTGCCCGTGTATTAGGTTTGTCATGCTAAATCTGTGAATGAGGGCTGAGTGGGGGCTGCCCAAAGGCACAAGAAATACGTGTAGGGGCTGCCCATTTATTAGCTTCTATGGTGGCTGTTGGGGCTCGCATTACAACTCATGTCCCAGCACAATGTGTCCTGGATTTCTCTGGCTACGCTGTGGCCTTCTCGGGTACGGAGCCCAGAGAAGTTGGGGGATGATATGAGTGTGAGGATGCACGGACCGAACCCAGGCTCCATTGGGCTATCATCTCATTTGTTAACACAGTGTGCAGCACATCAAAAGTCAGTGAGTCACCTGTAATGTGGGGTGTGGAACTCACCTCTATCTAGGAACATACTTACAAGTTGTCTGACTGCATTTAAGTGCTGACTGGTGACGCTGCATGCATAAGTGAAAGTGGTGGATGGGTAATAATGGCTCTCGCTGTGAAAGAAGCTTTGGCAATCAAATCTAGAGCAGCACTACAGTGTGCCCTTTATATATGCAAAACTTGCTTGGTGAAGGAGGAATGTACCCTTTAACTATAGTTACTTATCAATAATATTATCACTCATCCTACATAACATGTTGGAAAAATTATAAAGGATTTCAGTCAGATTCAACTGCCTGAACATTCCAAAGACACCTTTGTCATCTAACCTCAAGCGGCAGCGGGCCAATGGTGCTTATTCAGCATACAGGTGTCTTTGGTTTCATTGTACTGTTCATTTTTCACCAGTATAAAAGACAGACAGGATGTGGGACACATAAAAGACTTGGTTTTCCAGGAAAGAAAATTCATGTGTCAGAAGGTCATGATTACATTCCAATTTGGTTTAACAAATGCAAAGAAGTTCAGTGGAAGATTCACTTCAAGTTTTTTTTTTTAAATGTGTAGGACCAGAGAGAAAGTTTTAGTGACTAACTATACAGACTTCAGCAACATCCAATGGGAAAGGATCTCTTTCTCTGACTCCCTCCCCTCAATTTCTGCTAGTACATGCACTACTGTGGCTCACAATGGCTCTTTTTAAATGGGCCGTGGTATGGGGGGGAATGGGTGTGCATGCCAGTGCAGGGGC
>QEPC01001041.1:7618179-7643419 GCA_003113815.1 Sphenodon punctatus | reverse complement strand
CCGTCTGGCCCCGGACGTCCCAGCCTTTCGTAGGAATTGTAAGACCTGGCTGTTCCGTCAGGCATTTGGCGAGGGAGAGGGGTGAGGGTGGGTAAGGGGTGGGGAAGCTGGTGAGGGCTGGGGTGAGGTTTTGTTCTTTTTATTATTATGATTGGTATTATTATTGTTGGGATTATTATTTTATGATGTTTTAATTTGTTGTGTGATATTGTATATTTATATTGTTGTTAGCTGCCCTGGGCTGCCTGTGGCAGGAGGGGCGGGATACAATTTTAAAAAATAAATAAATAAATAACAGCGGGAAATTTTTAAAAAATGGTTTTCAGGAAATGATTCCTTAAATCAGAGGTCCCCAAGCTTTTTGCCAGTTTGACCCTATGTTGAGATTTAAATATGAGTCCATGACCACCGGCAGCAACAAAGACAAAGGAGCAAATTACATCAGATATCAAGAGGATTGTCACCTCATCCGCAGAAGGTGTGACCCTCCCTGGAATCCTCATTGTGAGAATCACTGCCCTTGAAACATCTGTTTCAACCCAACAAAATAACTGAAGTCAGAAAGTACAAACATCTAAAAAGGCAGCTAATGAACTAATACATCTACTGGAACATGATAGGGGAGAACAAACAAAGGAAGTAGCCGTTTTTTATTCAAGTTCACCTGTGATTTGATTGAACAATCCAGATAGATGAAACTGGGTGTTAAGGAATCCATAATGTCTTCAAATATTTTTGTTTTAAAATTATGAGAGAATCCTGAACTCTCTGACTCTCAGGTAAGTATGAAAAAGAAATACCAGTGGTCCAAATAGAATTTATGCAATTGTAAAGGACATGCCAAGCAGAAATACTGTAAGCAGGTTCTGCTCAGAGCTAACTGATCCTGAATATGGCTATTCAGGGACTGCTATCCTAAGCATACCTACTTGCGTAGGACTGTAGCCAGGACAAAGAGGAGAGGTGCCCGGACTGTGGGTCATGTGGGGTTGCCACAGTTGCAGATGGAGTCAAGTTCCTGAATGATATTTCATATACTTTACATGTCTTTGTTGCGGTCAGGGTTTGCAAGATTATACTTAACACTTAACATGGGAATACACAGGCAAAATATTTGGAAGCCACTAGAATAAAGAGATACTTTATGTAAACGAAGATCTCAGAATCCTTTCTTTCCCTGAATTGTCCCACCATAAATCCCAGCTGGTATCCCCAATATGTTTTATAACAAATTTTTGATTAAACTGCATAGGTCTGGAGGGGAAAGGAGAATCTGACTCCTTTTTATGCCAATTTTGTTGGTGCAGAAGAGGGACTTTTGCTCTGATGGGTTTATCCTTTTCTGACAAGAAGCTGTGAAATAGAGCTGTCAACCAGCCTAGGAGCTTGTTCTGTGGGCCATACAGGCAATGCAGTCTCTCTGGCATTCAGCTTTCCTTCTTGGCTGTCACTTTGCAGTGAATTGGCCTTCGCCACTTGATACAACAGCAAGGATGCACGACCTCCCCTGACATCATTGTCAAATGCCAAGACTAACAGAAATGACAGGCAGGTGAAATAACAAACTCATCCCCAGAGGAGGCTTTTGGCAACTGCCCTGTATAGGCATTACTCAGCATCAGCTGAGCAAGGCTCCCCCTCAAAGAATCTGAGTGAAGTATTGAAGTTCCAGAGCCTGGTTATGGGAAGAGGGACGACATTGTCCTCCAGCCAGTTTCATAGTGAAAGTCAGCATCGAGTCAACTTTTAGACTTTTTGTAAAAAGTAAGTACATTGCTGTTTGAGAATAAAGGCCCCGTAAGGCAGCATACCCTGTGAACAAAATGTCTATTGATTTAACTGGGCTTCAGTGCATGGATAAAGGTAAGAACAGGTCCCTTACTCTAAGTGAAACATTCAGTTCACATCAACTTTTAAGGTAAAATCAACTATGACAAAAGTAAATGTAACTCAGAAAAGTTGAAGTTTAAATAATCAAATATTATGCTAAAAAATTCAAATTGCTTTGATCCCTTCTAAAACACTGACCTGCACCAACACATCAATAACACATTTATCATTTCAGGCACTGAACTATTACATTTAATGTTTCATGTTTTTGCACTGGCACTGAAAACAATTATCTGGACGGGCAACTCTTCATCTTGAACAAACGTATTATGCATTGGCACACTGTCAACCCTCTGGCACGGAGAAGTAATTGAATATGGGAAAGAGTGCTATGCCATCTCTTAAGCTGTCATTTAGTGATCAATTCTGTTTTCCAAGTAAATTATATTACAAACTGTAATTATATTACAAACTGTGTCATACAAAATGTCACACAATTTGCATCCTTTTATTTGGCCTTTTGGCATGAATATTAATTTGAAATCTAACAACCCATTAGGTATGGTCAGAACTGTTGAATATAAAACTTTTGTATGAACACAAGACATTGCACACAGAAGGTATTCAACCTGTCAGTTAAACAATACAGTGGAGTCTGTTTAAGTCAAATTTAGCGGGCTATCTAAAATAGTTCACCTTATCAGAACTTCAGCTTAAGCACATCTTAAGGGGGAATTTAATCATTATCTGTGAATAATAATAATAACAATAATAATAATAATAAATAATGATTTTCTTTCTGCTTTCTTCGTCCTCAGGATGGCCATTTGGACTGGGCTCATAGAGGTTTAGTAGGGGTTGCTTTGGATTCTGCCTTCTGCTTTGTGGGAAGGGGCTTAACTCACCAGTCAGAATGACCACCCTGAAAGAGGGAAATGGAACTGTCTTTGGTACTGTATGCTGCCCAATGTTAAAAACAAGCAAACATTGGGTAAAAACAGACAGGACACTGGGCTGCTGTGGTCCGCTTTGATCTACTTTGTACCATATGTCACCTGCACATTGGTGCAGGCGCCACCAGTTGTTGGCCTGGGATTGCCCTGGGCCATGTTAGTGGCTAGCCTGGGCTCGGAACCCTGGACTATGTCCAGGTCACAGCCCGGGCTAAGGTCCACCTAATCGTGTCCAAGCAGGCCACAGTGGGCTATTACGTCTGCTGTGGTATGGCAGACATGGCCCAGGTTGGGTCTGCCATGGCTGGCCACCATGGTTGGCCATCACTGGCCACATGGCTGCATGTCAAGGTGGGGCCGCTGGGTGCAGAATGGGGGCAGCGCTGGCCAGCCACACTTTCGTGAATCTCCCCACCCTTCCGGCTGCGGACATGCTTGTTCTGCAGCTTGGTCCAGACTGTGTCTGCTGCGACTACAGGGCTTGGGTTGGGCCACCTCCACGTGGCTGTCATGTCTGTTTCCACCCAATATTTAAATATTTAACAATCTTTGTTAAGGCTGTAAAAAATATTCAGTTCAATAGATAGCAGAGTGGTGGTCATTCTTAGCATTCAATTTTTAAAGATTAAATTTGACAAAGAGAAATTTTGTGAACTTGCAGAAAGCTTGGGGGGAGAGCTTCCATAAAGTTTAGTTTAAAAGCAGAAGCCTGAAAAGCAAGATTCACCCCATTCCTCTCTACAAGCACTATTAAGTGTTAGGAGTCTGTTAAGTGGCAGCTAATAAGTTTGCTTTATATCTAGCACAACAGCTTAATAACAGAAAGGGGGGGGGAGGGAGAGTCTTGTGGCACCTTAAAGACAAACAAGAAAATCTCTTTATTTTGGCATGAGCTTTCATCAGCAAGAGCTGACTTCCTCAGATGTATGAATGGAAGTTGGCATCTATATATGAGGTTGGAGGCAATGAAAATAGTTTACACAGAGAGAATGCACGGACACGTAATTTAGATCAAGTACCAACCCCATGTACAGACAAGGTGTTAATGACCAATCAATGGAAAAGTCCCATTCAGCTGGAGAAGAGCTGTCTTAGAGGAATGTTAGTGGGTGGATTATCAGCACATGCCTGATAGTGTTAGATCTAACAGTCAATGGTTCAAATCCAGTCTTAAGTCCGAAATGAAAAATGTATTTTAGGCTGCTTGCACATGAGATAGAGGGGGGAGGGACTGGTGCGAGCCGAAATTGTGCCACGAGGAAACATGGGAAGCACTGCTTGTGCATGCTGGGTTTTGGCCTATTTCTGGCCCTGTAATCCATGAAAGCGGCTGGAGTCACGGGGGGGAGTCCTAAGCCCTAGACCCAGTGCAATTTTCATTTAGGATTGAAGGCTGGACATGCCCCATTTAGTGGTGATATGCTGCATGAAAATCAAAAGTGTTATCTGACACTTAATAGACTCTTAGCACTTAATAGGGCCTTCTGAAGTAAGAAGAAACATGTAATACCTCCTGCAAAATGTAGCACATTTAATTGATTTGGGGGAGAGGGAGGAAAAGCAGTTTGACTTAAAATGAAACTTGAGTTAAGTAACTTTGATTTATGGGGATTCTGCTAGATTTTTCAGAACTTTGTATGATTGTAAAATTCACCCAAAAAGTACTTTAAAAAAAACATTTGTTATCCTTTAACTGCCTTGCCAGTTACCTGAATTAAGCTAGCAGCTGGATTCCTTCTTTTCTCAAAATGTTTCTGACGATGTTGTTCCTGTACTTTTAATGCAAATCCTGAGCCAAGAATGCCCTAGAGTAAACATAACAAGTATTTCTAGTCAGAAAAATATATATTTTAAATGATTAACTACGTGAGGTCTACAATTGTCAGTGATACAAACACAGCACCACCTTTCACAATAGACATTGTTTTGTGTGACTACCTGAAGCAACACATTTACTATCATGCAAGGTTTAGGCCATGCTCATTTATAGGAAAACCTAATGATTCACACTCAAGAGATTAAATCTGCAGTGGCTGCTGATCTATGCTATTCTTTTTTATTGTGCTCCTGATACACTTAAGTAGGTAGCAGGGGTAGGCAGTCAAGCAATCATGTACATATATTAAGCTCTGAATACTCAGAGATATAAGCAAGGAATAATTAAATGATTGCCCATCCACAGTCTAAGAATTATAGTTAGAATTCGGCATCATAAATTCTTTTGAAAACAACAACCAGAACTACATAGGGCAACGGGTCGTTCCCTGGTTGCATCAGCAGGAGGCAGAGATGAAATCTGAAACTTGATCTGGATTACAGGGGATGACCCCTCCGTTTTCTTCTCTGCCTCCATCACAGCAGGATTGGCGGAGATCGCTCAGCCACCTCTCAGCGTGGCAAATTTAAATGTTTTGAGAAAATTAATGTAAGTCTTACCTAGGATGTACAGGTTGTTCATTAACTCCCTGGCAAGGCATGGCCATTTTTTGTAGGGATTTTAGTCCCTGTGCTTCTGGGCACAATGAATTGGTTGGCTGCTTGCCACCACAGCTTAGAGGGGACTGGAGCAGCCAAGCTGGAAGCTGCTAGGTGCTCCTCTGGTGCTTCTTCAGGTATGAAGGGAGTTTTCCCAGGGCCAGCCTTACTGCAGGGCGGTTGGGGCGGCTGCCCAGGACCCCACGCTTGGGGGGGAGGGGGCTTGTAGGTTTTGGGGTTTAATAACTTTGATTTTTTTTCTCAATTAAAAAAAAAAAAATCGAGTCGGGCGGTGGAGGAGCAGCAGGAATGAGGGAGAGACAGAGGCCCTGCCTCTCCCACACTCTGTGTCCCCCCTCCCCCCGCTGCCTAGCACAGTCTCAGCCAGGGGAAATGAGGGAGAAAGAGGCAGAGGTCCTGCCTCTCCCTCATTTCCCCTGGCTGAGAGACTGACAGGGGGGGTACCCACGGAGTGAGGGAGGGGAGGGGCCTCTGCTTCTTCCTTCACTTCCGACGGAAGTGAGGGAGAAGAAGGCAGAGGCCCTGCCTCTTCCTCACACCGCTGGCCCCCTCCGCTGCCTTGCCTGCCTGGCTGTTTCATCCAGGGGAAATGAGGGAGAGGCGGGGTCTCTGCCTCTCTCTCTCCCTCATTTCCCCCTGGTGAAGAGACTGTGCCAGGCAGTGGGGGGGGGGGGGAACCCGGCAGGGGGCCAAGGCCAGAGATGGCGGCAGCACCGGCAGTGGATCAGGTAAGTGATACAGTCGGAATCTGAATGGCCACTCAGGCTTGGGGATGGGTGGAGGGGAGTGCCCCTCTGCGCTACCCAAGCCCAGGCCTGGGTAGCGCGCTGCCCCCGGGCCGGGGAGCACCCCCTGGGCCAGGGAGCGCTGCTAGGCCTGCCGGCTGGCGGTGCCTCTCTTTTTCGGGACTCGTGCCTTGGGCTGCTGTGTGCCACTTCCTATGGCTGAGCATGAGGCCACCCCCACCCCACTCTCCTGATACCAACTGGCTTAGGCGGGACTGGAACAGCCAGTCCGGATACTGCCAGGTGCTCTGCCAGCGCCTTTTGAGGCTGAAGGGAGTTTCCCTCACTGCACTTCAGGGGGTTTCACCTTGGGCTGTTGCGCACCACTTCCTGGTAACTGGGGCCCTGGGGCTGAGCATGAGGCCACCCCCACCCCATTTCCCCGATATTCTCCAGGGATCTTTGCTAAGGCTGTTTGGGCCAGCACCGAGCCTGGCTCGGGGTGCTCCTCCTTCAGTCTTTTAGGCTGCTCCCCATCCCCTCAATTCAGCTGTTCCTGTACGGTTGCCGGATTGTTTCTTTAGGCTCTAGTCAATGAGTACGTGGCCGCCCCAGTGAGTATCCAGTTTAGGGACAGATGGCCTCTTCAGACATTTTAGATCCCCTCTCTACCCTCCCCAAGTCTAGCTCTGGTGAGTGGGGGGGGGGAGGGAGTGGGAGGGAGATCTACCACTGGAGCGACCATATCAGTGGGGTCCCCACATGATCTTCATGAGCCACTCCCTTCTGGAAGCGAGCAGTGCTCCATTTGGGGGTCAGCAAATGCCGCCGGAGCGGCCTCTCAGTAGGGGCCCCACGTGGTTACCTTAGTGAGCCACTGTCTCCTGAGAGGCGGACAGGCATCCCTCTCCGGAGCCACATTGGATCACTATCTCTTCAGCCATCCCTGTCTCTTTTCCTGCCCCTGGTACCTCTGGTCTGGGACCTAGGCAGACTGGGTTCCATGTGGCTGCATGAAGACGGCCATTTTGGGGGTGGAGCTAGTACGGTACGCCCAGGCCCCTAGCAGTTGTCGGGAGACTGGTGGAGTCACTGCCAGGTTGCAGGAGCATGCGGACAAAAAAAAAAGCCTTGGGCTTTTCAGTGATTGCCCTGTTATAGTCATCCAGTCCTCCTGACAAGCTGGACAGCCCCAGAGACAGGTAAGTTCCCCTCTAGGGTAGGGGACATGGGTGATAGAGTCCTCAGGGAGGGGCCTGGTCAGGAATTTCCCTGGCTCCTAACAAACCAGCTCCGCAGTGAGCTGTGTATGACTGTTAACGCTATAGAAATGATAAGTAGTAATAGAAGAGCACACATCCAGTGTTTGAAATCATATTCTGCCTTGCCAGAGAATGAACGTTCCCTTCCTAGGAAGGAGGGTATAGAGGCCCCGCTGGGAGCTGTATGGACAAAGGAGTTGCCTCCTTTGTAGAAAGGAGAAGTTTTCAACTCCAACTCCTACTCAGATCAGGTGGAGGAACACCACTCGGTCAGGGTGAGAGCGCTCACAGCATGCCAATTTATTATACACATTGCCCGACTGAATAGGCAAAGGTGCCTAAGGCTGAGGTTGCCACTGCCTCCCTGCCAAAGGATCCTTGTCCTAAAGAACTGAGCTGCTGTGTACTCCACCGGCGTCGGTTCAAGTTTGAGGGGAGTTTCCCCCACCCCTTCCCTTGGGGGCTCCTCCTTGTTGGTTGAAGTGCGCCATGGCTCAGACGTGACTAGGCGAGGGGAGTTCCCCCTCTTCCTGCAGGGGGCTCCTTCTTGTTGGTTGCAGTGCACCACTTAATAAGCTGACTGGCTGCAGTGCGCCATGACTTAGACGGGACCGGGGCAACCGGGATGGATTCTGCTGTGCGCTCCATAGGTGTTGCTTCAAGTTCGAGTGGAGTCCCCTCCCCTTCTCTTCGGGGTTCTTCCTTGTTGGCTGCAGTGTGACACTTAATGATATGACTGGCTTCAGTGGGCTAAGGCTTAGACATGGCCAGGGCAGCCAGATTGGAAGCTGCTGTGCACTCCACTGGCGTTCTCTTCAGCTATGAGCAGTATTGATCCCTCTCCCCCACCTGGGGGCTCTTCTGCTTTGGCTGCAGTGTGCCTCTCCTGGTTAAATGGGGACCCCAGGACTAGGCATGTGACTATCATTCCAGGGCAACCCGATGGACCAGGCTGGTTTACCAGCCCCACTTGGTAAACCAGGAAGAATGGAGTCATGAGCCTATATTCAACCCTTAAAGTGGTCACAACAGCCATTTATGTGAGGAGCAGTCTTAGTCTGGCTGGACAAGTTGGAGGGCTTGGACAGGCCAAAGAGGCAGCTAATCTGAAGTTGCCAGTCTTTTCCTTCTCTTTCGCTACAGATAGATCGCTGACATCATGAGGATTTTCGCTCATGCAATAGTGCCCTCAGTGGTGGTGAGAAGAAGGAGGTGGCTGTGAGTCTACATATGGAAACAACAAGCCACAGTGGGCAACAGTGCAGTGCAATAGCCACACGCTGTTGGGGAGTCACTGGACAAGTTCCAGGAAGGTGCAACCATAAGAAGTAGTGATTCATGGCAGACCATACACAGATTAAGGTATTTCACATCTATAAGTGGGCGATATAGCCAATTCCCTACCCCTTGCCACAAACAGTTATCCTCCTGTCATAGAAGGGATCTCCAGGGCCAAGGGCTAAACCCTGCTTGCAGAACGGTGGATAGACAAACTAGTCGCATCAATGACGGTGCAGGGCCCGGCCATGACAGCACAGGATGGTCACTATAGAGTTCTGGGCACACCCGCTGGACCATTTCAGACAGCTGACACTGTCAGTGGACTCCCGGAAGGACAGGCTCCTACAGGAGGCCATCCTCTGACTTTGCAACACATGTGGTCACTCATCAATGCTCCTGTAAGGCGTCTCCAAAACATGTGTGGTCACTCACTGATGCTTCTGTAAGAGGACATCATGGTCTTTCTAAGGCAGGGGGACATTTGGTGGAGGTGGATCGGAAGGATGCTTATTTCCAGATCCAGGGTCGCCGGACTCACCGTTACTATCGGAGGCTTTACTGGAACACCTCAACATTAGAAGTCAAGCTCAACTGACATCCTGGTGCTCGGGACAGTACGCCTAATGTTCAAATAAATGGGATCTTCAGTTCTGGGGACAGACGTTAAGTTCCATTCCACCACCAGCCATCAGAGGAGCTCCAGACTCAACCTTGCTGTTTTCGGGCTATCAGCTGCTCCCTGAACAGTCACAAGGAGACTAGTGATTCTATCAGTGTCACTGTGTCATCAGAGGGTACAGGCGTACGCATAATTTGACGATACACAGATATAGACACCCAGGTGGAGCCTGACACGTCACTGCCAGGACCTAGCTATAGAGGCTCTACAGCAGCATGGGTTCCGGATAATTTGAGACTGAAGCCAGCTGCTTCCGGTCCAAATAATCACTCACTTAGGTGATCCTGGATGCTGGGGCAGGGTTCATTTTCATTATTATAATAATGAAAATTAAATAGGGATTTTTCATTTTTGTTATTCAATAATGAAAATGAAAGAAAATAATGAAAAAATGAAAAAGAAATGTGTTTTGTTATTACAAATTAATAGGAAAAACCTGAAAAACACCTTTCTGGCTGTACCTCCTTTATATGTCATCCAATGTTAATGGAACTTGGCAGGATTGTACCCCCAATGGAGGGTGCTACTTGTTCCAAATTTCAGAAAGATTGGATAAAGGAATCCGATTTTATAAGAGGTTGTAATTTGTTATTTTACAAAAATCTGTACACACATTTCTGGCTGTAACGTCTTTGTCTCTCATCTGATTGGATGTAACTTGGCAAGATTATACCTCTCCCCAATATTACTATATATGCCAAATTTCAGAAGGATTGGATAAAGGGTCCTTAGGTTATAAACAATTTACTTGTAAATGCATTTCTGGCTGTATCGTCTTTGTATTACATCCATATTACATAAAATTTGGAAAGACTATCACAAACCTTCAGGATCATCTCTGCCAAATTGTAGAATGATTTGATAAAGGATCCAAATTTTATAAGCAATTGAAATTTCCCTCTTGAAGACTTTCATTATTCAGGTAAATAGCACATGCAGTGCCATTCAGAGACAGGCATGGCAGTGGTGAGGGGGCTGTAGAAGGGAGGGGGAGCAGCCCAACAGACTGACAGACACATTTACTGGCCAGTTACTGCATGCTTCCACGTTTACAGGAGGACCAGTCAGTGGTGGCTTCAAGGCGGGCATAGAGGGTAGATATAAACTGTTGTTCTTTGGTCCTGCTCTTTGTCTGTGGTTAGTTCTGGCTTTGGTCAGAGTGTTTTCTCAGACTTTTCTGGCAGCTTTGTGTGTGCATGTGTGTTAGAGCTCACTGCAATAATTCAACTAGCTACATAAATCCAATCCCCATGCACCTCGGGTGCTGCCCAACATCCTCCTGCCCCCTCTTGGGGCATTCTCTGCAAGCTGACAGACACCCCCATGCACCTGGGGTGCCCGCCCAGACTGAAGCCTGTGCCAAACAGCAGAGATAACAGATGTATCCTCTGGCCAATTGGCTTGACATTTCAAAGATACTTTGGCTGGCACAGAGATATGCTTGCCTCTCTTACTGAACACTTCCAGCTTTCCAGGACCAATCCTGGGTGACTCTGAGGTGGGCATAGAAGGGACATAACTTGGACTTCAGGCAGCAAGGCAGAGGGCAGGGGAAAGCATCCCAGCAATCAGGAGACATGGTTCACACATCCAGGCTGGCCAGTTGTCATTGCAATCACATCCTGAAGCACTGTGACAGAGGACATAAGAGAATCCCTTATTGGCTCTTTCCTAAGCAGATGCTTCCAACTTCCCAGTAACAAGTGGGAGAGGGGTTGTGGTGGTCACAGAACAGAATGATATTTAGGTGACATTTCTGCTGGCCAACTGGCATCACAAACACATCTTGTTCCACAGTGACAAACATGTGAGAATTCCTGTCATAGGCTCATGCTTTCCAGATGCTGTGTAGGCTTATAACTCGGCAGAGATGCTCCTAAAGGTCTGAGATAGAAGCGTTCTAAATTCCATATAAACTGGCTGGAATACAAAGACGTTTCAGCCAGAAATGCATTTAAAAGTAAATTACTTATAACATCATGACCCTTTATCCTATCCTTCTGAAATCTGGCAGAGGTAGTATCCTTGGGGAGGGGCATAATCCTGCTAAGTGTCATCCAAATCAGATGTGAGACAAAGATGTTACAGCCAGGAATGTGTACACATAATTTTGTAAAATAACAAATTTCAACTGCTTATAAAATGGGAACCCTTTAACCATTCAGTC
Organism: Sphenodon punctatus; assembly: GCA_003113815.1. Taxonomy (NCBI): domain Eukaryota; kingdom Metazoa; phylum Chordata; class Lepidosauria; order Sphenodontia; family Sphenodontidae; genus Sphenodon; species Sphenodon punctatus. The sequence goes on along the minus strand of QEPC01001041.1, from coordinate 7,632,026 downwards.
TGATATTTGGTACACATAATGCCCTCCATTGGGGGTAAAATACTACCATATTGCATCAAATGTGGATGAAAAATAAAGAAGTTACAACCAAAAATGTGTTTTCCATTGAAACCAATGGAAATTAAAAACAAAAGTAAAAATGAAAATGAAACAAATACTAACAAAATATAACAAAAACGAGTGACACTTTAATAATGAAAACAAAATGAATAATGAAAACAAAAGACAGTTACTGTGCACATCCCTAGGATATATGTCTTTACCCTCAGTCAGAGCGCAGTGCCTAGGGCAGAAGCCTGCAGTGTTCTGCTAAGGTGACTGGGGACTCCTTTTGGGGCTCCAGGTTGTTATGCGTAGATTAGTGGCTGAGGTACGTTTCCACCTATCTCCACTACTTCCCTTTGTTGGATGGAGTGCTCACAAGAGCAACAGCTGAGCACCCTTTTACATGAAAGACCATGGGAGACCTCCTCCCCCCTTCAAGGGAAGACGGACAGGATTTTATTCAAGGGGACCCTCTCTCAGATTCCCCCAGGCTATGTACCTTCACTGACATGTCTCCATCAACCTCTCTGGAGGCACTCTACTTCCAGAGGCAGAAGCAGAGACCTTGAAAATTCGGGCAGAAGGCTATCTAATTTTCATTGGGCACTGCTTCGTAGGGAATACTGAAGGTACAGGTGGTCTGGCTGAGCAGATGCCAGCTCGACCCAGAAAGTGGGTTTTCCTCCCAGAGGAGTTTTCAGAAGGGGGGGCTTGTCAGCCATAGACCTGTTGACCTGGGAGAACAGAAAGGTAAGGGTCTTGTTTTTTTAGGACCAAGGACTCTAAAAGTCCTAGATAAGGACCCCCTGACACAGTCATGCCCTCGGGGCTTGCTCTGCGTGTTCCAACCTTTCCCACTCCTAGCGAGGAGGTGGGTCAGGTGAGTCAGAAATAAGCCAGGGTCAGGCGGAAAACCTTTCACTGTTCGAGGCATCTTTTCATTTTCAGACTTAGTCCATCCTCAGGAAGCTCCTCTGCTAATGCTTCTGGTAGGGTCGGATCTCTTGGCCTACAAGAGTGAGTGGAGTGACCAGTTTCTATGTCACTGAGAGTTCTACAGGAGGGCTTGGGCTGGTGCTTACACCACCACTCTAGTGCGACAGGTGGTTGCCTTTTCAGACCCAGCTTCTTGGCCCTGCTTGGTTGTCCGTACTAGGAAGTGGCCTTCCTGTACAGGAGATTCCTTGGCTAGAGGGGTGGCAGAGCTGGGGGCTCTCTCCATGGACACAGCTTGGTGTTCCTTTCATGGGGATAAGGCTATATCATGGGTACACCCGGGCGCATAATTGAGGCATATCGGGTCGGGGGCCTAGAGCCCCTACAGGGCGAGTGAGGGCTCAGGTACAGCAGACACCTGGGATCCCACTCCGTACCTTCACGTAGCTTTATAGCATTCATGCCTCATCCAGAATAGCCTCTGGGAGTCCTCCAGAATGGTTCCCAGTAGGGTACCGTGCCATTCACTCCCCACGACCCCCCCTGATGAGGGGGTACTGCTTTGGTACTTCCTTTTGTAGGACTGCTGTACGGGTAATGACACTCGCAGAAAGAAGAATTCGGTTTCACTTACTTGTGAATTCTCCTTCTGAGTGTATACAGCTGTCCATTCCCTCCCTATAAGGGACCATTGGGTTCCCTTGTACTCATATCCTCACCACATGGACCAACCAGCCATCATTCTTGATGTAACTAAGCCAAGCGCGTGCACCTGGGACCTCGCATCCTTGTGAATGTTACACTCCTTGTCTCTCCCTCTGTTCCCCTTCCTTCGTCTCTCCCCCCCGGCCCCCGGTCTCTCAGATTGTAAGCCCTAGGGCAGGGACCGTGTCTATTCAACTACTTTGTATAGCACCAGGTACATTGCTGGTGCTATATAAATGCTTGTTAATAATAATAATAATAATAATAATAATAATAATAATAATAACTGGGTTCAAGTCACGGGGAAGGGATCAGACAGGGCTTTTTTTATGACGACGGGCGTGGGTACCTTACAATACATGTGTCAGACATGGGGTGCAGACCATTGCACTGACAATGGATAGTTAGTTTCTAAATGGCATTAAGGGTTTTGAGTGACATTTTATTTCCTTATACGACTTCACTTGGAGCATCTTTGCTCCTGTGCTCTGGTAGCTTTTGCCCTCTGGAGTTTCCGGGGAGGGGCCGTCCCCTGGGATCCAGATCCAGTTTCAGATTTCATCTTTGCTTCCTGCTGACGCAATCAGGGACCGACCCTTTGTAGGAATGCTGTGTGGGTAGACACTCAGAAGGAGAATTCACAGGGAAGTGAAACCCAATTCTCCTTTCTGGCGGCTCTTAAGCAACCAGAGAAATGAAATATAAGGAAAAACAACTTCCTCGTGATGCTTATGCAAGAAAGTTGAATGAATATACATAGAAGACACAGATATATGCATGTACTTTTTGCAGTCTCACTAAATATGAGTTTTCATTAAGTGAGCGTACATGTGGTGATGATACAAGGACTAGGACTTCTGACACTTCAAGTATGTTTAGTTACCCATCTTGAGACGTAAATTAGCTTTATGGGAGAATAGTTCCCAAACTTTTCCAAACTGTGATGCCAGTGTGAGACAAAGGAAATTTATGTGACCCCAAATGCTGAACATTTGCATATTTAATTATGCAGACCCAGTCTCACTGGAGCCCATTCAGCTAAGTGGGGACCCCACTTGAGGTCCAAACCCTGCTTTAAAGGCAGCTTCATCACAATCTGTCTGTTAGGGACAATTACCTAACATTGAAATGCCAGTGTTTCCCATCAGATTTATTTATTTACCTATATTTCCCACTTAAAACAGAGCACAGCTATGGTATCTCATGAGCCATGATACAAAAATCGTAAATAAATATTAACCACTCTCTCAGCATGCTCTCTCAGTTGTTTTGCTGGTGGGAACTCTATTCAATTAAACGGGTCAAGCACTAGCTTGAGGATCACACTGTTTGTAGGTAAATATAAAATTATTCTAATGACAAGCATAATTATTTTATCAGAATGTGTTGTTAGTTAACTGGCAACATTGGCTAGCTGTGCCAATAGAGCAGATATAGTTCACGAAAAGTAAATAGGCATTATATTATCATTAACTTTTATATACTGGTGAACAGAATTGTCAACATATTAGTATTCCATACGTAGCAGAGGAGATAAAACAAGAGAAGGTAAATGCCAGCTATGGTGAAGGCTTGTGCCATAGTAAATAAACTTTGTACTCTGAAGAGAAGGTAAATGAATTCTCTGGAGTCCTTGGATATAATAAGGAAATATTATATCTTTACTAATATACTATCTTTACTCATGGAATGACTACTATGTGTCAATCCTGCTATTTTATATGTTAACTTGGCTAATACTTAATAATTAATAGTTTCAGTTATTAAGGTTTCAGTTATTAAGGTCATTGTATCTAGACATCTATTAATATTCTGTCTGATCCTAGGGAAAGACAAGGAGGCCAATCCTAACCCTTGCACACCATGAACACAGCACGCATACAAGCACCTCTCACACTATCAATCCCCTGCAGACCCATGTGCACCACCGCTATGGGGACTATAGCATGCAGGCACAAACTGCACATGCATGTGGAGGTTTAGGATCATCCCCATTATTTATTTATTTAGATTTTTTTATCCCACCCTATCCCTTAGGCTCAGAGTGGCTTACAATTCTTTAACTTATTAACAGTAACATTAACAACTAACTCTTAATTCTCACAACAACCCTGTAAGGTAGGTTAAGCTGAAAAATCTGTGACTGGCTCAAGGTCACCCAGTGAGTTCATGGCTAAGTTGAGACTTGAACCAGGGGCCTCCCCTACCTTCTGGTCCAAGTACTGCACTCTGAACCACTACACCACACTGGCTCTCATCATGTCATGATGTCATAACATGTAATGTCATCAGAAGGCTTTAAAAAAAACCCAACCGGGGACAAAAATGATGTGATCAGAAAAAAAAGTAGAAAGGGGTCATCAAGGTTTCTAGATGAAAGGTAACAAGTTTTGAAAAAGAAATTAGAAGGAAGCGTCAAATGCCTTAAGTGGTATGGAGATATGCATATTAATGACTTTGGTACAGCCTAAAGAGTGGGGGGGGGGGGGCATAACGGAGTCCCCATTGTGGGCCGTTCCAGCCTTAGACAGGATGCCTTTCTCCTCAGCCCTGTTTCTGGCCTTGTTGCTCTCCATCTTTCTGTTCATCTCTTGCCTGTCATTTTGTTTTTGCTTGCCCCTTTGCCAGGGACTGCTTAATTTTAGGCTTGCCTGCTCAAGACCAAGTGCCATCTCTTTCTAAGGCCCTTTTCACCCGATACACCTGCACCCATCTCCACGCAGTTTTGCATGGGAATGCCGCAGCAGATGGGTGGGGGTGCGTTTGTGCTCCCGTGCTACACCCATCAACCACACACTGAGCAATGGGCTCCAATGCCGGTTGCTCCGTGAGAACAGCCGGACACCCACCTTCACCCACTGTCCGTTTGAAAAGGGCCTAAGAATACCTTTTGGGATTGGGTATGAGTAAAAATGTGTTATGCTTGCAATACATTGTGACCAAAGTCTGAGAGTGTAAATTAATGCCTTCAGTTAGGGTTGTAGATGTTTGGTTTTGATATTTTAAATCAAAATTGTATGTAAGTTTATATTTGTTTTTCAGTAAAATAACTTTTTGCTCCAATGTACTAAGTCTTTGTGCCGGAACCCCATTTCAGAATACTAAAGTAGATGCCACAAGGTGAATCTGTTAACAAACCTCCTTAAAATCAAAATTAAATACTGATCATAATAAATTAAGATAATTTTTATCATGCTATGTATGTCCCATAATGTCCCGCTTGATGTTTATAAATCTTCGTAAGTTCTCATTCAGTTTTGGCCAGGAAACACAATTTTTGTCCCAAAATCCTCCTGCCCACTCCCACAAAAAATATATTCTGTTTTGAATCAGGATGAAAAGTCCAAGTCGAGGAGTTTCCATTGAAACAAACAGTATGATCCACAAAGCAGTGAAGCAAATGAGGCTTTTGTTTGTAGAGTGCTTTGATGATCAGACCCCTACATTTTTGTCTCTGTGCTTTTTGGATACATGCAATGGAACTATTTCTTGCTCTTTGGGAAATTATACAACCCATACAGTGCTGCAGTGTGCATCTGTGGTGTGTCCATAATTTTTCCATCTGAAAAATACTGCGTTGGATTATGACCAACTACTAGAATCTTGTCTTTCTTATCATTCTGCCATTTAGAGGGATATTTACAAAGGTAAATGTGGAATTTAACTGAAACATGTCAATCAAATCTTTTAATAAATAAATACTTCCATTGGCTTTCAATAGCAATGAGGCATGTAAAGATAATGTTTGCACTTGAAAAATAATTTTAGAATAAAGCAGTTGTAGTCCTACATTCACCTAAATGAACTTAGGTTGATGTCATGCATTTTTATACTTTCAATCATTGTTCTGACAGGGTCATGGTGCACCACGCACTTGGAAAAATGTCCTCATTTTTCAAGTAGCCACTTAATGAGAAAAATATATATTAAACAATAACGTGTTGCTAATATGCATGTTCCAATGTATAGTGAAAGAAAATACATTCAGTCTCTTAAAGTAAAGCAGATGTTATTTTTTCACATTTTAAAATCTGTACAATACATATTTTCCATTTCTATTCTGACCAAACTTCCGAAGAGCAAGAAGTCATCTTTGCAGTGACACTATCACTTGAACCATATGGTGCCAATAAGTAAGCTGGTGGGAACTTTGGTTTTTGACTGAACATTGTACTAGTTAAACACCATGGGTAGGAAAGAGATGGCCATATCTAATGACATGCTTTTCAGTAAGTAACTGTACAATTTTAGAAACAAGTGGATTCATAACAACACATTGTCCTTAGCTGTTAACACCACAGGAAAATAGGTTTTATATAGATAATCCAACCAGATGATCAGATTTCCTCACACTAAGAAAAGATACAGAGAAGGATTAATAATAGTGAAGGAGCTTTACATAGTCAAATGATGACCATTCCTGCAGCTTCTCACATCACACAAGCCTGGGTAGCTCATGAAGTTGCTAGTACTTTTTATTTTTATTTTTTAATGTCTATAGTGATACTTACAGCATGTAGTGCAAAGAAAGAAATACCAAGTAGAGCAAACCCGGCAGAAAGCAGTCTTCCAAGCCAAGTAAGAGGAGTTTTATCTCCATAGCCAATTGTTGTTAATGTGATCTGAAAAGAAAATAAATAAAATATGTAACTGAAGTACCTGTGAAAAATGTTAAACATACAGGGTAAGTTTTACACACTGTTTTTAGAGAAAAGCTGGAGGAAGGGCAGGCTGTGCTACCTTCCTCCACAGATCTGGTGTTACCAGAAGACAATACTCAACCAGGCTGTTCTTCCCCCAGGATTTGGGTTTTATCACTCATCAAGAAACATGATAAAGAATAACCTAAATATTTTTTCTCTTGTAAGACAATTTTGCTTTTTTAAAAGCATCTGCAAAAAGAAACAGTTAGTTAAATAAGAGAATTCAAGAATATTTTTTAAGTAACAAAGATGGTATACTTTGTGGGAAGTGAGTTAAACAGGTTAGAAATTAATCTGAGATCTAAAAAGTGCAGGTGGAATCAGAGAGACTTAAGCAATAGACATGGATGCAAACTTGACCCCATTAAAGTCAACAGGAGTTCAGTGAGGTCATGACTGCACCCTGTGCTGTTTTATGTGGATGTGCATGTAAGTATCAACAGGAACGTTTATCAAAGGCCATTTTTACACGGATGGAGGTGGGTGGGGGGATGGGTGTTTGGCCATGGTGGGTGGAGGCTGGGGGTGTCCATATAAATGGACCACCCCCCCTCCACCCACAGAACCTCCTCCGGTTTTCCAGAGGGCTCCATGGGTGTGCGATCGGTGAAGGTGGGAGTTGCGCGGGAGCATGCATGCACCCCCACCCATCCTGCTCGGTGTTCACATGGGTAAGCATCAAGTGGACACCCATCCCCCCCTCACCACCAGCCATGTACACGGATGTGCCCCCTCCAACACCCACCTGAACACCAAGCGGGGGGAGCGGGGTGTCCATGTAAAAACGGCCATACATGTGCAGGAATGTGCACATCAGATTACACAAATGCTAAAAGTTACTTGTAAAGACCTGCTACTGCATTTCAAAGGCCATTAACTTTGTGCATCAGGCAAAGACAAGGGATTGCAGGTGGAAGCTATATTTTTAATTTATGCACTTGTACATTTAGGGCGATATCAACCTCTATTAGCATAAAAACACAAGGAAAAAAGACACACCAAAGCCCATACTCCAACAGTGTATAGTATATAAAATCTTAGTTTCTCATCCATAGCATAGTCTGCATTAAACTTAGGCTACTGTAGGGCTCAAACCATCAGTTTTGGCATGCATGATGACAGTCTAAGAAAGGAAAGGGATGACATTTACAAAACTCTATTCACAATCCTCTACCCCCATGTGGAAAGAATAATCAAAGACAGGATGCATGGATTAAGAAAAAGGCAGAGGTCATTTTTTTGCAGCATGAATACAAGGTTTGGAAATGTTCTATGTATGTGGGAAGGATCATCCAATATAAAGCAGCTGCTGCCAACATTCTGAAATCATCCATATCAGAATATCCAAGATGTTGCTTCACTATTAATGTGGTTTATTAATATTCAAAAAGCAAAACAAACTAAAAGTGTATAATATTAATTTCTTATTTAGTATGAAGTGTGAAATAGAGACATGTAGTGTGGGCCATATAATCAGAAGCAGTTTGTTTAATATTATTCATCAGAGACAATGTGTGTGTCGCTCTTATTACAGTAGTCAGGGTTGGTGACTCTCAAATTCCAAGTCCCATTTTATGAGCAGGGAACTGAGGCTGAGACCGTAACTTGCAAAAGGTCATTTAGCGAAGCCAGGATTTGAACTCAGACTCCTGGCTCTAACTCCAGCACTCTATATTATTCACTGGACTTCCCTGGATTTTTCAGCAGAGGAAATAGGTAACATGTATAAATCATACACATTAATGGCATATTGCTTGTTGTGGGGAAATTCATTGCTGGAACATTGGGTCTTACGCAGTTCCCCCACATCACTTACATCTTGAACAAGATCTTCAGGAGACTGGATCTTTATGGGTTAAGGGATTGTCCTCAAGCCAAACTAAGAGAGCCACTGTAGCCTGGAAGATAAGGTGTTGAACTGGACCTGGTTAGCCAAGGTTCAAATCCTGCCTTAGCCGTGAACTCACTGGGTGGCGTTGAGTTGCCATGTCTCAGCCTCAGTTCCCCATCTGTGAAATGGGACTAAAGACGACCTACCTTGCAGGGTTGTTGTGAGGATGACCTAGATAAGGATTACGTAGCATTTTGAACACTAAAAGTGATATATTAATAGAAGTAATGATTTTTGCAACAGTTCTGCAAAGGGAGTGGGTAGGAAAGGTGACTTTGGAACAAGGGACAGTTGGCTAGGAGAGGAACCACAGATAAACATCTATGTCCAGCAGACCCAGCAAATCAACATGGGGGATTACTATGGCCCTTTTTACACGGACACTCTAACACCGATAAAATGGGTGTTACATTTTATTATACATGGTACAGGGCGTGCATGCTCCCGTACAACACCCATCTCCCCCCACCCACGGAGCAACGGACTCCACTGCCGATTGCTCCGTGGGTGGGGGGTGGGGGGAGATGGGTGTTGCGCGGGAACATGCACGCGCCTACACCCACCAACCGTGGTGTTTACACAGACGCCTCCACCCAGCGAAACTGGGTGGAGACATCTCGTGTGCAAAGGGCCCATGTTGCAGGGCTGCAGTGTTGCCCTGTACCATGTATAATAAAATGTAACACCCATTTTATCGGTGTTAGAGCGTCTGTGTAAAAAGGGCGTATGCTTCCCCAGCCAAGAGGCTGGAATAATCCGTGCAGGGAGAAGTATTGTGTGGCATCCCTGCTCCCTGGCATGGGTTTGGTGGGAGGATTTCACGTCCCTAACCTGCCTCTGCACAGGCTTTAGGGATGGTCCTCTGGATAAAAATTGGTTTCTTTTCCACAGTTATTGGATTTAATGTGGATTCATATTACAGATCCTTATTTAAATCAATTAAAAAATAAAAAATTAAAACATTATTGCACATAAGCAAAATGGTCACCAGACTGCTCTGTGCATCCTTTTCCAAAATGGCAGCGGCAGTGTTGCAAAAGGGCAGCCAGTCTGCGCATGTGAAAAATGGCCATACATGTGCAGACTGGTTGCCCTTTTCCAAAATGGCAGTGACACGATCACCACCATTAATCCCACCGTGGTCCTTAACAACTGCTTTTCAGAGAGTGACATTTATTCCGTGTGCAGAAAGGAATACACCACCACCGTTTCTGAATAGGGTGCGCATGCACAGAACGGCCCAGTGGCCATTTTTCACATGCGTAGTAATTTAAAAATGAAAAAACCCAGCAACTTTTTAAAAACATTGATGTGCACACGCAAAATAGCCACTAGACCGTTCTACGTGTGTTCACCCGTTTGGAAAGGGGAAGCCGGTGTGTACATGTGCAAAATAGCCATGTGCATGGGAAGAACGGCTGCCCTTTTCCAAAACGGCAGCAACATTTTGGAAAAGGGCACATGCACAGAATGGCTTAGCAGACGTTTTGCGCATGGTGTAGTGATTTTTTAATTTGATTTTAGAACCAAACCAAATCTGTTTTTGTGCTGTTCCAGTTCAGTTTAATCTGTAATGCTCCGTTCTGTGCAGTTACGCATTTATGAGTCCCACCCTAGGCTTTATGCACACGGAATGAATTTCACTCTCTGAAAAGCAGTTGTTAAGGACCATGCCGGGATTAAGTGTACCGACTCCAAGCAGAACACCAATGACACACTCTCAGAAGAAAACAAATTTACATATATAAAACTGTTAGAATTAAACCAGTCCGCCTGCAAGCACAAAATAGTCTCAAAATAGTAGGGATCCCAGAGCATTCCCATTGAGGCATTTGTATAGGGGGAAATGAGCATTGCTCATTGCTGTCTGTTTTCCCTCTTACTCCTATGCTACCTTTGGTAGTCATAGAGTTGCCTTTGGTGGCATCTCTGTATCATAAGGCCAACATTTATTATTCTTCACAAAAAATGAACCCTGTGAGAAACCCAACTTTCTGTCACCATAAGTCAAGACATGTTCATAAAGATAGCACTGTGGGCCAACGGGTTTCTGGTATGCCATTTTCTTTAGTATTCATGTTGTTAGTAACTATTCTAATATAATAATAGTTACATAATTCATATAACATAATGATGCATTATTCCCCTACACTCCGTTGTGCTCCTTAAGGTCAGCTGTGAGCAGCCTCCTGCTAATTCCATCATGGCAGTGAGACTTTGGGCCTTTTGAAATGTGCCACGGTGGGTGGGGATTGGGTGTGCACCTGTGGTGAGTGGAGGTGGGTGTGCGCCCATTCCCACAGGCACACACCCATTTCCACCCATCTCCACGCACAGAGCAATGGGCTCAAATGCCAGTTGTTCCGTGTGATGGGTGCGCGCCCGTGAGACCGGGCGCACACCCGCCTGCACCCACCACCGGCACACATCCATTCCCCCACCCACTGCAGCCCGTTTGAAAAAGGCCTGTGCATGGCTGATGGGTGGAGCATGGGAGCGTGCACACACCCCCACCCACAGCGGGTGGCGTTTCTACGGACGTCCCCCTACTGCACACCTACTGTGGGTGGCGTTCACATGGGCGCCATGTAAAAAGGCCCTTTCTCAGTGGCTGCTCCACAGTTACGGAACTTGGGCCCTTTTTACATGGGCACTCCCCCACCCCTCACTGCACACGTGGGGAGGGGGTGTCCATAGGAACGTCACAGGTCACTGTCGCTGGTGGGGGGGTGCACATGGGAACACTGCCGGTGGTGGATGTGTGTGCCTGCGTGCTCCTGAGCTTCACCCACCTCCATCCATCACCCATGCACGGAGCAACAGGCTCCAATGCTGGTTGCTCCATGCGTGGAGATGGGTGGAGGTGGATGTGCACCCATGGAAACAGGCACACACCCACCTCCACCCGCCGCCAGCTCACACCCATCCCACCACCCACCGCGGCCCATCTGAAAAGGGCCTTACTTCCCTTGGAAATTCATCAAAGCCCAGGCCTGAGCATCTTCTGGGGACAAGGCAGGACCTTCCCATTTGGCCAGAAATTTGGTAGGCGGGGATAGGCTTTAGGGGAGTGGTGGTTTGTTTGGGTTATGAATGTACTGTATTTTGGTTATGTTTTGTAACCTGCCCTGAGCCCTCGGGATAGGACAGGATATAAGTCAAAACAAACAAACAAATAAATATTATAAGTATCTGGGTGTATTTACATGGCTTAAGAATAAATGTTATTTCTCCAAATACAGAACACTCATCCTATAGCACGAACTTCAAAACTCACTTGAATGTTTTTTATCCCTTGTCTTTCCATATGTCCCCTATCCCTGTCTCCCCCCATCCTAGTCTATTAGATTGTAAGCCATAGGCAGGGACCGCGTCTTTCTCATTGCTATGTAAAGCACCAGGTACACTGCTGGCGCTATACAAATGCTTGTAGTAATAATAATAATAATAATAACAACAAGGTTTGAGATGGACAACACTTCTCAACTAGGCTAGCTGCAAGAGATTCCAGGGCCTCTCCTTAGTGGAAAACCTGGACTGAGAGAATTATTACTGATAACATTCTGACACCAGCTCACTCAGATTTCATAGCTGGGACAGATAGCTAAAGCAGTGGAATTTACTGCATGGATCATCAGATGGCAGAGAGAGCTTCTGTGGTAAATTGGATACAAGCTATTCAGGGCTTTGTAAATAGCAAGTTGCATACTTTCACACTCACCCATATATTAATGGGCATCCAATGCTAAGTACAAAGCATGAGTACAATATATTCAGAGAAAGGCAGACTGCCTGAAAGGGAGAAAGCTACATTCTGCTTTGGCTGGAACTTCAAAATGAGGTTTTAAGCTATGCAGTGGCACTTAGTAGTGTCAAACTGGTGGTAACAAAATAGTGGACACCTTTGGTGGCACACAAACAAGGTGAGGCAAAAATGTGTGTGCTTAAGACCACGGTCAGCATATGTGAATCAGGGGCAGGGGACAACTATGAGACTAGTAAAACTCAGATTTTAACAGGAGGCAAACTGGTGCCATTAATGAATTTCCCAGTTTCTCAAAATCCTTCCCTCAGCCAATCAGTACTACTACTACTTATAATTTCTGTAGCACTACTATACACAGCAATTTACAGTCACAGATTTCCTACTGGTTAAGATACTACTACTACTTATCATTTCTGTAATGCTACTAGGCGTATGCAGTGTTTCACAGTCACAGATTTCCAAAGATAGGTCCCTGCTCAGTGGGCTTACAATCTAAGATGGACACAGGTGAGGGGAACACACACACTCATTTTACAGATGGGGAACTGAGGCTGAGAGATTGTGACTTGCCATCCAGTGAATTCATGGCTACAGTGGGATTCAAACTATGGCTTCCCAGGTCCAAGTCCAGCACCTTATCCACTACACCACACTGGTTCCCAGGACCAACCCTAACCCATCTGAGGCTGCTTGTGCAGCATTGGCGCCATGGGAGCATGCACTGTTCAAATGTAGCGCAGCTCCTGTCTCATTAGAAAGGAGGAAGTGCGGCTCCCCCAGTGGCAAGCTCGCGCAGCGGACAGCATAGGGTTTCACTATCCTGTCTGATGTGTGAGATTGCTGGCAGGAGAGCTGCACTTCCTCCTTTCCCACGAGACGGACGCTGCGCTACATTTGAATAGCACATGTTCCCGCGGTGCCAAAGGCTGCTCTTGGGAAGGGAGCTTGCATTAAAAGACTGCTCGTGGGAAAGTAGCCTGACTGCCATCCTAGTTTCAATTGCTGCCAGACATTGGGGAATAAGGGCACATCTCTATGATCTGTCTTGAGGAGACACAGAAATAAAAGGCAACTAAAATGTTAGTAATACTACATCTTCACAATCTCCGTAGCAGACAGACAAACTAGACCCTGCAGGACTTCAAAACTGAAAACCCTCAGGAAGGACAAACAGCTGGACAACAGTGAAACCCCTAGAAAAACATTAAAGCCATTCATCCCTCCCTGGGCCTGAAGCCCTAATAAGAGCAGTTCACCTTTAAGAACATCAACATTTCTTTGCTCCCTTAGGGACAGCTTGTACCACCAAGATGATTCTTGGACCACAAACTTCTACCTCCTACTAGAACCGAGTATAATTTTGCCCTGACATTTCAATGGTCAATAAGCTCAGAAAAAATTTTTTTTAACTGAACTTCAAATGTCTTTACCAGCTTGTCTTCCATATGAAGAATAGTCTTTACTTCCTTAGCTTTTTTTATTGAGATTGTTATGAGGGGGGAAAAACATGCAGCAATGGGCTAAGTGGACTGGTGGTGTGGAATGTCTTCAAAGAGTCCCCTTTGAAAAGTTAACAATTTTGTCCTTTGTTGTTTGTTCATCTTGCTAAAGGAATGGGTGATTCCAGCAACCCCAAGACAGCCTGGTTTATGGCCAAAATATTGTGCACTGGGCCCAAAAGACAGCAGCTGCAACAAATAGCTCCCAGAGGGTATGCAACCAAGATTTGGATTGCCAGACATAGGCCTTTTTTCCAATGACACCAGTGGGTGGGGAGCTGGGTGTGTGGTCATGGTGGGTG
>QEPC01001041.1:7564481-7582341 GCA_003113815.1 Sphenodon punctatus | reverse complement strand
CCTGGGTGGGGAGGTAGGGTGATCCCTGGGGTGGGGTGGGTGTTAAACCACCCCCCACCCCAGGGATCACCCTAGTTCCACAGTACCTACCTGCTTGTGCGAGCTCTGGGTCGCCGGTGGCGGCCCGCAGCCTGCACTAGCAGGGACTTCAGGGAAACATTTTTTAAAAAAAATCCAGGCTGGGCAGGGTGGGTGGGGGGTGTCCCCCCTTCCACCCGTGCAGCCTGGACTGGGGAGGGAAAGTGTTTGGGGTTTTTTTGGTTTTTTTTACATTGCGGCCATTCATTTGAATGGCCGCAATGTAAAAAAAATCCGGCATGGGGATCCAGTACCGGTACCCCCAAATACCGGAGTAATCCTATACTGCCTGTACAGCAAAATACTGGCAGTATCGGATACCGGATGTACCGAACTTCCCACCCCTAATGAATGTGTATGGAGCTTTTCTTAAAATCACAACATCCAATTGCTTCTGAAATCGGTTCCCTTTATCTAATCGTTTTGAATTTTGGTACACATAGCGCCCTCCATCGGGGGTACAACCTCTCCAAATTTGAATAAGAAACAAAAATGTTATAGCTGGAAATATGTTTTTCATTTTTTTCCCTTTATTTCAAAAACCAAATGTCATTTTCAGTTCCCAATTGCACAGAACTAAAGACCAAACTGAACCTGACCGAACCCAACTACTGAATCCGAACTCAAAGTTCGAACCGAACCACCGAACGGCCGAACATCCGAACCAGGTTCTGTTCGCACATCCCTAGTATTCACCATAGATATTCATTTCAGCTCTAACGGCAACTGTTTTATGCATTCCTGTTTCTGTTTTAGCTCTGGTTTGCAACCTTACTGTATCCCTTGCCGCATTTCCCATCATTACTCCAGTTTCTATAACATATTTAAAGTTGAGATTTTCCTCTGTTAAAAGTCTCTTCAGTATGCTTTCATTAAACAGTCCACATACAAATCTGTCTCTTTAGGTATCATTAAGCCTAATGTTCTATTGTCAGAGGAGATGGAACAAGGAACTAATCAACAAGTGTGACAGATGAGTCACCGAGTTAGTAAAGATCAAGTGACGTGCTTGCAAGACCTGCTGGGCTGTGGTGAAGTTCCATTTTTGTTAAATGTGGTTGTATAAATATACATATGTGTGTATGTGTAAATATAAAGATATTTATGTTATTCTTTTAATAAAGATAGCAGCTTGGGTGTGACCCACAGAGGGAAATGGGTACGTTACCTCAAGGGGCTAAACAAAATCTATTACCGTAAGAAAAAAAAATTCAGGCTAAATTGTGGATATTTGAGTAGTTTATATAATCTCAGTTTGGTGAGTATGTTCATGTGATGTCCAGATCTGTGAGATCTTGCAGGATTTACCTGAGCCACTCAGAATCAGTGTTAGAGCAGAACCAATATTCAAAGTCAGCTGGTCCTCTCACATGAAAGGACACTGCAACCCACCCTGATTGTAGCTAACATATTACAAAAACCAAAATCAAGTCATTTTTGTGATCAATCGTAAGTAACATTCCAGGTTAAATCTGTAAAAGTATGATGAACATTTGTTATATGATTTTGGAAGATATTTCCCTTCAAAAACTCCAAACAAAAGACTGTCCAGAAGATTTAAAATTTAATAAAATAGCATTTTATAAGATATCCACACTTGTATTGTGTGGATATCTTTAACCTCAAAACTAGACTTTCAACTCTCTCTTTGTGCATACGGTGACATTTCAGAGGATTCACATCTAATTAAGATGATAAATTTGTAGATAAGGTACTTGTATGGAGTCACCCAGCATATATATTTTCTGATTTTTCAAAGCCAGCAGTTAGTTAGAATGATTCACATAACAGCTTTTCTATTAAAAAATTAAGATGTTAGAGATAAATTTAAAGGTCTGTAGAGTGATTTAGCTGTGATTAATGAGAGTCAAACTGTTAAATCTCCATGCATTGCTTTGAAAAACCATTGTTATAACATCAGTCTAATGATTCTCATTGAGTGCAAATCTAATGGTAGAATGGATCTCCCAGGTAAAATTGGATATCTCATCATTTCACTATAAATAATTTTTAACAAAATTAATCTCTAGTGAAACATATCTGATGAACTGAAACAAAACACTGAGACACCTAAGCAGTAAGATAGGAATTTATTTTAAAAATAGGATAGGCTAATTAATATTTGTATTGCACTAGTTTATAGATAGACTATGTATACAGAGATTTAAAAACCTGTATAGTTTGATATGTCAGAAGTATCCACAGGAAGACTTCATATTAATGTAATAAAAAAAAAATCTGGAAGAAGGGGTGAACAGTAATGTGACAGAGTCTACAGACAGCACATTATATGAACCTTTAGGGAAGGGCAGGATATAAATTTAACAAAATAATAATAAAAAAATAGTTTAACAAGACCTCTAGAGGAATATGAAGAATTTCAGAACCACCTAATGCCACTGGATCACTGAGCAGGCAATAGAGTCAATTGCTTCCCCTTTCCCCCCTTCAGGCTGCCTGCAAATTCCTACAGATATCACAGCATCAATTACATCGGATTTACGTTTTAATTATTAGTGCATTCAAAAACTGTTTTTAAATTAAAGTTTAGACTCGGGCGCATAGGATTCAGTCACCAGAGGGGAAAAAGGCCCTTCACTGCCAAATGGAGGGCGGGGGAGGTTGCCGCGCCCCGTTGTGGGAGATGGAGGGGAGAGGCTGCAGGGGTTCTGGAAACCCCGTGTGTTCAGCTGGGGAACCTTTTGGTAGGCTGCCCCGGCATCATGTGCCTTATTTCCCGGCGCATGATTGGTTGCCGTGGGGGCTCCCCCCCTTACTAGGAGGGGGGGGTTGGAGTTGCCGCCCGTGCAGTTCCCCCCTCAGGTGTGACATTCATGCCTGGGTTCCCACAGCAGTCAGCAGTGTGGTAGCAGTGCTGCTGGCTGTTAGGAAACTAGAAGGCACCAGGAGCAGTTGGAGAGCGGTGCGATGGGGCGGCAGAGGAAAAGAACAGCCCCGGCCAACAATAAGCGGACTAAGAAGTGCACCACAGGGAATGAGGCGGAGGTCCTGACCTCGGCGCAGCTCCCCCCAATCGGGCAAGGAGTAAGTGATCCACCCCCTCCCCCTATGAGAGGGGAGATGAGAAGCTGCTTGCAGGCCTGTGAGACCCTGGCGTCTGCCCTAAGGCACGAGAGAGAGGGGGAAGGGAGGGACATGAATTTACAAGGGGCACTAGGATGTGAGGAGGCCCCCCATAGCTCCCTGAGAGTGTGGTGGTGCAAGGGGGGGGGGGCAGAATAAGCTGGCTGGTAAGGCACGGCGGATGGGTCATATCCATCCCGGCCAGATTTAGGGACGGAGTGACCAGGGATGAACCCAACCCCCGCACCCCTCTGAGGGCTGCCCCAGGCCAGGGGGACACTCCAGGGGGGCAGTACACCACTATAACGAGCACTGAGCTGGCGAGGGGGGGGCACCAAATTGCCAGGCGAGCTAGGCAGATGGTGTGAGAGTGAGGGGACCCAATGGCAACGGGATGCAACCCACACAGGGCAGGATCGATTGGCCGGCCCAGGCTGGGCCAGGGCTCCTCCCTCAGCATCCCTGTGAGCTCCCCAAATGGGGGGCTCTCAGGGGGCAGAGGGAGAAAATTTTGTACCAACAGAGGAGGCCAAATGGACACCAGACAACCCTCCCTCTGGTCGGTAGCGGAGACGTCAAAGGAGTGGGGAATCAAGAGATGTGGGAACGAATACAGGCGTTGGAGTGGGAGNGGGGGGGGGGGTGTTGGCGTCTGTGTAAAAACGGCCATAGATGGAGAAGATGAGTGAGGAATTAGGCCCTTTTCACACAGACGTTCTAACACTAATAAAATGGGTGTTACATTTTATTATACGTGTTGCAAGGCACCCATAGAGCACACCTGCAACATGTATAATAAAATGTAACACCCATTTAATCAGTGTTAGAGTGTCTGTGTGAAAGGGGTCATAGTTACCTCCAAACAAAGGTTTGTGTGGGCAAGTCAGTGGAGGGTGGTGCTTAAAATTGTTGGTGGGGCTAGGATGGTGTGGGTTCAGGGGTGGAGGGCAGCAATATATTCCAAATATATGCCCACAGGTCAACCTCTCTTCCTCCTCATACACACACAACTCAGGTTTGCCCATTCCAACATCCCCGCTCCTAAAAAAGAAACCTACTCCCTATGCCCTGGGAACAGGTACATTGCTGCTGCATCCCAAAAACTCTTACAGGGCTGGATCCAAACCAGCTGAGAGCAACTTCTTTGCTGCGCCTGTTCGCTCCCCATAGATGTGCTGTGTAGAAAGAATGCGCCAACAGCTTGTCCACAGGGGTAGGGTTTGCTGGCGGGGCCAGACTCCAATAGCCCCTATGGACAATTTGCCACTAAAATAAGCCATTATTGGTTTCCAAGCCTTCCTTCCTTTTTAGAACAGGTGCAAGTGCAAGCACTCTCCCTTAGGCATGCTCCTATGAACAAAACTCCCACTTTCTTGCAGAACACTCCAGCAGAGCATATTATATTAATATTATTATTATTATTATTATAATAAACATTTATATAGCGTCGGTCATGTACCTGGCGCTGTACAGAACATAGAATTAGACGCGGTCCCTGCCTGTGGTTTACAATCGAAAAGACAAGGAGGGGGAGACAGGGAAAGGGGACAGTGGGCAAGACAGGGGAGAAGACAAACATTCAAGTGGATGCGAAGTCTCAGGTGCGTGTGCTTGACTTGGTTACAATCAGGTTGGTTGCAGCAGTCTGCAGAGGAGGGCAGACAGTAAGTATGTATTAGCCATCTTGAAATTCTGGCTTCGGTTAAATTTAACCCCTTTGGACTCTTTATCACGGCTGGCAATTATCTCAGCCATTGGCACGTGGCCTGTTAAGGTGAAGGATATTTTACACTCCTTGGGTTTCTCTACAACATATATTTTATCCTTCTCTTTCTCCAGAGCCTGGGCTGAAATCATATCCAGGCTAAAAGACCAGGAGAGTCAGTATGAAAGAGAACACATCAGCGGCCAAAGGATGTCTTCATCTTTATTTAGATTTTTTAGCCCCGAGGGAGCTTCTATGGGGCAAACTAGAGTTGTGTTTACCCTCACGAGATTTAATGTTTTTCCTTCAGCCTTTACAGAAGGCAGATTGAGGGGAACCCCTCGTAATAAAAGGATTTGTCAACATTGTAAAAATATAAAAAGGTAGCGAGATCCTGGAGTCAATGGCTCATATATTATTAGATTGTCCGGAGTACTTCAAATTGAGACAATTGCACATTGAGCCTTGCTTGGTGTTAGGAAGTTTGTATTTCCCTAAGTTAGAGGTGTTCCTCATAAGGGACGAGGACACAAATGTCTCAATTAAGGTTGCTAAGTTTCTTGTCCTGGTCCTAAAATTCAAGCGGTCCCATCCCAGTTGTAATTGATTCATTTTGGGGATTGCTTAAATTGATAGATTTTTTGTATTGAGATTGTTGACAATTGTTTTCAGTGGTTATAATTTGATTGATTTGTTATGCTGTTTTACGATGGCCAATGGCTAAGTAATATATATATTATATACCTTTGTCCAACTTAAAACATGATCATTTATATCTCCTACCCTTTCTTTCTTATCTTTTAACCAGCTACTAATCCATGACAGAACACTTTCTCTTATCCCATGACTACTTAGTTTGCTCAGGAGTCGTTGGTGAGGGACTTTATCAAAAGCTTTTTGAAAATCCAAGTATACTATATAGAGAGGTTACTTACCAGTAACTCTGTTCAGTCTCCAGCAGTCCCTGCCCCCCATCCCCCTATCGCAGAGCACTCTGGCAGGCTGTGCACCCACTGTAGAACATTCCAGAGACCCTGCCACCATAGAGTGTCCCAGCATGCCTTGCACTCCTTGAAGAGTGCTGTGACAGGTCCAGCCCACTCAGGTTCCCCACTCCTACCCTGTTGGAAAATAAATTATAACAACATTTCCAAGGTAACCAATTACTTTTTTTTTTTTTCTTGTTATACTACAAGATGCTTCCTTATTGTTGCATGGTGTCAAAAATAACATTTGAAGTTTTTTTACTGCTTAAATATTTTGTGAATAAGTCCTTTTCATCCTGCAAGGTTCTGAGTCGTGCCTTAAATTCCCATTGCTGTAAGGCTTTTAGTTACTTAAGCAGTTGCTCCGAGCAACTTTTGGTTCCTAGCAGCAATGCAAATGAATGCAAATACCTGTGGAAGCTGGAAATTCTTTTCGCTCTGCAAGCCATTTTGCAGTGGATGCAAGCCTGGGGTAAAAACGACCTGACAATCACATGGGTCACAGTGAGCACTGGAGTGAGCAGGTCTTCAATTCTAATGTGTCAACACCAGCAATTAAGAAATTAAGACTGGAAAAGATGGGCAGCACAAGCTCTAAACTGTTTAGCAAGGGTGGTGTCGCATTCACTTCTGTGGGACTTACATCGATGCTAATGACTAGTGCCAGTGCTAAACAGTTTAAAGACTGTATTGCTGACAGAAATTTTTGGCACTTCTGAAAAACACTGTATTATGTATGGAAATAATGTTCCTAAATTACAACACACCTGCTTATAATGAAAGAGAAATAACTGACTACTTCTGTGACAAGATTGCACCCTCTAACCTTATCCTGGAAATCTGCCTCATTTACTAAAACAACAAGCCAAACCAGACAAAATACTGGAAAAATATCAGCTTCCATTTTAAAAACAAGGCAGGCTCTGATGGGGTTTGTGACGGCACGGTGCTTTGAGCATTGGAACGTAAGTTCTTAGCCTTATAGATGCTGAGAACAGTTTGGTAGCATGACTGCACTGAATGTAATTTAAAGCTCAAAAACCAGACTACAAACAAATAGCACACTTTAAAATAAATATTTTTAAAAATATATTATTTTAAATCTTGTCATTTTTAAAGTCAGTCTCATGATTGGCTCAGTGCCTGGTTTATGATTTTTGAATATCTGGGATTCTAGTTGTAGAAGCACTAAATGGGGCGGGCACTCAGATGTTACTGATGATGTTTAAAGGACAGCAGGAATCTTTTGAGAATAGCTAGTGATCTACTATAGATCACTGATACATGCAGTACATTAGCAACAATCCAGCTCTGCCCTGTGACCCTTCTCCTAAGCTGTGTCTCCCCTGCTCATGAACAGAACCAACTCTGTTTTTTTTTTGCCATCCCATGCCCTCCCCACTTTCCCCTGCACTGCAAGTCCCAGTCTGGGGTAAACAGTACAGGTATGGTGGAGAGCTCCCACTCCCTGCCAAATATTAAGTAGGCCCAAAATGCCTTCAAAAAAGTCAATGAAAAGTATTTCTTGGACAGTAGAACAGTAGAAAGGAAGCATTAAACCAACAAAATGAAGTGAATGCTGAGATTGTCAGGACATGCCAAAAGAAATGAGAACTAGAGCATAGCCACCACCAAGCAGACTCCACTGATTATACGTCACAGTAGACAACACCTGCAATTCACAAACCACTTAGGATTGCAGCCAACACTTAAAGGGAGAGTCATTAGTGTCAGTGTAGCGAAGGTAAGGTTGTCATGTTGGTTCCAAATACTGGCAATAGAGACAAAGGCCATTTTTAGATGAGCGCATGGTGCGGTCTCGCGGGGTTTCAAAAACCCTGCGAGGAGAAATTAGACGAGACGCCACTGGCAATCATGTGCATGACACGGTGACGTGCATTATTTTCAAGCCGCAAACTAACCGGGAGTCTGATCGAGGTAGGTCATTCGCAGTTTGAAAAGAATGCGCGTCGCCGTGTCATGCGCGCAATTGCCGGCGGCGTCTCCTCTAATTTCTCCTCGCAGGGTTTTTGAAACCCCGCATGAGCTCACTGCGCACTCATCTGAAAGCAGCCAAAGTAGTACAGGGATATTGTTTATTGTACCGACTCCAGTTGGTGGAGGTATGCAAGCTTTCTGACCTGACAGGGTCCTTCGTCAGGCAAGTCAGGAATCAGAACTAGAGACTGAGCAAAGCAGTGGGGTATATACAGTGATTCAAAACAATGGCAAAGGGAGGGGAGGGGAGGAGGTGAGAACGATCCCCAGGTAGGAGGTCCACAATTCAAAAAAAATAGAAAAAGAGCTGCTGATAGTAAGTAAACTTAAAGCTTCCTGCAGCTGTAGACACTCATTAGACGTACCAATTTCTGTAATTGCTTGTGAAACCCATGTCTAAATTGAGGCCATTGTTCTTTGTATCTAGAAGAGCTGTGATTTTTTGTTCCCAGGCTTGTCTTTTAAAGCTGTTTCATAGGTTTCCTTTTAAGACAAGGACAGAGGTGGTTTTCAGACATGACTATAGCTCGCATTTCCACTCTTTGACTTGTGTGGAATTGCGGCCTACTGTGGTGCTTGAGTGCGCTACTAGATGTTAGCCAGGGCAGTTCCCTGGGTGGTGCTGGCCCATAGCCTGGGCTGTGACTCAGGAACATCCCCAGGTTACAGGCCGGGCTAAGCACCAACACTACCCAGGGAATGGCTGCCCGACCGGGTGTAAAGAGTGCCATTATGGATGAATGGCCACTTTACTTAACCCGGTCGGGATTCCTCCCGGTGCTGGACACCATGGCAGCTGCCACTGGCCGCCATGGCTGCCCATCAGCCGGGGGTGGGCTGCAGCACTCAGTTAGAGGCAGGGCCAGGGCTTCTCAGATGCACAACCATGTGTCCCCCCGTCCTGGCCACCATAACATTTGTTTGCTGTCCGGGCCAAGTCCCGGCCAGAGTGATGGTCCTCACCACCTCCCGGAGAAGGCCATGGTGGCGAAGAAAGCCATCATGTCTGAGAACACCCAACAAGGTCAGAAATGGAGTAGTCACTTTGTGAGAAGTTAATGCCAACAGTAGAATCCGTGCTCTTGCCCATGATCTTTTTTCTGTGTGGGTTCATGCATTTGTGCAAGGGTTGGTAGGTTTCACCTACGTAGTGCCCATGGGAGCATTTAGTGCACTGAATGAGGTATATCAGGTTTTTAGATTTTCAGTTGTAGGTCCCTTGTATTCTGAATAGATTTCCGTGGGATGTTTGGATGCTGTTTGCAGTAGAGATGTGAAGAAACATTTTACATCTCTTGTTTCAGCAAGACCTTGTTCCTGTGTGGATGTGGTGTCCTGGGTGGCGGGGAGTTTGCTCCAGATAATTAGCTGAGAGAGATTAGGTTGTCTGAAAGCCAGACGAAGGGGTTCAGGGAAGATGACTTTCAGGGTTTGGTCCCCATTCAGTATAGGCTGGAGTTCCTTTATGTACGGGTTCCAGTTTGGGATGGTAGGTAACAACTCAAGGTGTGCAGTTGGAGGGTTCCTTCTGCTTGTATTATAGCACGTTATCTTGAGGTATTTGGGTAGTCTGTTCTATTATATGATCCACTTCTCAGATGGAGTGCGTTTGTTTGATGAAAGCAGTTTTTAGTGTGACAAGGTGAGTATCACGGGTCTTCTTGTTGGAACAGATTCTTGTTGGAACAGATTCTTGTTCTTGTTGGAACAGATTCTGTGGTATGACTGATAAGGATGACTGATTTATTGCTGGATCTGTGGAGATATGTATGGTGGTCAATAGGTTTCCTGTATACTGTTGTTTGTGGGGTTCCATTGTTTATGCTGACTGTGGTGTCCAGGAAATTGCTTTTGTTGTAGGAATGTTCCAGTGTGAATTTAATTAAGGGGTGATATTTATTGACGTTCTGATAAAATTTTAACAAAGTCTAGGCTTCAGTCCATATAGGAAAGCCGTCATCTACAAATCTCAAGTACAGAAATGATTTGGTGGTACATTTTTCTAGGAAAGCTTCTTCAAGGTGTTGCATAAAAAGGCTGACATATTGGGTGAGGGGGTAGGGGTGGCATCTTGGTGCCCATGGCTGTCCCCATGATTTGTAAACAGTGTTTGTTGTGGAAAGTGAAGTTGCTGTGTGTGAGGATGAAGCAGATAACTTGCCGAATGTGCTTGGGGTGTATGTCCGTTTGTTCCCTGTAATCCTGGAGGTATTTGAGGCATGCTGCAGTTCCATCGGTGTGGGGGATATTGGTGTATAGTGAAGTGACATCCATGGTTGCCAGGATGCTATTTTGTGGGAGGTTACTTATGTTACGATGCTTGCAGAGGAAGTCTGGTTTCTTGGATAAAACTGGCCCTTTGCATGGCAAGTGGCTTGAGAATGTTCTCTATGAATCCCAATATTCCTTTAGTTAGATTCAGACATTTTTACATGTGATGAGCAGCACCTTATTTTGCAAGTAGCTCTATTCCTTCCCCCCCCCCCCCCCAGTAAATCACTACCCAACATGAATAATGGTAGCAGAATCAGACCCACACAAATGATTAATATAAAACACTCTGAACAATTGTTCTACCAGAACTGAGAGATATGAGGAAAAAGCCCCAGATGGTTTGGAAACAAGCTACTTTTAAAAAGCATCTCCTTCCATCTGCACACCACCTTCCCAGCTGAAATAATCAGAGACACTTCAACTATAGCTATTAATGTTCATATGTAGCAGCAACAGTCAAGTCTTGGGTAAGGAGTACTGGCAAGATTAGGCTCAAAGCCACAGCCTGTAGGGGAATCTTAGTTCAAGTCTCTTCATTAACAACATACAAGGTCCCATTCACAGTCCTATATACAAGTCTCTGCCATGTGGCTGGGCACAGTCCCTCATAGGCCAGGTGCTTCTCACAGTGTCCAGTATCTCTCAGCTCTGGGCCAGGCACGATCCTTCCTGCAGCCCACCAACCCCCACAGCTCAGACAGCACTCTAGTCTGAGCTGGGCTTGTCTTAGAGGCAGAGAGCCCCACCTGAGCGCCTGTCTCCCTCTGGTAACTCTCTTTCTTATAGCCTCCCTCACTGAGCCATTCCCAGGCCCTAATGGCTTGTAGTTCCCCAGTCATACCCAAACACAGGTAAGAGGCAGTCAGGCATGATCCCGATTCCTAGTGGCTCCTGTGCCTCTAGTAGCACCTGCCTCCTCTTTTGGGTGCTATGGTCCTTAAAGGGCTAGTGCCTTCATTAGGCTGCGCCTTGCCACATCATGATTTCAAGCGATAAAGCCATGGAAAATGCTTCGTGAATTACAATGCTCTGCATGCATTATGATGTGTGGACACTGTCTTCTACTAGTACTACTTCTGTAGTGATTTACCACAGGATAAAAATGACCACGGCACACCAAATAAATCTGTGGTGAATTATCACACAGTGCTTTTTTCCCCCTATCGGTTTTGCCACTTTGAATTGTGATGTCTAAAAGTATCCTTACAGACACATTCCTTTCATCTGATGAGCAAGTGGAGCCTAGTGGATAAGGTGTTGGGCTTGGAACTGGAAGTCCAGGTTTCAAATCCTGTCTTAGCCATGAGCTCATTGGGTGGCTTTGGACAAGTCATTTTGAGGCAGGGTATTTGTTGGTGGGGGACGTGTTGGTTACACCCTTGGTCAGATCATTATCTCCTATGGACTGGTCTCCTGGCACATGTCAGTTCCAGAAAGGTGTTGGGCCGGTTTGGTTGGTCTGCTCTCGGAGGCTGAGGGAGCCAGAAAGGTTCCAGAAAGCTCTGGAGATACCCTCTGACCTTGATGGCTGTTCACTCAATGACCTTGTGGCTTTCTGGAATACCTTGCTGACGGAGGCCATCGACCGGACGCCTCCCAGACGTCCACTTCTTGGGCATCGGCAATGCAGATCCCCATGGTATATGGAGGATTCTGCCTTTGATATGGTAGACAGGAATAGATATGGTCTAAATTGCACTCCCTGGGAATCCATCCATACCTGCTTAAGCTCTTGATGTTATATCATAAAGATACTTGGGCCTGTATTAGGTATGGTAGTGTAGGAGAAATATCTGCTAGGTTTCCAACTAACCATGGGGTTAGACAAGGTTGTATATTGGCCCCGATTCTTTTACGTTTATATATTAATGATGGGATAACTGCTATGCAATGCCCAAGTTTCCATTCACCGCAAATATTGGCATCTTCGTTGCGTATTCTAGTATATGCAGATGATGCAATTATTATGTCAAGATCTCTTATAGGACTTCAGAGGGCTTTAAATAAATTTAGTCATTGGTGTGATGAGAACAAGTTAAGTATTAATCAGCAAAAGACAAAAATTCTCAAATAGGACAGAACTAGGAGGGACCATGCGTGGTTTATTGGTCCCCATAAGATCCAAGTGGTTAAGTCATTAAAATACTTGGGGGTATTACTTGGGGGAATTATCAGTCATGGTTGGAATGACCAGCTAGCTGCAGTTAAGCAGAAAGCTGTTCAATCCTCCTTTGCAATTACTAAATTCCATGAAATGCATTCTGCTAGATCAATACCAGCAGCTGTTAAGGCCTTTAGAGCTAAGGTAATTCCTCAACTTGTCTATGGAACAGAAGTTTGGGGGGGTCACATAGCTCTTGATGTTTTAGAAATACCTCAAAATAAACTTTTGAGAAAATTACTTGGTCTTCCTAATTTGGTACTAGCAACTTATTTAAGAATGGAAACTGGATTAGATTCTATTGGATTAATTGCCAAGAAGAGAATTATGAGATATTGGTTTGCCTTACTAACACTTTCTCCTTTGCGTATAATCAAAATGTGTTATCTAGAAGAGTTGACAAGGCCACCGAGTTTATATTTGCCTTGGTTGCATTTCATTATAAATACCTTGAACACTATTGGCTTAGGTTATTATTTTACAGATAATGTTTGATTTTTTACTACTCTGGAGAGGGATTTACTATTTCAGAGACTGAATTATATATTTAATCAGGAAGAATATGTGGTTATATGTATAAACTGCATTGCTCCATTATACTTGCACTGGAGCCCAGAGACTGGTATGGCTAGATACCAACTACTAGAGATTAAATGTAATGCTATAATGCATTTAACATGATTACGTCTTGAACAAATGCATTCTGTCATGACTGTGGGCCGGCGTTTCGGCAAACCCAGACAACACAGGATTTATCCGTGTGACATGAAGATGATGGAAGTTTTAGTCCATTATGTAATGGAGTGTCCATATTTTTTGGATGCTAGAGCAACTTATCTTGCCTCTTACCTAGATGGTCTCCCCTCATTTTCTAAAAGAGAGAAGCTTATATGGCTTATGCAGCAGGTAGGAAATGATATTGTGTAGTATTTAGCTTCCTTTGCTGCTAAGGCGGCAATTAGGTCCGTATACCCAATATGCTTGTTATGAAAGATGTGATATTAGCATCATAAAGCCTGCATGTATTTTCTTTTACAATGTTATTTTATGTTTGTGTGTATTTAATTATTTTGTTTGTTTTTATTATTCATTTATATGGTTAATTGCAATAAATATTGATTGATATATAGTAGTAATAATTGCTGTAGTTATTGTTGTTTTATCTTGAATATGGTGTGCCCTCATAAATTTGGTAAAAAGTAAGGCACCTCCTTAGGAGTTAAGTGAGCTCTGTGTTGTTATAAGCATCCTAATGAGTTAAGTTTAAGTTTATTAAGAAGTTATTTTATTTTATTTATTTTTAACCTTAGGTTGTTTAGGTTTGTTTATGGGGTTTCAGTTTTTTATGCTTTTTGGAGGTTTTTGTTTATGGGTTGCTTTAAGTAAATTACTGGTTGATATAATATTTACATTTTTGTTATTTTTTTTGTTTTGTTTCATTAATTATGTTTTTTTGTGTATATTTATGTTGTAAGTTTTGTGTTTTATGTTGTTTGTTATATGTTGTTTGCATTATGTTTTATGGCCAGGGCGGAAGCCAGTGCCTAATAAACTTCATTGGTATATGGAGGACTCATCCCTCAGTTTGTTTGGTTGAGAAAATGACATATGATTGAGAGCTCTGCTCCTCAAAGAGGTTTTGGAATTTGAGGTTCTTGAACAAACTGGCATTCTTCCACATGTATTTGTGGTTGTTGAAAAAGATATACTGATAGTTCTCGCATATATGCCCCTGAAGAAGGGTTTGTTAACCTGAAACACATAGGGCTTATGTATTTCATATTGTGAATATTTGGGTTTATGGAGTACATTGGTTGTATATATTGACAGCATTTGGAAAATATTGTTTTCATATATTTTTTTAAACTGTTTTATATATATATATTTTTAAATTGTAGCCACTTGATTTTTTCTTTGGTTTGTACTCTAGTTTGTGCTACGGCTGTTCCCTTGGTTTGTTGTTCTGTGATTTTTATTTCTCCATGCAGCTGCAAACTGTTTTGCGGGGCTGTTGTATTCTTATTGAGCGAATGTTCCATTCTTGCTAGCCTGCATTTCTGTGCACTGTTTGGTTGACATAATGGGCGTCTTTAGACATAACAAAGACTGGGTGTCAAAACCTCTAAGTATATGTCTGGCCGTTGTGTGTAAGCACCATAACAATCCCAACACCAATTTGGCCACCCATTGAACACACAATGTGAACACTATTGTATCACAAGAACAATTTGCGTGTTCCAGCGGAACACGTGCCCAGCGTTGTGTCGAATGATATCACGTAGCATGTTAGCAGGTACAACATGGGGAACAAGGCAGCAGCACTTGTGTGCTGAGGTCAGGGGGCGAGCAAAAAAACAAATTTGCCCCAAAATGGGCTGCGTGTCTAAGCAGCGCCACATGGTGAACACAGGGCCAAACCGGTGTTCATATCGCAGTCAAACCACACATTCAGACACCCGTTGATGTTATGTCTAAAGACATTAAAGTGGGTGCACCCACTGCTGATGGTTGGCCATGCTGTGGGTACACTATTGTTGGATTATTTAATTTTTTTATTTCTGCATGCAGTTGCACTTTTGTGGGGTTGTCTGGAGACGTGATTGTCCCACTCTTGCTAGCCTACTTTTCTGGGTAGTGCTTTGGCTGTGGGTTCAAGAACTTTGCGAAGGTGGGGCCAGCCAGGGCACTGGAGAAATAGTTTCTTTCTGGTTAATATGATGTGTGTAGGGGAGGGGGCTTGCCTCGCATAGGTAGGCTGGGCACACACAATGGAGGCTTTCTGAAGGAGGGGATGTCTGGTTTCTTGTGTGTGTGTGCTGGGTTGGCTTGTGGCACCTATGGGGCCATGCACGGACAAAAAAGCTTGGTGAAACTTGATTGATCAATTTGATTTGCTTGGTAATGTCGTAGTTGGACTTTCGTTGGTGGGGCACCCCAGTCTGAAGTTTTCTGAGACCTGGAATTCCGATTCCAAATTCTGAAACTTCAGAAACAGCGCTGAAGGGCTACTGAGTACTCAGGCTGATTCCAGGAACTTCAGAATTCAGTCCGACTCAGTTGTAGTCTGATCCAATATGGCACTACTTACATTCTTACGTTCTTAAGTATTTTGATGTATAGTTTTCGTTTGTGGTCTTCTCTTGACACAGTACATAATTTATGCCCTCTGAACGTTTTTCCAATCCAGTCATACTTTCCATGACAGCTAGCTGGAAAGTGGCATTTTAATCCCAAGAAAGAGTTCGAGTTTGGGCTGGGTTTTTTTGTTTATAAAATAATGATTTTTTTAAAAAAGTTGTGAATTTTTTGCTTTGGATATTTTTATTAAAATGAAAATTCTCATTTTGTGAAATTTCGTTTTCATTGAAAATTTTCTTTTTGTGATTGACCAAAAATTCTGTTTTTGATTAAAACAGCATTTTTCATGAGAATATTTGTCCAATTAAATCTTTTTTGACATAGCTGTTTTCTTTAAGTCTGTGACTTTGAATTTTGTTCTCAGAGGTTTCTGTTTTACCAGTACAGTATGATGAAAATACTGTAAGTTCAAATTCTGCTGATACTACAAACTATGTAAATTTCCAACAGGGAAACTGAAGTCCATTATCTGTAACCAGTCTCTTGAATTTCATACTGGGCAGACGATGCTTCAGAGCATTCACTGATAGCAATGGCTGGTGTGTGTTGGTTGCAGCATCTATCGCTCATTAATCTGAGTAGCAATCAACCATCGTAGAGTATTTTTTTCAGCCCACTGTAAACAAATACATGTCTAGCTTGCTGCAAGGTTAGTTGAGTGTTTAATTTATTAACATTTCATTTAATGCATTTATCTAATTATTTGTTTGTGTCTATCACCTTAGTATGTAGGCACATTGCACAGATTAAATTTAATCAGACATTAAATCAGCTAATAGCTCTGTTCCTTTACCACTCTAACTGTAAATAATCTACTAGTCTTCCATAGCTAAACACATGTATACCCCAAAGAGAGTTTGCATTTCATTTTAAATGTCAGTAAATTCAAGCTGTGGCAGCAGGACCAAGTTGGGGATCTTCTAGTCAAATGCTTTGGCCATGATTTTCAGACCAAGCACACAGTTAGAGCCAATTCTTGCTCCCATGTGCATAGTTTGACCTTTATATTACAGGGAGAGGGAAAATTGAGGAAGTCGCTGTGGGGAAGATATGGCAGAGTTACTGTCCTGGGGACTCTGGGGCAGAAGCTCCAGGGTTGGAGATGCCCTTTGCTGAGCTATACAGAATGTGGACTGTGAAGAATTGTAGGAGGAACTTGGGAGACTGATTGACTAGACATCTAAATGGCAGGTGAAATTTAATGTGGACAGTGCAGAGTGATGCACATAGGGAAAAACAATCCAAACTACACAATGCTGGGTTCTAAATTAGGAGTTAACACTCAGGAGCTTGGAGTCATTGTGGACAATATACATTGAAACTTTCAGCTCAGCATATGGCAGCAGTCAAAAAAGCAAACAGAATATTAGGAATTATTTGTAAAGGTATAGAGAATAAAACTGAAAATATCAGTTTCCCCTGGACCTTGACACCCGCTCTGTCGATGATCTCGTAGCCTTCTGGAATACCTTGTTAGCCGAGACCATTGACAGAGTGGCTCTCAGGCATCCGCTGCCCTCCCAAGTCTCCTGCAGGTCTCCTTGGTTTACTGAGGGCCTGCGGTGTTTGAAGTGGGAGAGTAGGCGATTAGAGTGACGGTGGCACCGGACTCGTGATGAGTATGATCGATCGGAGCATAAGAGCAGTTTAAAGGCCTATGCTGTGGCGGTGCAGGCAGCAAAGAAGCAGTTCCTTGCTGCCCTCATTGCATCTGCAAAGTCCAGCAGAGCTTTTCCGGGTGGTGAAGGGCTTGGTCAGTCCTGCCTGCCTCCACCTGGACCTGGAGCAATCCAGTGACCGCTGTGACAGGTTTATTGAGTACTTTGTAGATAAGATCACTCGCATCCACCACGATTTTGGTACCACAGTTATTGCAGAGGATCATTTTGGGGCTATGGATGCTCCGTCCTGTCCTGTTTTGTGGGATCGGTTTCAGATGGTGTCGCCTGCCGATGTGGAGTCCTTGTTCGGATTTGTTTGTGCCACTACTTGTGAACAAGATCCATGCCAGTCCTGGTTGGTGAAAGCCAGTCAGGAGACGTTACAGCTATTGCTGGCTGGGGTGGTTAGTGCCTCCCTTCGGGAGGGCAGGGTGCCTGATTGTCTGAAAGAGACTGTGGTTAGGCCCCGGCTCAAGAAACCATCTTTTGACGCTGATGCGCCTGTCAGTTATTGGCTGGTCTCTAACTTCCCCTTTTTAGGGAAGGTTATTGAACAGACTGTGGCACGGCAGCTCCAGGAACATCTGGACCACACCAGTTTCCTTGACCTCTTTCAGTCTGTTTTTCGACCTGGGTATGGTATGGAGACTGCATTGATGGCCTTGGTTGATGATTTCCATCTGGCATAAGACCAGGGTCGTCAGACCTTACTGGTCCTGCTAGACCTTTTGGCCGCATTCGACACAGTCGATCATGAGGTGTTGGTGACTCGCCT